>VZSF01001886.1:99612-130123 GCA_013398295.1 Chionis minor | reverse complement strand
CCCCCCCCCAACTTGTGGTATTTAAGAGGTCTCTCTTTTGCTGCTTTCTGTATTATTAATTTCAACGTGAATTCAACATGAAGCCTTTTTTGGTCTTTTTAGCTGAGATCCCCCTTACTTGAAACAGCCAGGAGTTTATCTTTTAAAAGTTCTATCAGCCTGGAGGAGGACTAGTAAATTCAAGTGTTATCAGCAGGAAGACAGAATGTGCAACCAAAGATGTTTTAGTTTACAGCTATGCTAAAAGGGCTAACAGCCTGTTGACTTCAGACTTCTCTGCTAAACCTTTGTTTCAGGAGCAATTTTAGTTACGTACTTCATTATATCCACAGAGTGGCTTATACCTAATTCACGTTATGATTTAAAAAACCCAACCTGATTCAAATTAAAAAAAACCCCATACCACACTGCAACCAACTACATGTTACTGTGACCTGATTCGCTGTGCTTGGATTCAATAGATATGCATGCTGTCAAGACACCATCTTCCAAAGAATTATGCTGCATTTTGACATGTCTGAGAAGTAAGAAAAATACAGATAAGGAGAAAGTTACTACACTTGAGTAGTCCAGCCATCCTCCTCCTCAGTTCAGAGGTGACAGCCCCTCTCTCTTCTCCGGAGAGAAGTCTGAGGCTTAAGTTTCCCACACCCATGTGCATCCACAGCAAACAAGTCAGAAATAAGGCACATGGTAACCAGCTCTACAGAGACAGCTTACAGCATAAACAGGAAACATACACCAGAACAGCCCTATCGCTCGAGACAACTCCGAGAAACGGCCCATGCGGAGATTTGAGTCGGGACAACCGCAAAGGTGATCACAGAGGAGGGACCACGGCACAATCTGGGTACAACCTCCCTCAGCAGTTGTGTGACCCGGAGGAGAGCCGCTGCGTAGTCATAGGTGTTATGGAACTGGTAAAACGCAGCTGACAACAGAAGTTTTCACTACCAGTCATAGCACACCGGCATTTTTGAAAACTACCAAATCCACATCTGACATTCTAGTTCAAGGGATAAGCACCAACTGACAAATAAACCCTCTGCGTGCAAACAAAATCTCCCAGCACCAGAGTGGCACCTGGAAGAAAGGACAGAGCCTTTTCTTGCCCCCCTCCTGCAGAACAAAAATCGGAGGCGTTGTACCACGAGAAAAGACGTCATGCTTTCCAGTCCTTCTGTAATTATAGCCACAGTAAACCAGAAACCTCTTTTCCCAATAGAAGTACTATTGATAACACCAAAGTATAAATTGCCGGCTTGTCTTCGAACACCTATTCTTTCCTCTCTCTCGTACCCGTATCCAAGCGCCAGCAGTTGCTTCTGTCTTCGCACTTACTGCAGTTCCGAGCCTCAATTTCTGCAGGCAGTAGAGGAAAAAAAGATCGGGGAGAGCGTTTCAATTTAATACAGTGCTTAACGCTGTTAAGACACAAAAAAGTCACAATAATGCCAGAAGTGCTGCGGCCCACTGGAATGGTACACGAGATCCCAAAGGTTGAGTCACAGCACCTTAAGCATGGCACTTTCCAAACGCAACACCAAAGCCGTATGCAAAGAGCTCATCAAAGGAAAAATAAAAAAAGGCCATGAAACAACATATCTCTGGCATATTTGGGCACACAAAACAGAAGGAAGTTGAGAGGTGTCAGAATATGGCACTGGAAGGTCAGGATGACTGTAGATTTTTTTTTTTTTAAACACTTCAGCTTGACAGCCCATCGATGACCTTAGCTCTGCAGGACAACCAACCTTATTTCTAAGACCCTGGATGCATCCCTAATTAACGTCTGACGGCAACTCAGCAAAGCTTGTGGTTTGAGCACCAGTGTAGTCTGAGCCAACATTTTTAACTGCTCAAGAAGCTTTAAATTTACAAACCAACCAGTTCAAATTCAAACTAACCCCCTGAAGTTCAACAGAACAGGTAAAACCTTGAAGCAACTCTTTCAAACTAAATTATAAAAACTTCTGTGTTAGCTCAGAAGCGCGACGTGATGGAAATTACCCAGAGACAGGAGCTGCCAGGTAAGAGGGGCAACGTCAGCAGACGTCATATCATTCAAACTGCCACCATCCTCCCGTGGTTCCACCAGCAAATCACAAAAAAACCCCAACCCACAACAGGAGGTAGAAAACTCTACCCAGCCTTTAAAGGGCTATTAAGTACTTCATTAAAATATTGTTAAATATTAAGATGTATTTCTCCTTAAACTATTTCCCTGTTTTTCAACACTAAAATCTTACATAAAAGTGAAAAGCTTAAATTTTAAGTCTCTCTCACATGGCAATCAATCTGCTAGCACACCAAGAAGCAACTCGGATAAGAGTTTTCAATGAATTCCAGTTTTAATAATTTGCTTAAAGAATGTGTGTCAACGACAGAATAAATGTTGTGAGCCTCTATCAGCAGAAAAACCACTAAAGTTTGATATTATAACTGAAAGAATCCCCGTAGTTTTGCCAGTGAAAAAGCAGCACCGAATTAGATTGCTACATTGCAAACTGCTGCATTACAGACCAAAAAGGGAGTTGAGCTACAATTGCAAAAGTCAGTAAATCTGGAAAAGAAAGATGATAGTGAACCAAGGCGTGAAGTGGAAACTCCTGACTTTCAACTCTCACACCGCTTTACAAGCCGATTTGTTTTAAGCATTCATAATCAGAATCTATGTATCTTTTGAAGACACACAGAATTACTAAGTCTTTTAAGACTACCCAAAATAAATGCACCGATTTTTATGACCTGAACAAAAGACACGGGACAATATAGGTTTGAACTGTTTATTTTACATCAGATGTTCCATACTGCAGTTTCCTCAGTTAGAAGTTCCTAGAAGAAAATGAGCAAATGTTGTTACAAACTAGTTTGCTTCAACAGCTCAAGTAAACATTTTTAACCAACTGTGTAATCATCCTATAAACACAGCGCACGCATTTTCATCCGAAGAGTTGGATTTGGGTATGAAGTTACCCCTGCAAGAGTCATAGGATAAGATAAACATACGTACTTGGAAACAATTCCATCATTTTTTGCCAGACGCAGAATGGAGTCATCTGATTCACCCTTTAAAAAAATAAAAAGATGATTCCGAGGTGACCTAGTAATTGCTGATACACATTAAAAAGAGTCAGCTGCAGCATTTAATGCTGGTAGTGAAATGCTCAACACTTTCCACAGATCACTACATTTTATACGCACAGATCAGCGTTTTCCAAACAAGCCGTTAAATTCTTTGTCATCGTTTAGGATAAGAAATAGTTTTAACTTGATAAAATATACAGTTGCCTTAACAAGATCTATTTCTGGATAAGCAGACGTCTCATGAACTCTAGCAAGCTTCACACCATGTTTAGCAAATTTAAGTCATGGTAGTACCATCTCTAATAACTATAAACAACAGATAAAAGCCAGATATTAGTAGCCTCGTACATTCCTAAAAGGAAAAAAAAAATAATCACTTGCATACTTCAGTGATTCTACAAATTCTACAAACCAGGATCCCAAAAGGGTTAAGGAAAAAACAGAAGAAACTGATTCTTGCAAGTGCACTTGTTTATGTCTTCACTCATTCTTCATTATCCCCACAAAAGCTCTTCCTCTAGAATGAGCTGAAGGCACATTGTGTTTTCAGGGCCAAATATAAATCTAAAAAATTACTGATCAAAATGATTGTGCTTCTTTTTACACTGTAGGTCAAGAAAATACTTACCATTCTGCGAATTGCTCCACAAATGGCGTATGTTTTGAACTGGCCATTTACTCTGCCTGTTACCTTGTCAACCTGTAATTACAAGCAACTTACTCCATACAGATTCTTATAAAGTTTTATGCTCTTTTATCGCACTTGCGAAGCACCCAAAGATAAAAGTTACTTGTTAAATACTGCAAATTTTTTCTGCAAACTACAAAACCACCAGGCAAATACTGAAGTTAGAAAGACAACTATAGAGCATCTTTTCACAGCAAATTTATATTACACGGTGCAGCTGTACAATTTAATGGATCTCACAGCGTAACAAGACCACAATACAGAATGGCACCTAAAGAAGAAAATATTTGAGTTCTGAAAAAAAAATATTTGGAAAGTTCAATGTAGTGTTTACTTGTGAATTTTACTGCTTTTTCTGGGGTTTTTTTATGTTTCTTGTAATTAAGGTCAGTATTTTGGAAAATTGATGTGAAGGGGGAAGGGGCCAGTCTTGTTACATGAGTAGAAAACTGCCCAAGTTGAGACACACAGGAGGTGGAGGAAGTGAGACAATCTGAGAAATTTAACAGGAAAAAAGACTAAACAATATAAACAATGAAATTAAACAGTGTAGCGAACCCTGTAACAAGAATCCTTTGAAAACAAGAAAGAGGGAACAAAGGAATGAAACATGGTGAGCAAGAGAAGTATTTGCCTTAACATCTAAAGGAAACCGCAAACAGATCATTTTTTAGAATGATTTCTTAAGTCAGACAGACAACACAAGAGACTCGGTTGTTTAATAAATATGGGAATGTATCATGGTATAGAAAGAAAACTAAATGTACAATACCAAGTCAACAGAAGTAAGCAGCGTGCAATTCTAAGCATGTAACACCTCAAACCCCAATTTAATGAAATGATAATGCTGCACACAAAACACATGAACAATCTCATTTGTCGCCTCTCAAAAGCAGCAATGTCAAGTATTAAGAGAAATGATTCAAGCAAAACACAGAAGATGGCACTTTAGTGAAGCACAGTAGAACACAAATAGAGTTCTGCTCTGGAAACGTATCTTTCTTAAAGTTTGGACAAACCAGGAAAAGCAAAGAGAAGAGCAACAAGAATAAAAAATGTTAACAAAAAGATGCACAAGGACAGAGTGAAGAACAGCACTTTCTTACAGCCAGGTGAAGGCAGAAGGTCTAAGAATTTCCCAGAAGCAAGCATTTCTCTTTGCAGAGAAGCAAGCAAACTTCTCCTTGTTTCCGTCAGGACAAGGAATTCCCTAATTTATAACTCTACACATCTCGAGTTAGGAAGTTGTGTTTGGTCAAACAGGCAGGCACTGGAACAGACTGTACAGAACTTGATGAAATTCGCCCTAAAGAGTATTTTACAAAAGGCTGAAAAATAACCAGGGTGACACAGTAATAATATATTTGTATTTTTTTTAAAGCTTGCAAACTCTACACTTGTGTAGTCTCTAGAGAATTTGGAGACACATCACAAGCTGTCAGATTTTTTCACTTCTTCAAAAGTTGAAAGGGGCAGCGCTGTAGCTTCTGCTATGAAACTTACCTCAGAAATATTTATCTGAATAGAAGCATGATCCTTAGCGCCAATTATTCGGTTGCTGGCGGAGCTAAAGAATAATATAACAAGATATAGTTAAACAAAAGGAAATGGGCAGCGACAACAAAAAAAAATAGTAATAAAGCAAAATCTACACGTAAATTAAAGCTGCACACGAAGAAACAGTTTAAGCTTTCATTGCTCAGAAAATAAAAACGTGGTTTTAAGTACATTTAAAGGAGACTTTCCTCTGGATGTGTAGTGCTAAGTTGCCAACTATCCACTTTGGTTTTTATGTGCCCAGTTCACCCCTACACAGTGCACGCAGCAGCGCAGGCCTTCAAAACAGACAGAATATGAAGTGCTTTTTTTTTTTTCCCTAAAATTTTCTAAAACGCAGAAAATGCACCAATCAACGTAATTGACAAGGGTGCAGTTTCGACGCCTTTTTTTCAGCGGGAGCCATTACAGCTGCCAAAAGACACTGAGGTTGCAAACCCGCGGAAATCACAGATTGTAAAAAACCCTAAACCATTTGACTCACACCCGACAAAACCGCTCACAAAGGGTTTATTTTTAGCCCCAGATATTCGCCGCTACATAAAGACCTGCCTTTGCTCAGGCCGTACCGCCCCCGCCGGCTTCCCTGCCCGGGCCCGGGCCCAGCCCCCGAGGGTACCGCCGCCGCCCGCCCCCCGCCGCGGGGCCCCGTTCACCATTTCCGAGGGACGTAGAGGTCCACAAACTCCCCGGCGTCGTTCTGCATCTCCTCGGGGCGGCCGCTGAGGCACCGGTACCGAGCGGGAACACCTGGCGGGCGCAGGGCAGGGCTGAGGGACCGGCCGCCCCCGCACGCCAGCGCCGCCCCCTCCCCGGCCCCTCGCCCTCCCGCACACCGAGGCCGAGCCGCCCCCGCCCCGCCGGCCAGGCCCCCCCATCCGTTCCCGCCGCCGCAGCTCCGCCATCTCGCTCCTACCTCGCGTGCGCCGCGGCGGAAAGGGAGGGCCTGTGGCGGAAGCGGAAATACGTCAGCGGGGAGGGAGCGCTTCCGGCGCGGTGGCCGGACGTCACCGCGGGGCGCTTCAGGCGTCGGCACGAAGCCACCGCCCCCTGGTACCGGCGCTGAGGGGAGCGCGGCCCGGCAAGGAGGCGGTTCGGTTACGAAACTCGTATCAAAACTGGTTTATTTCACAGCAACGGGACGTCACAAGTTCATGGGCGGGGGGAGCGGTGCAAACCCCGAAGCCCCCGGGACCGGCTACAACTCGCACTTTTAAACAGCGGCGCGAGACGCGGCGGTGGCGCTCCCGGAAGGCCGCGGCCCCTGGCAGCGCAGGGACGGTCCCCGGCCGCACGGTGGCAGCTTTTAGGCGACAAGATAAATATTCCCGGCAGGACGGGGAGCTGCGCGCCGGGAACGGGGAAAAACGGACGGACAGAGGGAGGGTTCCCCCGGGCTGCGCCGCCAGCAGCGGTGGGGCCCGGCGCCCCCGGCCAGCGCTGGGAGACGCCTTTAGGCAGCATCCAGCTTTCCGCAGTGTCACCCTCCTTGTCGCGGTTTGTCCCGCCGAAGGAGAAGACAAAAGCCTGCCCTGGCACCGCGTGAAGCCGCAGCTGCTGGGAGCCTGAACTCCGGCCCAGGGCCCCGGCGCAGCTGGAAAACTTCCACTGAAGACAGACCGCAAAGTGGTGCCAACCAAAGCGCGGGGTTGGGGTTTTCCCCCCCCTCACACGGTCAGAGAGGAAAGTTAATTTTGTTAAGAAAACTCTTTATATACTAAATGGAAAGAAGTTCCCAGAGAAAGACATTTTCTGACCTCATTCATGCTAAGCCAAGTGTTTTTCTGGAGAGAGCACGTGAGGAAGTGCTTTGCTCCGTTCTCCCTCTTTCCCCTCCCCTAAGGACTTCAGGAAGTGGCAGACAAACCACTTCAGTTGTCTTCACCAGTGTTGTCTAGTTCGAAGGCTTGTTATACACCAGGTGTTCAGTACATCACTATTTCTCGCATGCAAGGACAGTTATGTTCAGTAGAAAGTTCAGCTACTAGGCAGTCTTTTAAACCTCTTGGAAGGTAACTGGCAAGCTAATTGTCTAACTTACTAGCCACCATCTCACTTCAGGAGACTGGAAAGTCCTGTGTTAGAAGTCACAAGCATTTAAATCTTACACAAATAACTTGAAGCTACATACAGCTGAACACAGTTACAAAAGATTTGATAGTCACTGTAATTATTATACGAAAAATACATTTTGGGCCCTACTTAATGAGGAAGGGGCTCCAGTAAAGTTTCTGGCAATTCTAATGAAGCCAAATTAGCTTCAGACAAAACACAGCTGAAGAGCAAAGACTCAGCTTTGTTTTTGCCTACAACCGACATTTAATACAAGGAACAGAAATTTACATTACTTTACATATTAGATAGCAGGTCCCTTACCTCAGTACGAGGTCTAGTACTTCATTTAGGAGTCAAACTTAAATTACAAATTTCTCAGTCGTAATAGCCAAGCATCAGTTTTGTTCCTTGCAAGTGGACACAGTTACTTGTATCATAATATTGCTTCAGAAAATAAACCCAAGAGCCAATATCACAGAAGGTTCCACGTATAATAAGAGTTCGTTCCCAACCCGGACATTTTAAAGATGAATGAAGGAAAAGCCAACGGTCAGAGAAGTTATTTCCACTCTGTGTAAGCATCAGAGCGCTGCTGGGCACCAGCCATGAAGTGGCTGTTCAGCTGTGCAAGAAATGCCAGTTTTATGAGGACCATCACAGTGATGCAATGCTTGGAAGAACGGAGTCGAAAGGTAGCATTTTAAATATTGAGCATGCTTTGTTTCATTGGCTTAGTTTGGCAGCAGTAGCTCTACTGACTTCAGTATTGTTGCTCAGAGCACGTCAGACCATATATAATACAGTCGTACTAAAAAAGTGCTTATTTCAGACTACGGAACACTGAAAATAAATAAAAATCAGAAATGATACATTTGACAGCAAATTGCTCTCAGTCAAGCGCTCATCTTCCACTGAAGAGTGAATGAGGATGGCAATCGCTTTGCTGCGGCTACCTTGTTCAACACCTGGTATTTCACGGCAGATTTTCAAACAATCTTTCCTTTTTAAATAAAACGTATACGCCTAAGGTATAGTTAAGTAAATCAGAACGGAGTAATTTCAATCTTGCTACTTAGAGATTTATAGTGTAGCAGAGAATAGATGCCCTGTGTATCACTAGTGCAGATAGACTGGAATTGTTTTCCTTGTATGCAAGGCCAATGCAGGTAAAGAATAAATGGCTATACAAATTCAGGATTCCCCACTAAATAACATAACTAACTTAAAAAGCACTGGTACCAGACCAGCCAGTTTTAGGCACATCTTTAAAAAAATAAAGTATGCATTTCATTAATGTAAAAATGTGAGAAGATTCTTAGAAACATCTGAACTTTACGGTGCACTGGAATGGAAATGATGCTTCCTTTAGTTTCAAGGAATATAATAAAGGCTTAAAAAAACCAAAAAAGAAGCAATACCATAGTATTCTTCATAGGGAAGAACAGTTTTAGTAAAACTAAAAAGATGAATAATAAGCAGCCATGACAGCTGACTGGTGAATATTTGTGCTTTAAATGTCCAACGGAAAATAAAGTTTGATAACTCTTCTCGTACCATCCGCCGAGACTTGGCATACGTGTCCGTAATGCGCACCGACAGCTCAATCACGCGCTGCAGACTTCCAGCGCAGCTGCAGCCGTGGCAGGAGGCACACGGCGGCACAGAAAGGCCAGCGGCACCTTCCCCAGCAGTGTGCAGCGATGCGAGGCCCCAGCGCCACCGGCTCTCAGCTGGAACGTAGCTTTGGTTAAGACTGTTGTGTGAGCCGTCTGTAATGAGGTAAAACTTGGTTTTCAGGAAGATAGAGAGCCAGTTCCAAAGCTACAAGGACGGTGAATTCAAAACCGATGAGATCTCTTCTGTTGAATCTGAATCTCTCTTCTAGTTTCTATGATAGTAAGAACAAAAAAAGAGGAGGGGGGGAAAACCAGAGTGAGTTAATCCACAAGGTACCAATGCGGTGTGAGATTAAGTCAGCATAAAACAGGAGTCAGCAATGCACAGCCTGAGCCGTACCTACAGAATCAAAAGTGTTGCCGCGGATCAGACACGTAAACCAGCTTATCAGCTCAGCTGTGACCCCCGCACAACAGTTACGTGTCTTTGCCTGAGAAAGGGTAAGTGCAAAAATAACCTCACGGGGGGATCAGCAGGACGTTAGACCGCACCAGTCAGATAGTTTTAATGACTTAAAAAAAAAAAATAGCAAGGCAGAGCCCTAATGAGATATAGAACTGACTGAAAGAGTTGGTCTTAAATGCAAGCATGTACTGCTGAAAATCCTGGTTTTAATCTTTGTCTTGTTTTATGAGCTAAAGAGAAGGTTTTGACAACACCTGAAACAAGTCTTAGTACTTACGTCTATAAGGTGTTTAACTTCATGTTTCCTGAGGTCACTGCTGATCTTGGCTGCGAGCAGAACGCAAGCACCAGCGCACAGTTTGCGGTTCTGTTTGTTGAGTTTGCCTTGCAGGACGAGCTTCTCAAAGTAAACATACGCCATGGAGACAGTAACCGGCTCCAGACTGCACTCTTCACTCAGGTTCCGCATCTCCCTCTTTAAACTGGGAATAGGAAAAAAGACACCCTCTCAAACACGAGAGCTTTTATGAAATGCTCTAGAAGCACTGCAGCGTGGAAACTCGGAAGAGCATACAGGTGAGGCTCCTATTTGGAAAACCATGATGAATGTTATCCTAGACTGCCGAAGTCCAGCTGGCGGCAAGCTGGAGCTGGTGTACAAACTGATTTAACCTGGCTGACATCGTCTGCTGTGGAAGAGCAGTTCTGCATATGCCCATAAACACCGGGGGCTTAGCTGCCTCCCTGACACACAGGCCGCTGCTGTACGATTCCCTCTGCGCTCCCAAACTGGTTTGTGATTCACATCTTCAGACTGAACCACCCTGACCTAGGGAATACCACATCAAAGCCCTGCAGATCTCAGCAGCTGCTGCACAGAGACCTGTCTCCTACCCACCTCGCAGAAGAATCACGTCTGAGGGGGAAGGCAGACTCCTTTACACCCTTCCCACAGCCGCTGGCCTGCCACTTGGCCATTAAGGCAGACTTTACAGCGGACGCCACCTTCTCACGGCTGCCGTCCATGCCAGAAAGCTGCAAGAAGACCTCGGCGCGAACACGCTCCTCCACACAGCTCGAGAGAGGAGCGGGCGGGACGCTGGCAGAGCACAGTCCGCCTGAGCCAGCCAGCCTTGGAGCCGAGTTACATGTAGCCCCGGTGATTCAGCAGAATCGTGTTCTACGCTGGCTATTTCAGAAGTCCCTGATTGCATTAACCACCGTGCAATACCAGCAAGGTTACAGCTCATGGAAGGCGCAACACTGCATCTTGCTGATGAGCGGCCAGATGCATTTCCTGGACGATGAGGAATTCTGTGTGGCATAGCCCTGCCTTCACCATATGTTTTTCTTTACCGAGACTCCCCAGACCTAACACTCTTCTTTATCCTAGATTCTTGTTAGAGTCCACGGTCATGAGTGAGCCTGGTAATTGAAAGGCAAAAATAGCCAGAGGGTCCAGAAAGACAATCCAGTTGGAGTGGGACTGCACTGCAGCCAAGCAATCAGGTTACGAGTATTTGTTTCAAGACTTCACTGTTAATTGGCTATTAGTGTTAGTACATCGCAGTTGGTGAAACAAAACCCTTTTAGGTGGAACTATGAAAAGCAACTGTTACCCTTTCTCAGCATCCTAAACATTCCTGTAACAGGGCTGTGATCCTACAGGCAGCTCAACTGGCAACAAGAGATTAGTGTTTAATCATATATACTATTAATAGATCTAGTATTTGCTCCATACAAGTGGAAGATAAAAGCAGCCTTGTACAACACAGACAATGTTCTCATTATTCAGTGCTTGTTTCTTACCTCCTAATTTTGCTCAGTGTCAACTTGATATGAGGAAACTTCTCTCTAAAGGTTTCGTTCATATCCTTTTTAAGGTCCGAGGGTTTCACATATTCTATGACTGTAGTCTGAAACATAAGAAGCAAAACTTATCATTTCTCTCGTGAACAGTACTGACAGCCAAACAAGTCTTCCAAAGACACTAATGCAAAGGCAAATTCAAATTTTATTATTCACAATTAAACAATTCTGTAATGTCCTAAGTAATAGCCCATGTTGAATCTCAGCTACAGGCAAAATCTTAAAAAGCTGGTATGTAAATGCTTACAAGAAGTGAATGACAACACATGGAGATACGTGCCAGGTTGGTCCCACAAGCTGAGTGTACAAACCCAACTATTTTTATTTTTCCTGATCAATTCTCAATAAGCCACAACTTCTTCCTATAGGACTTTTTTTTCCCCTCGAGGAAGCTCTTTATAGGGGGATCTTCAAGCACTCTCTCACTCCTCTATTCAGGTATGCCAGTCACTCACCATGTAAGAGGCAAAGATGAGAACACGTTTATGTTTTCCACAGGGCCACTGAGGATCATCCAGAAGATTTGGATCGTACTCTGCGGCTTCCCCAACTTCACTTCCTGAGGGAACGAGGAAAGCACATTGGGTCACAAGATACAGAGCTTTAAACTCCCTCTTTAAAAAAGTTTTCAAACAGCAAACATTACGAGTGTTGGCAGATCCCACAGTACAAGCAAACTCCAGCTACAGTTACATGTTTGCATTTCATATATGCACCAGTCAGGTATTAGAATTATTAAAAACCCACACAAGCACTTTCTCCAGCATGTGCCTGATGCACCATTTTAGACTTAGTGCAAAATAAGGTTGTCATCCACAAATATGCACAGAAAACAACTACGCAAGACTGAATTCATTTGCCTACACTCTAACAGACAGCAGGGCTGTCAGGTTTGTTCTTGTACAGAAGAGAAGGGATTCTTGCCACAAAGTCTTTGCCTTATGCATTGTTACTGTGCTAGAAGGCAAGGAAGACCATCCGTATCCCCGTACACCACATGTTTCTTGTTGAGTAATATAAAGCTTCACATTTCCACGGGAAAGCTTTGCGCTCCCTCAATTGCATAAAAAGAACTAGCCCAGATATACGGAGGATGCGAGGAATGTGTGCAAGTCTCAGTCCTAAGGTTCAGCATTTATACTTCGTTAACGAGCATTCTTTACTAGGCTGCCCTAAAAACAGTCTCCTTCCAGCTGCAGTGCATCCTTCCTAATAATCCACTTGCGATTGTTTCCGACAAATGCACTCATTTGTGTGTACGCTCACGCTGTCTGCACAGGTGAGGACGAAGCTGGCTGTTGTCCTTACCAATGTCTGTTCCTGCTGGCATCGTTTTTGCTGTCACAGGTTTATATCTTGAACCAGGAAGACTCCGTGAAGCACTGGCTCGACAGGCGGGAACAGCACTATGGCTGTCAGCTTTGCGAACAACGAGGGCATTGGTTGGATACAAGAATTTTGCATAGGACACAACCTTAAAGAAGAGAAAGTTGTAGTAGTCATAGGGGAAAAATTATTGGAAAGATTATTTCCAGACGTCAAGGATTTTCCAACTCAGAGTCCCCTGGAGTTTGTATTTGGGAGTGGGGACCTTGAAATTGTGGCACAGGAGGCAAGGGAAAAGTTGGATGAGGAATGCCTTGCTTCTGCAACTTCACTATGGAAGTGGTGTAGAAGATTTGGTGGGGTGGCAAAAAAAAAGGGGAGAATCAGTAAAATTCTAGCAGTATATAAATTTAACTACAGAGGTATAAATTTCACCCGTATTTCTATCAAAACATTGCTCACATGTTGCCTGAGATACCAGAGTCAATTCAGTTCTCCAGAAATGGAGGCAGAAGCGATCAGGGCCTTCCACAGCCTCCTCAGAAGAAGTGCTATCACAAGCCAAACATTTCAAACTTTAAGGATCAAAACAAGCTTCCACTGCTCTGCAAAGTTACAGCTTTCACTTTACGGATGGCAAAACACTGCATAAATTAAGTGATTTGCCCCAGCATGAAATGTTCCTGGGGTGAAAGCAGCCAGCTTACCCACCCGCTGTCCCCTGCTCCCGTCAGTGGCTTGCTCGTTGGTGTTACATATNAAGAAAAAAAGAAAAAAGGAAAAGCAATCCTTACCTTGCCATCAGCACCCAGCTCTACTCCTTCCAGTCCAAGCACCATCTCAGTGGAGACTGAAACTCCCCCAGAAGGGTGTCGTTGCTTCTGTCCTTCCATTTTTAGATCACTAAATGCAGAAAAGAAAATGCATTATTGGAAACTGCAGCGGAAGGCCAGCTCCCTCTGTGGTAAATCCCAGCTCCATCCACTACCTACAGCCAACACCCCCAGCCCAGAGCCCTGTGTGAGAACAGCGCACTCCCTCAATCCTGTCTCCAAGAAAGCATTAATTTTTAAGTACTCTTTTCAAAATTTAGAGATGTTCATTTACTGAAGAATCAGATTTCATATCATTTTAACTTAAATCTGTAACAATATACCTAGCAAATATGAACTTTTTTTTTCAATATGGTCTTTCTGCATAAGATCATACCATTCGTTAACACACTAACGCTGAAACACTTAACAGCAAACATTATTTATATTATTAATTTTCCAGGATTAGAAACTTGCCTTTCAATTGCCACTTTCCAACCACTGCGCACACAACTCAAATTAAGAGCTAATGCTGCTCGCAGAACTGTGCTTCAGCGAAGGCAGCACGCAGCTTTGTCACTGATATTCCTACGCGAAAAAGCAGCTTTCAGTTAAAAGAACTGCACTGCCAGTTTATACACGAGCAGAACGACACAGTGCTCCCAAGTTCTCTAAAAGAGCTCCAGTGACCTTGCTGCTTTTCTATGAAGTGAGAGAATATTTTCCCACCAACTATTTTTATGGCGAGTGTATTTGCATACAATACAACTCCCACCACTAAACATCCGTTTCCTTTGTCCATAAGTTATGTACAGGACAGAAGCGACAACACGATTGTTTTGCCAAGAGTGGTTTAGAATACAATTAGTATTTTCTATGGTATACTTGTAGATCACGGACCTTCACGGAATCAACTTTGACTTCACAGGGGACTGAGCAAAGCTGCAGGGAAATCCCGTTAGCAGCTCTGGTTTCTCTCAAGTGCTCATATTGACAGTCCTATACAAAAATGTAGCACAAACACTAAAAGCGCTTTCAATCAATCTAAACTGTTTCTGGTTTTCTTAGACTGCAAATAGTGACATTCATGGCTTAGAGCTGAAAACCAGGAAAGCATCTTAAGCTTACTTAGATGTAACTTCACTATAAAACCTTGATGGTTTCCAGTAAAGGCGGCAGCATCCTTCCCCGATGCTCTGTATGCTTTTTTGCTGACACAGTTGTTAGTTGCACTAAAGACGGTTGAATTCTGACCACTTTAGGAGCACAGAAATGCTACACAGCAACAAATCACATCATCTGTTCAAAGTTGGTTTCAGGGATTTCACAGGACTGGAGTGCTTTAAAATGTGAATAAACACCTTTGTCACTATTTTTCCCTTGGAGTTTGAATGAGCACTTTGACACTGTGTCAATGTCTTATTTCCATAGCGAGCTCTTGTCTTAACACATAAATGATAAGTTAAGTAAGTTCACCTGCTTGCAAACAGGAGAGCTACACCAACCGTACTCATCTTAAAAGATCTTTTGCAAACAATAGACTGGCCATTTCACAAAGCAGTTAGAAACGACTCACCTGATGCGTAAACTCTCCCCGTAAGGTAGGATAGAAAAAGCCACGCACAGTGTTCGTTTCGCACAGATTAACACTATCCTGTAAGCAGATGGGAAGACAGCAGGATAAGAATTAAGATTCAGAAGTTACAAAGCAGCTTTTTATGGAACATGAACACAGAACTCCTTAAATTGCTCAGTAAATTACATAAATACTACTATGGGTTTTACATCTTCAGAAAGTGGCACAAAAGCAGAGGTTTCATCGTGACCCTGTAGGTCCTTAGAGCCAAGCTCTACATCAAACCCCAGCATTCAGTAACTGCCACCACACTGGGAGCTCCTCAAAGAAGATCCTGGTCTTTAAGTATATATCTCTCTCTATATTTATGTAATTTTTATATAAACCTTGCAAAAAGATGCAAATAATATTTTACAATTAGATGAAGTCTCACGCCTCTATTAAAAATAAATATGAACGTGCCCCCCCACCCCCCCTTTCTCTTCTGCCCAACAACTATGAGCCAAGAATTTGGCTAAACCACACCATTCTCCTTAAATCCCCCTCAGCTCTAACTTCTCTGCGTGCTGGAAATAAGAAGGGTGTTAGAAGAGAATGATTGAACTCAAAGCAGGATGGCAGAACCATCAGAGTATGGCTGCAGATGTAGCAGAGATGAGCACTTACTGCCTTGGATGGAAGTATGTATAAAATTAACAAAACTCCAAGGACAGCACCGTATTCCCACTGACATTAAACGGCTCATCGCGTCGAACGAGAACCCACGGCTGAGCACATCCCATTTCACCTGGGTACGGGAGGCACCTCCATCTCCAGAAGTTACCTGCTGTTCTTGGTGTCATACTGCCTCATGTTCTTGATGAAGTGCATCTTCTTCAAACTTTTGTGTCTTGGAGACCCAGATATATGCTTGGTTCTGCATCAGAAAAAAACACCGCCCCCTGTTAAGCGCTCGGAAAGAGCCGTGCCAGTTGCATGATCAGATGGCAGCACTAGCATGCAGGACCTCGGATACCGGCGTGGAAGAGGGTGGAGGGAGGAGAGGACTGCATGCAACGAGTTGAGATTAATGCTGCTTTGGAAAAAAGTACCTTCGTACACTGGCATATTCCACTATGTCTTCTAAAAAGTCTAGAGAGCAGCGCTGGGAGATAAAACGCCTTCTGTAAAATGTACAACACCACGAAGAGTGAACAATATTAGTTCATGGCCTCGGAGTTTATGAACTGCAACAGATCTACGAGCTCTTGCAAATGGCAGGTTGTTTGGATTTTTTTGTTGGAAGAACGCTTAACTAAGAGTTTCAAGTTCCTAAAAAGGCCAAGAACTTGTCTTCCCCTCCAGGACCCTTGAAGTACATATTTATACCAACTGCATTCACTATCTTCAACAGATAAGAACACCTATCAGTAAGTTAAACACCTAAAAAGCTTCCAAATACTCATTTAAAATCTTACAAGAAATATTGCAAAAAGTCCCCCCCTCATCAAGGCAAGGGAATAAGTCATTTTATGTCACTCGATGGACAGATACAAGTATATGTGTACGATGACCCAACTTTCTGTGTATTCTCGATTCAGAACACAGTCGTCTCCAGCTGCAGGAGTCAGCAGACTGAGAGTCTATGATGGGAGCTCAATAAAATTGACAGATCTCTCCAGAAAACAATAGAGAGGGCTATTAGAGGAAGCAAAGAGTATTCAGAACCCATCTGAAATCCCAGAAAGGAGAATAATAGTGGGAATCATGTGAGTTAGTGTAACAGTAATAGGATATTACATTTAAGCAAAAAAATAGACCTTGCCAAAGTAAGATACATTACTGTTGTCAAAGTCAAGACATTCTTTGCTGGTAGAGATCTGCAAATGAATTGTGAAGCTATGACTGCAATTTCCATAGGAACAATGCACTCGGATTCAGCTGCCACCAGCAAAGCACTGCCACTACAACTACCAGATTCCGTGTTTTCTGCTTTTGTTTAGGCAAACATTGTGCTGCATTTTTAGCACAAGCTACACGCATTCAAGTCCAAGGTTTTCTTCCAGCGTGACACAGTAACTTAACTATCAGACAACACCACCTTGGAAGTCAACACAGAAGCAACATACAAGACAAAAGTTGCAGCACTCCAGTTTGACAAGATCTTCTTTTGGAAAAAACTTGAACTTTAAGCTGCATCAGAGCACCCAGGAGCGGCCAAACCGCTCAGCCAGACCAAAGCCAGGCTCTCATGCCTGGACGTTAACATCCAACACCAAAGCAAAAGCACGGCACCTTGGGTTGGTGTAGAGGGGGAAAAACCAAAAGAGGTCAAGAAAAATTGGATTTATTAATTGCTAACAGCTATAGAAAAGTTTTTACACTGCGAAGCCATTTACGGTTTCAGCTGGTTCAAGTTGAAGATCAAAAAAAGCTACTTGGGACTTAAGTCTGGTCTTGAAGCCCAGCACTTCAGGACTTGGAAAGAGCTTGACAATCCGTTAGTCCATTAGTGACTTTGCCTTTCCTCCTCTCCAGCCTGAGCTGGGTAAGGAACCAAACCACACTATTTTGTTGCTACAGAAGAGACACACCACTGCTCCGGACACGAACAGAATCTGGCTGCTTTTTCTTAAGCACGGTGTCTAGAAATGCACATTGTTCGAGGGACAAAACAGGTGCTTTCACCTCTTTTCCCCCTTCTTGCACGTCACTTCTTCTCTCCTGAGCTACTCGGAGCGATTGCCGGAGCTGCCTGCCAGAAGTTGTGCCAGTGAGATGTGGCAGTTCCCCTGCGCCTGGCACATGGCCGACGCGCAGGACTTGCTGCAAAATGATGGATTTCCACAACAAGCAGATTACCAGTAGCAGGAGCGTTTGCCCCTCTTGCTTCAGTCTGTACCAGGAACATGAAAAACAGCACTTCAGAAAACCTGGTCTTCTGGTATTCTTCCTTATACCTTGACAAAAATGGCACTTCAATCTGAGTATTCCTGAGACCAGGTTAGTTCCTCATTCCCCACCACAAGCTCAAGAGAAACAATTTACCATCTTCTCTGTGTCTTCAAGTACATATAGAGAATGAATTCCAAAACCTGCTTACAATCTCCTTAATGAAATACAATTAGTGCCCTTTTCCAGGGCATTTGTAATAATTTAAACTCCCACATAAAACTTTTTTCCCCTAGAAGGAAATTGTCTCAGCAGCGCTCTTCGGGCATTCTTAAAAGAACAAAAGGCCACAACTCAAACAGGTAGGACGATGAAAAATTAGCGTCCCTTACGGTAAATACGAGAGAGGGAAATCCTCCGCAGGACTAACACCTCCAGTACTGCTGGACACTGCCTCCTACACATGGACAGCTGTTAAAGGTGCTGCTGAAGAACTTTCCTGGCACAGCTTCAACGCCCTTCAGCAGCACTTCAGTTTTAAAATTATTATTTGGGGTTTTTTTTCTTTTTTTTTTTCTTTTCACTGAGAACTGCACAGGGAAGTTGAGTGCATTCACATACGCATGGTTCCCCACTCTACTTTGGCATCTAACCTGCAATAAAAAACCTTTCACGAAATGTGGAAACCAATCTCAAACCTCCTGAGGGTGTTGGTCAATGGCCAGCTGAATAAGAGCCAGCAGCGTGCCCAGGTGGCCAATGGCACCCTGGCTAGTATCAGGAATAGTGCGGCCAGCAGGACTCAGGCAGTGATCATCCCCCTGTACTACGTTCAGTTTTGGGCCCCTCACGACAAGAGAGATACTGAGCGTGTCCAGGGAAGGGCAGCGGAGCTGGAGAGGGCTCTGGAGCACAAGTCTCCTGAGGAGCGGCTGAGGGAACGGGGGTTGTTCCGCCTGGAGAAGAGGAGGCTGAGAGGAGACCTTCTCGCTCTACAGCTCCCTGAGAGGAGGGGGGAGCCAGGGGAAATCAGTCTCTTCTCCCAAGGAACAGGCAATGGGACAAGAGGAAACGGCCTCAAGTTGCACCAGGGGAGGTTTAGGATGGATATTAGGAAAAACTTCTTCACCCAATGGGTTGTCAAGCACTGGCAGAGGCTGCCCAGGGCAGTGGTGGAGTCGCCATCCCTGGAGGTATTTCCCAGCCAGGCAGATGCAGTGCTGAGGGACATGAGACTGGGTTGGGCAGTGCTGGGTTGACGGTTGGACTCGATCTCAAAGGTCCCTTCCAACCTGGGTGGTTCTATGAACGCAGTTGGTAACATCCCCAGCCTTCCTGCCCTCCTGGGGGAGAGCTGGCTGTTTGCAGACCAAGCCGCCATGTGCCCTGAGCAAAGGGGAACATGCCTGACGCCCGTGGCAATAAGCACCGGTGCAAAGAAAGCGGGTGGTTCTGTACAAGGATGGACTGGTATGTAACTGGATGGACTGGGAGAGCCACGGCTAGAGCCTCACCAGTAACCCCAGCGCTGCAGGTGCAGCTGCCCGCAGGGTCAGTGAGGATGTGCTCGCTGCCATGGTGGAGACCCGGCCGGAGCCTTACACCTCCCGCACACCACCTCGCTGTCCCGGCCACAGGGACGAGTGACAAACACCTGAGCCGCTGCTGTGTGAGAGCATGTCTGGAAGTAAAAGCTGCTGCAGTGGAGGGAGGATCCCGCCCCTCCACTCAAAACCACAATGACTCATCCCCACTCGGCCAACAGGAAACTTCATTTTTAGCTGTGCTTGCAAGTAAGATTTTCTGTCCTCAAGTGAAGCTGTCACCTTGGAGGAATCCCGAATGCTAAGCAAAACGCTCTCCCTCACATCTCAAAACAGGGTGTACGTCGAGAGGTCTCACTACTGCAGCTACAGGACCCAAACCAGCGCGTTTCCTCGAGCCATCGTTTTACTGCAGCCCAGCTCCGAGAGAGACTCGCTGGATTCCTCAGCACCACTAATGTACACAACTTCTTTATTAGGTAGTGCGGTACTTGGAGTATGCTACAAAATTTAACTCTTTTTGAGTAGTCTGCCCTTATGTTTTTATATATACACACACGTAAAGATACATTTGCTTGAGTTTGAGCACTCTCACACAGCCAATCCACGCTTCAACCGCAGGCTGCACGGGATCGCTTCAGCGCCTGCTGCCTTTGATGAAAAAAAATGTCAAGTCACATATCTCGTGCGAAGCAGCTTCACCTGGGATAACACTTCTTGCTTGTGGTCTGATCCACTGGAATTCAAAGGATTTTAAGTAGTTTACACAGAATGTTTGTTGCCAAGTGCAACCTAAACATGAGAACAGAATACCAACATTTACACACGCACTACAAGCTACCTTACGCACACCCTGACTGACGCGCTACCTGACAATTAGAAATCCAAGTTCCCAATATTAAAATGTTAATGAGTTCTGTGGGGCCGGCTGTAATTTCAACAATATCCTAACGAGAGCTGGTACTGGCCAACAGGCACGTTTGAACTGTTTCCTTGTCAAGCTATAGAGTCTGCTTCTTTGCACGTCCCTGGCCAGGAGCTGCCTTCTGGGCGCTTCCCTCCCACTGTTTCAGGAGCCAATAAAGCAGGAGCCTCCCAGAACTTCAACATTAAACCCAGGAGAAGTGTTTACACAGCCAGCACCTCTGAGGGGACCCACCAAGAGAGAAAACACCCGCAGCACGTGCTCAGAGATAAGGGGCTATCAAGCAGAGGAATTCTGGATTACGCCTTGGCTTGTTATCTCCACGTGCACACATGGACACGGCACAATCCAACAGCACTGCCNAAAAAAAAAAAAGCCCACAAAAAAGATATCTTGTGTTCAGATAAAAAAACCCCTAACAAATTACGTTCAGAGGTACATTTTGACTCCCATCCTGGGAGGCAGTAGCCAGCCCACACATCTAGCCTTTCTGATGGATTTCCCACTGAGGAAACCCAACTTCTGAGTGCTTCCAGCTTCAGAGCTGTCCTCTTCTGGTCCTGCCAGCGCCCACGCAGCGCTGGCAGAGAAACTCTCCGCCGAGGGTGAACGACAACGGAGGAGCAGCATGCAGGATCCCTGCCCCGAGGTTGACACAGCTCTGAATCATTCATTCCCAGCAGAACAGGACACAGCTAAGAGCAATCTATGTATAGCACCGGTAATCCCTATGTGTCCCGTCTTACCAATCGAAAGGAAAAAGCTGGTTAAGTCACAGCTCCAAATAAAAGAAGAGTGACCTTTCCAATGGCTTGCCAAGAGTATTCCCCCCTTCCCGCCCCCGGGCTGGGCTACCTACAGACACCCAAGAGGACAAGGGTACAGCATGAGGATGTCGCTGGACCTGGAAAGGTCCAGGCTGACTATCCTTCAGCAGGCATTAGAGCTGAACACAAAACAGACGCTAACCCTGCGCTGTCAGCCGTGGCCTCAGGCACAGGCAAGCCTCTTCCACGCCTGCTCCTGGGCCACTGTGTCCTCCACCACGCTCCTGCTCAGCGCTCCCAGGCTTGGAAACAAACAGCCCTCATGAATCTCATTTTAATTCCTAATATTGGGCCTTACAGTGGTCAATGATCTTAATGAAGGCCCTGCACACAGCTGCTATTTGACCATTTTGAAGCTTTTCTCTGTTTTGCCCTGCTGGTTCCTGCATTTCTGCCACAGCAGGTGAATGGACCGGCTGGTCTCACTCCTTCCCAAAGGGCTGAACCTGAAGTTTCTAAAAATCTCACTGGGGTTCTCCTCCCATCCCAATTAACCCCCACGTCTCCCACGGGCAGGTTGCACCCTGGGCCAGCCACGCAGCCAGAGTTCAATCAGCACTCAGCTCTTTCCACCCACGAGCACATCCCTGCTCCGTGCAGCGCCCGGAGCCCATCTCTGCCGCGACTTGGACCCTCAGCGCTGCCGGGACCACCGGGCCCTGCGACACGAGCATTCAGAGATGCTGCAAGGCCAGACAGTAACATGGCTTGAGACCTCCTGCAGCCAAAGGGACCGGCAGGGCGGATCTGTGTCACTTGGCATTGCATCCATCGCCCTTCTGCGGGGGGAAGGATGCCACGCTGCACGCTCCCGTGCGCCCACATCCCCCAGGCTAAAATTAGCAGCGAGGTTTATATCCTCTGCCGCTCTCTAGCTACGAATAGACGGGTGGAATGGGGGAGGTCAAGGATTTTTAATTACCGTGTAAAATTAGGGGCTAATAGAATTTGGTTTCCTATTTCTCACTCGGCAGTTTTATTTTAATACAGATGCCCCTTTGTAAGGTCCTTTACATGCCTCAGTATAATCACAGCTGCCAAGGGACTGAGTTATTAATATAGGACAAAAGGACAAAAATCATTTATTGGTTGTTGGAAGCACTGGCTTAGTAACAACTGTCAAAGGTGATTTGCACAAGAAATCCAGATCCCAAATCCTGTTTACAATAGGAAGACATACCTGTCAGATTTGTTTTGCCAAGACATATTTTAAAGATTAAGCTGTATCGTTTTCCTTCCTCACGGGCGAGCCAACAACCCGATGTGAACCACATTTCGGTTTGACTAGGTAAAATACTGGCATCAAGGGATTAAGAAAGCCAGTTCCGGTTTTTAAGCTTACTTTTTCGCAACCGCCATTGCTGAGGCTGCCCAGGAGACAGGGGCTGTTTCGAAGCTTGTACCTCGGCGAGCGCCGGCGTCCCCGCTCTCCCAGCGGCGCCCCGTCCCTCACCACCCTCCACGCTCACATTCCCCAGATCCCAGCCCAAAAGCGGGTCGAGCACAGCTCACCACTAGCAACAAGTTCTCAGTAATTACAGCCACAAGAAGTCAGAGATGACGTTTGTACTGAACGACACACACACAAACGCCTTTAACAGGGAATCTACACCACGACGTGCCCAGCACCGAAGAGGCCGTTTCCACGGACGGATGGTTTCGGCTCCGATGTCCAACGGGAGGCAGCGGCAGAGCCCCCTGCCCAGCCAGGAGCCGGCGTAGAGCCCAGCGCTTGTCCTTCCCCGGGTCACCCACTCGCTGCTGTACGGCACCGCAGACGTGCGGTTTGGATTGCCCCAACGGTCGCTTCACCGTCAGGCTGCCAGAGGACAAATACAAGCCTCACAGTGGGGACAGTTTAAGTTATTCGTCCAGTAATCTTCATTTTAAAGAGTAAACCCAAATCAGCCGCATGAGCACGGAAAGTACTTTCATGCTTCAGAGCGGGTCCCTCGGTGAGACCTCAGGATGAGGGAGGGGGCCCGATTCCTTCGCCTTTGGGTTCTCATTCAAGGTTTGTTTGCGAAGCTGAGGGGGCACCAGGGGCTTTGCTGCCGGTCCCAACAGCCAGGAGAAAATCCCACACCCCTCAAGCCCCGCTAAAAAGCCACGAGCAAGGAAGAGAATGCGTCACGCAGCCTGCGGGACAGGCAAGATGAACAGAAATTAAGTATAATTTGAATGAAGGTGGAGGCAAAGTGGGAAGCTCGCAAAGCCGGAAGAGTTTTAAATACTAACAAGGAAAGAAATTAGATACTCTTCACAGCGGCTGCTACTTCACTGCTGATTCACAACCACACATGATTAAGACCTAATGCTACTAGGAAACAAGCTTTGTATTCATTGTGTTTCATAAATCACATTGTTTTGGTGCTAAGAGTGTTTAGACAACCCGAGGATAAAATAATGCCTTCCAGTAAGTATTACGAAAGCCATCTGTTGCAACAGAACCACCAAACCAGATGTAAGGTTTGCTGTGCCCAGAGCCCACTCCAGAAATCCCTGCTGCTTCTCACAAAGCAAACTAGATGTGCTGGCCAGGACACAACCAGTAACAGCATTTCTCCAAATTTCTACCAGTTTCTGGAGGTGTTCCTGGCTCCCCAGCCTGGTTCCCTCTGTGCCTTGTGCTCCGCTCACCAAGCACCGAACCACTGACCGAAACAGGCAAGTGAAATGCAAAGTGTGTCCTTGCTAACACTGGGGGCATGATGCTGGAAATACTCCTGCACTTCTCTGAGAGATGACGCTGTCATTGCATCATGTGCCTCGTTAAAATAAAAGCCTTTGGCACAACAAAACTCTCAAGTTAAAAAAAACCAACCAACCAACCAAAAAAAAAAGGAGAGAAGCTTTTGATTGAGGGAGAAGAAAATTCAAAACAGGCAACTGGAGGAAACCCAGAGAAGGAAGCTGAGAGCTCTCCCTGTGCTCTTACGGGCACGTGGCTGTTCCCACTGCAACGTCAGTCATCCCCTCCAACCCACAGCAAGAGGCTGTGGCCTCATCAGGACAAAATTTTATGCTTAAATTGCAGTGACCACAACAGAGCAAGCGCAAGTCCGTCCAGGCTGTCGAGCAAGCCGCTTTGACCGGCAGCGGCCCAGCCCGTGCCGTGGCTGGCTAGCAAAGGAAATGGCAGCCCTGCTCCGAGGCAGGACTGCAGGCGCGGCTGAGCTCAGTCACCACCACGCCGAGGGAGAGGTGGCCCACGAGCAGCGCTCCCCGGAGAAGGGGGCTGAGATTCGGGGCATCCCGAGCTGCTGGGGACGGGCCGCGGGGTCAGCTGGCAGCAAGGTGTCGAAGACCCCATGCATCCCTCAAATCAGAAGGCTATCTCGTGAAACACTCCACTTCGCTTGCACTTACGAGATCAGTTAAAGGCTCTTCATTTAACATCTTTTTCAGAGGTTAGACTAGAATAATTTACAGTAAGTTACATACACAGCAGCTACAAACCAAAGGTTGGGAGTTTGAAGCTCCGCACATGAAGAGCTAGCGTGACAGCTCCGTCTGCACTCACCAATACCTCATGCTCATTAAAGAAGCCAAATTTCATTCTGCTTGTGTGCACGTCAGATTATGCATTTTTAAACTCAAACTACAGAGCCAGATGACTCCAGCACACTCTTCAAAAGAAGGCTCAAAAGCATCTTCAAGCTTGCTCAGCCTGACAGCCTCACAGCTTTAACTGGCTGACAGATGGAAAAAGGAGGAACGCAGGGCAGCTGAAGTGTTCAAGACTTAATATAACTAAAACGCGTACTGTGGGAAATTTAAAAAAAAAAAAAAAGAGAATTTGGAGAGTCATCTCCCCTCCACCTTTTTTCTTGTCCTTCTAAACCAAACCAACCCTACCCACAGGCAGAGCAGAAGAGCTCGTCTGTAGCTCAGGACTACTCTTTAAAACTGAAAGCAAAGATCCTTCCCTCCCTGCCTCATCCCGCAGTCCATAGTAAATTGCAAAAAACCGAGAACCACGGCTAATAACTCATCTGAACTGGTTCAGTCACGGTGCCAAGTGGACCCAAGAGCTCCGATAAAGCGGTGTCACCCCCAGCCGGGCGAGACAGCTCTCCGGTTGGCCAACAAAGCAGATGCACGTTTGTGCAGCCCACGTCTTTGCAGTTATCGAGAAGGACTTTACGGCTAAGTAAAGTTATGGTAAAGAGCAGCAACAACCTGAAGATGTCCTCCTCCCCAACACCCGCAGCGCTCCGCACACAGCTGCTGCTCCACACGCGCTGTGGGAGCTCCGAGGGCTCAGCCTGAGGAGGTGGCAGTTCTTCACCAGCAGAGATCCGAGGGAAGGAGGGCAAGGAGGAGAGAGGAGATAGCTATTTTAGACTGCGACTCAAAGCAGCAGTGTTTTAAGGCAGTAAACAGAGATCCTGCAGACTCCAGACTCAAGAGTTAGATTTGAAAATAATGGTCCAATAAAGCTTGTGCTATTTTTCCTAATTGGAAGGAAGTTTGCAAAGTAAATCTTGCAAGTAAAACGTTAGGCAACAGCCATGAATGCTGTGCTGCTACGTAAGGCTTTGGCAGTACGTTCAAGTCCACAGCAGAGGAGCACCAGGATAAGGAAGCCCCGGCCGTAACACTCCTACAGGAATTGCTGTTGGAAGTCTGAAACGGGGCCCCACCAATTCCTCCCCGAAGTTAAGCTATTCAGCTTTTTACATTTCATTTTGCTGCATTTTTCCCTCTCAGCTGATGACTCCTGGACTTGAGGCAGCAAGACAACGTCGTTCCGAGCACCCTCATCCCCTCCTGCCGAGGAGCTGCGAGCTGGCGGCGAGGGCAAAGGCGAGGTGGAAACGGCACTTCCAGAGCATCCCCCTTCCCGCGGCATCCCCAGACCCGCTGCCGGGGCACCCGCGGAATCCCTTGGG
Organism: Chionis minor; assembly: GCA_013398295.1. NCBI lineage: Eukaryota > Metazoa > Chordata > Aves > Charadriiformes > Chionidae > Chionis > Chionis minor. Next base: position 104,009 of record VZSF01001886.1, on the reverse strand, counting down.
AAAGCTACAGAATCTGCCCGCAGGCGAAGTCAACCCTTAGCTCTGGACAGACTCCTCCTGTCTGGAGACCAAAGTTACTTCAAAAGCCTCTTGGACTCTTTTAAACAAGAGGTGAAACAACCTCGGCGTTAGCGTTTGGGATTGTCTGACCCAGACCCATTCGCAGGGGATACAAGGACAGGGGTGATACAAGGATGTGCGGGATACAAGGACGTGGACTTTCCAATCTTCAAGTTTCCTGCTAGGCACACAACTTTCTGATTATGATTAATATACCGGGCTGGGAATGTCAGGTAATAAATACTACAGGCAGCTATAAATTAAAAACATTTCGTGTCAGACACATGCAATTCACCCTCAGTCGAAATACAAGAGAAAGCTGTCAAAGCAAACTCTGCTTACCGAGGAGGAGACTTAACGTTTCAGCTGCCTTTTAAATAAAGTTCAGGTTTAGAATACGGTCATTTTCAGTCCCGAGCTACACATCCCAGTCTACTGTTCACGCCTGAAAGGTCAAAGCTTGTAGGCTCTGACAGATCTTGCTGCTTCCTGAAAAGCACCATGTGTGCTCAGGTTATTTCAAATAAGGCTGAGAAATCAAAATTAAGATTTTTAAACATTTTATCTCCTCTGCCTCAACAAAATCTGTTTATTAGCAGAGGTTTTTAAAAATATTTATATTTCTTGAAGTGAAAACAGCAGCTAAGCTGACAGTAGGGTACACCACCACATTAACCATCATAAGCATAAAAGCCTGACCAAGCGTTTCTGCCATTCCACCCAAGGAACTAATTTGATCACACCTCTCTCAGCAGCCCAGCATCCAATTAACACTTAAAAGCAGAGTTGTCCAAAGTGCTGCTGTTATCAACTACTGTTTAAGCTCCCACCCTTAAAAAGACCTAAATTAGTTCAGTCATTTCTGATTTCTCAGCACCCAGGAACGTTCAGTTCAGTGCTCTGACCACTGGACACCAAAGACATTAAAGCATCGCTTGCAAATAATTTAGTCTCCCTATTTATTCCCAGGCCCAGCAGAATGCAGCGAGCCCATGGCAACCCTAGCTGCTTTACATTACGCGATACTGAAACCTCAGCAGCACAACAAGCACTGACATTCAGGGCTGTTGTTCCCATTCTTCATGCTTTCATAACCTGGCTATTTTCGGGGCCCTCTGTTATCTGTGTTTCCCCAGAAAGCTCTGCCAGTTTCAGACCCAGCTGCAGAAATTCATTAAAAAAAAATAAAAAATCCATGAATGCCAATTTGTTCCCTGTTGGCTGCCTCCCTCCGCTGCTTTTTGTGAGGCTCGTTCTTTGAAAGAACAAAAGAACAGAGCAAGATGGAAAAGGAGAAGGGAGGAGGGATGGCAAGCAGATTAAGCAAGCTGGTGCAACACGGGGATGTAATTTAAAATCCCGCAAACAGAAGATTCTTTAGGAGAACAAGAGTGGAAGGTTAAAGTCATTAAGTTCGCGACGCTCAGCCAGCAGCGCAATGAAACCAAGCAGCCGGATTGAACCGTGCCCCCGAGGGAGCGCGCACCGCTGACGTTCCCATCCTAACGGGCCCGACAGCTACGGAGCAGCTCCGCATGACACCAGCCGAGCACAGCACCCGTTCCTCGGGGTGTCCCAAAGATCCCGCCTGGTGCCGACAACCAAGCTCCGACTCCAGCAGAGCCGCCACAACCCGCCCTGAGCTACGCTGGCCACTCTCAGTGGCTCCTCGCAGCTTCGCCATCGAGTCAAACAAGATGAAGCTCTGAAATAAAACTCTGCCCAATGAAACTGCCACTTCCAGATAAAACGATCTCCGGGGATCGGGGCGAGCCCCAGAGCGATGCAATCCCTGGGCACAGCTGGGGACTGCAGCGGCCCCGGTGACCCAACGTGGACAGAGCGAATCTGGAGCCCCTTCAGCCCGCGCTGCTGGTGCGTCCCAGGGCAATTCCCAGCAGCTCTTGACAGTGACTAAAAAAGGACTCCAAGGAGAGCAGCTGCCTTAAGTGGGCACCAAAGATTAGATGTCCAGAGTCGCAGCGCAGATTCCACCTCCCCCTTTCCTCCGATGACTTCACACGCCTGTGGATTTGCACCACGCAGGCAGTTCACCTCTCCAGAGCAGCAACATTGCAGCAAAACGCCACCCACATTCCCAGGTACCAGCAAAAGGAAACCCATTGTGCGACTCTTCGTTGGTTTCTGAGTCTTATTTTGCAAATAGCACGCCACAGGGACGGGGAGGCAGCGTAACCCCCCCGTCCCGCAGGAAAGAAAGTCCCCGCATCACTCCTCGTGCAACGGCAACAGGAGGAGATGCTGCCATCCTGCAGGGAGGAAGAAGGGATGCTCTGCCACGCCGCAAACCATGGAACTGTCCAGGGAACAAGTAAAGCACTCCATGTCCCTCACCCTGGAAGTCACAGGTGAAGTGGTAATTACGGAGGGATGCTAATTACGGAGGGATGGTCCATCTCACCCACTCCCGCGCCCAGTGTGACTGGGAGGACACACATTGGGTCTACCACACCCCCACAAGCAACGTGAGACTGTTGTTTTGTCAGCAGATGTGCGTTTCTCCATGTGTTTCCATGTTTCTCCACGGAAAGATGTGGCTCTTCTGCCTGGTGGTTTCCGTGGATGTTCTCCACTGACTCTTTTCTTCTTTAAAGACAAAAAAATAGATGAATTCTCACTCCAAATCACCCTCCTAAGTAGTATACAAAAATGATTAATGCAACGCAATATACCCTTTCAGCCATCTCTTCCAAGCTGAGAAATCGCGGCCTGTTTTATCATTACTCAGACAGAAGCCCTTTCATTCCCTCAATTACCTCCTCGCACTTCTCTCTCCCTGTTATTTCTGATTTATCATGCTTTTCAGGTGGATGGTTAGAATTACTCTAGTGGAACACCACATCTCAAATCAGATGCCAAGGAAGGAGGGAGGAAGGGCATCAAACGAGAAGATCCTACGAATATCTTCTATTGTCTTGGCGTGGAAAGGGGAAGGATTGAATCATTTACATGAACTCCATCGGTCCGGAACTCGGTACGCACAGGCGCTCCCAATGTCACACCCGCAGAGGTAACTGTGCTTGTAAAGCTTTCGATGCCAAACTCGCCCTCAAGAGCTTTACCTACGCCATCAAAGCAACGAAACGGATCACACGGCTCCGAGCGCACTGGCTTTTATGGCCCAGGAGTGCGAGGAAGCAGCTGTGCCACAGCAACGCCCGGACTTCAGGCTTTGCGGCTCAACAAGCGGCGTGCAGCAGCGCAACCCGGGCACCCAGCTGGCAGGTCCGGCTACAATTTCTCCAAGAAGTGGGGAGAGAAAGGTCCCTTCCATTACAAGAACGGCGGCGGGTGGCGAGTGACAGCTCAAGGAGGAGGAAACACAGGAGGGACGGCACACAGGGAGACACCCCCCCACACACCTTACTGGCAAACAGCTGCTTCTCTTTAAATTCACTGGAACCTCCAAGCGGCTGTTTCCCGGGGATACACGGGACATCTCCCTTGCGAGATGCACTCCAAAAAGGAACATCCGACAACTGCATCAGCAAAGCTCCCAGGCTTTAAAGCACAGATGAGGTCTCTGTTCTGGCTCGCTAACAAAGCTCTGGAAGCTGCTACAGAAACTGGGGAGACTCGAAGCCTTTGATGGCACCTTCCCTATCCGCAGGCCACCTCACTTTACAAAGCTGTTTAGGCACAAAACGGCCTGAAAAAGAGTTCCTTGTGGGCTCACATCCCCAAGACCTGCGCAAGAGCCCGCCTTCCCATCCATGAGAAAACCAACACCTTCAGGCCGGCCGAAGCCCCCCGGGAGGGCGACGGCGACCCCACGCTGAAGGCCAGAACATCCTCCCCTGAGTCCGGCCCGAAGTTCCCGGCGCACAAGCGCTTTATTAATAACCAGAGTCACCGCGCAGACGAGCAGCCGGGATTAGGAGACGCAGCGGGGCGGCTGCACGGGGGCAGAGTCCTACCTAGCGACAGCTCTGCCGGCTCCAGCTGGAAAGGGCAACCGGCGACAAGCGGGCTAGGGAATAGCAGGCGGCAGGGCCGGGGCACGGCAGGACTGCAGGCAGAGCCGGGGAGCGGTGCCACATCCCCACATCCCCCTCACCGCTCGCTCCCGCAGCCTGGGGCATCCTCCGCAGCGCCAGCCGGGCGCCCCCGGGCGGAGCCCAGCGCCCCCCCACCCCCGGCGGGGCTGACCGGGGCAGGTGCTCCCTCCCGGGGCCGCCTCCTCCTCCTCCTCCTCCTCCTCCTCCTCCCAGGGCCGCTCTCCCCCGGGGGGCGGCCGTTTCCCACGCTCCGTTCCCCACCCCCAGGGCCGAGGGCGCTGGGAAAGTCCGGCTCTTCCCAGGCCCCCGGAGGGGAGG
>VZSF01001886.1:2790-99140 GCA_013398295.1 Chionis minor | reverse complement strand
CGGGCGGCTCGGTGGCGCCCCCGCCGGGCGGGCAGGGGCTGGCCACGGCCCGGGACCCCCATCCCCGGCCCTCTGCTCGGGGCCGCCCCGCCAGCAGCCCCTTCCTCCCTCCGGCCGTCCCCTACCACAGCCGCGAGCCCACTGTGTCCCCACCCAACCAGCCACCGTGTCCCCACACAAGCAGCCACCACGTCCCCATGCAAACATCTGCCGTGTCCCCACACCAACAGCTGCCGTGTCCCCACGCAAACATCCACTGTGTCCCCAGCAAACATCTGTCTTGTCCCCACACCAACAGCTGCCGTGTCCCCACGCAAACATCCACTGTGTCCCCAGCAAACATCTGTCTTGTCCCCACACCAACAGCTGCCGTGTCCCCACGCAAACATCCACTGTGTCCCCAGCAAACATCTGTCTTGTCCCCACACCAACAGCTGCCGTGTCCCCACGCAAACATCCACTGTGTCCCCAGCAAACATCTGTCTTGTCCCCACACCAACAGCTGCCGTGTCCCCACGCAAACATCCACTGTGTCCCCAGCAAACATCTGTCTTGTCCCCACACCAACAGCTGCCGTGTCCCCACACAAACATCTGCCGTGTCCCCATGCAAACATCCACTGTGTCCCCACGCAAACATCCACTGTGTCCCCACACAAACATCTGCCGTGTCGCCACGCAAACAACCGCCACGTCCCTTTGTGTGATTTTTGCAAAATCTCCCCACCCAGACTCCCAGTGACTCTGGCGGTCGCCCGTTCCCAAGCTCTTCTGGACTTCCCGCAGGCACACGGAGGACGCATCTGCTAGAACTGCCGGTGGGCGGCCGTGCACGTCAGCCGCATCCTACAAGAGCAGACGGAGGCGGTTGCTCCTCTTGCTCCAGCCCGGCAGGCTGGGACACAGCCCTCTGGCTGCGGGCCCCAACGTGCGGGTCCCCGTGCGTGACGTGGGTCCCTCTGCACGGCCCTGAGACTCACCGGCAGCCCCCGAAACCCGGGCGGAGGGAGGAATCCCCACGGCTCCCGGCCCCTGGAGCAACACCAAGGCAGCGCTGGTCCTGGGCCGTATATGGGCAAGGCAGACCCAGATCCAGCAGAGCATAAACGTAGTATTTATCTCCGCAAAGGGAGTCCAGGCATTTCTGCGCCGCTTCCCGGGCTGGTGTGTTTGTGCCGCACGGAATAAACGTGCCCCTGGGGCACTTGAACAGATGCCTGCCGCATCCTGGGGTGACGCCCTGACCCTCGCCAAGGGAAAAAGCGCTGCCCTTTCCGCCGTCCTCGGGGGATGTTGACCTGCCCCGGCCATGTCCGTGCCACCGGGCCTGGCAGAGGAGGTTTGGGAGCTTTGCTGGTGCTGTGAGCACCGGGGGGTGGGTGCTGGTGGCTCCTGTGTTCCCCTGACACCGAGGTGACCCTCGCAGACCCCCGTGCGTCCCCTCTCACGTGCTCCCAAGCAGCTTGTGCTCCCAAGTGGGATTTTGCCCATAGACATGGACACATTGGACCAAATCAGTCATTAACGAGGGACTGCTGAGATGTTTACAATTAAGCAGGTATTAATGTATTTGCAACGCTGGGCCCTTAGAGTGGCAAAGGCTTTTGCCAAGTATGTCTAAAGGAGCTACATGAAAACTCTCAGTCTTTCTTGCAGTTTACTCCAGCCATCAAACTGATGTCTGACGATACGGCCTGGAAAATGGGCACTGAATAAAAAGATCAATATTGAAAGTGCCCTATAAAACACATACAGGTTCTACAGCTTCTCGTAAGGCTGTCCCATAAGACCCTTTTTTGTACGCTGTCACAAGTGGGACATCAACACTTGTCTTACAGTATTAACAGTATTTAATAATAATAAATAATAGGATCAGGATAGGAAACATAAGACAATGTTTTCTTGTAGGCGTCCCTTAAAAAGCCTACAGTGAAATATAAACTCTCCCCTCAAAATCCCAGAAACATCCTCAGTGTCTCATGCTATTCAATATAGGTCAGATTTTGAGCCTAAATTATTTGGCAGAATCATCTCATATCACAGCTGCGGAAAAAATAATTTGGGATAAAAAGGAATTAAAATCCTTCCTGCTGGCAAGCTCATCAAATAAGCCAAGGGATAAATGGGCATGGAAACCTAGCTAGGCTTGCTGCAAACAATTCTCTAGAACCCAAGATTGGATTTTTAAAAATAAATGGGTTGGTTTTTTCATTCTTTCCTTGTAAAAACAGCTGTAGGATGTAAATCGTCCCGCTGAGCCAGCGCAGGATGAAGCAGCAAGGAGCCGGCCTCCATGGCTTAGTGGGTTGCTGACTTCAAAGCTGAATTTAGCGGTGTGAACGTTGCTGCTGCTGTTAAAGCTGGGGAGCTTTCAGCTACGTCTGCCGAGCGACCCAGCGCCCAGCGTGCCCGTACGGGGCGCATCTTCCTGCGTGTCAAGGAACCTGCTGCTGAAGCAGACGGGTGGCACATCAGCATCGTTTCCACAAATGGCAGCGACTGGCTACAGCCCCGAGCAGCCTTTTCCCCCTCTTTCCTGCAACGAGGGAATCGCCGCAAAGCGGGAACGGGGGGGAGCCCGAGCTCTGTTTTGGCTGGAGATGCTCCTAATTCCTGCGCAGGGATGCTGTTTTGGAGAAAGGCTGGACCCGTCACGGTGCTGCTGCAGAGCAGCGTCGAGCTCTGGGCTGAAGCATGGTCCGATCTTAGCCGCTGCCAGGCCCCCGGACAGACGGGGAGGCAGGTAACGTTGCACTTACAGCAGCGTTGCTGCACGAATGTAAAGTGTCACTCCGAGTCTCCAACACTCGGCTCACGCTCATGTCACTCCTGGAGCTCCTGCTCTACCCTAAAGGAAGCCCCGGGCTTGTGGATACACATCTGAGCACTCAGGGGTTGCTGGAATAAGGAGCCGGAGTGGAGCGGGCCAAGCCCGCGAGTCCTTATTCCAATATTATATGGGGAGTCCAGTCACCAAAGTCACTAGGATTTTTCTACATGCAAGAACTGCAGGATTTGGTCTAAGCATCTGATATGAGACAGCATTTTAAAGTACATGTGTGGGCTGGGTGTTACATTTTTTGCAAAATCATGGCCCAAAATCAAGGAAAGATAAACAGGTCATGAATATATTTAGGCTGGGAAGCAGAACAACAGCCTTCCAGTTGGAGGAACTGCTAGATTGAAAAAGAGGCACCAGAAATTTCTGTACGCATTTTTCCAGCCTGAGCGCGGTGTGGATGGGAATCCAAGAGGCCTCATGGAACAGGCTGCCCAGGGAGGTAGTGGAATCGCCATCCCTGGAGGTATTTAAAAGGTGGGTGGACGTGGTGCTGAGGGACATGGGTTAGGGGTGCTTTTGGCAGTGTAGGTTTATGGTTGGGCTTGATGATCTTGAAGGTCTCTTCCAACCCAAGTGATTCTATGATTCTATGGGGGACCAGGGTGGTCTCGGGAAGCCTGGGAGGATGACGCGTAAATGCAGTGTGAATCCAGCGCTTACCGTCCCCTCTCTCCTGAACAGCTCTAATCCAAGGAGCTTGTCCCAAGGATCCTACCACAGTTCACCCCTTTTAGACCCTCTCCTTAAATCAGCACTCTTTGGAGCTAAGCCTTGCGCTCAACACATCCCTCTAAAGACCAGCCACCACGTTTTTGGGACTCTTGAGCTCATCTTCCCCCTCCTTTGCAGGATGTCTCAGGAAATGCCTGGAGGTACCGTTCCCTACACGTGTTACGCATGTAAGAAATTATGAAACCCTTCCTCACTGCACTCGCATGTTGGACCGCTCCCGCTCTCCGCTGACACATCCATCTCCAGCGCTTGCCTCCTGCATCCCAAACCCAGGAGCCGGGTTTGGCTCAAGCCGTCAGCCCCACCAGTACATCAGCCAGGAGACAGCGATGGTTTTAATCTGCCTCCATCCAGCTGGTTCTGGTTGGGAGTCCCAATTTCCCTTGGCCACTGCTGGAGCGGAGTGGCCGGGTCCCCTGGATTCCCGGGAGCTCACCTGCGGCGGGTGACGCAATCCCCTGCTCTCGCTGCGGATTTTTAGTAACAGCAAAATAACACGCTGAGCCCCAGGGGGCAAACATTGCCAACAGCCCTCTGCGCTGCTAGCCGTGCGCCTTGGAAAATGATTCAGGCTCTCCTGCCTGACACAAAGCGTTTAAGAAACACAGAGCTGATTGATTTAATCACACAGCTCTGCGCTCCGGAGCACCGTGTGCTCCTGGCATGAAAAATGTATGTGGTGTTTAGGCGAGGATTTGTGAATGAAGGAATCAAAGCCTCTCCCCCAACCACGGGGCGCTGCACTACATGCTCTTATTAATAGACCAATAATTCTCGTGGGAGGATCTTGAAAAAGGTGTTTTCTGGAGAGGCCCCACTGGAAATCAGCACACCTAGCCGTGAGTTTGGTATGAGCAGGGTGTGCAGTGCAGCCCTCCCAGGGCTGGGGGACTCTCAAAGGGTTGGTAACAATGTCCAAGGCAGAGCAGAAAGCCGTGATGCCCAAGGGATGCAGGAGGAACATGCGCTTTGGCCCAAAAATTCCTACAATAAACTTTGCTGGAGATAAAGGAGCAAAGGAGCTCCCCAAATCTCTCCCTCCCAAGAACCGCCGCTGCTTGCTGGACTTGCTAAACCTCCCCACGACTTCACAGCCTCCTTTGGGAAGCGTAAAGCCTTGTCCCTGTGCTCTGTTCTGAGCGCCCGAGTTGTCCCTGTCCCTTCGTGCTCCCGGCTGTGCACCCCAGCGCTGCGCGCGAGGCTGCCCGGGGAAGCGCTGCCTTTTTCACACGGGCGAGGTGCATCTGACCTCAGGAAGGACCTCCACGAAATGCCCAGTCCACTTAAATCCCCAAACCAGGACGTAAGCAAGACTTCAGTAATGCCTGGAATGAGTTTTCCTGCGATGAACTGAGTGAAGCTGTGTTTCCAAAGCCAGCACTATAAATGGGCATTACTTACTGATCGGATGGAGGTTAAAAGCATTTCACTCCGGAGAAGTTGGCACTCAGGCTCACGAAAAGGGCACGGATTAAGGCACCTCTAAAATGTCTATAGCCAAAGAGGCAATACCACCGCAGAAGATTGCAAGGGGGAAGAATCTGATGTGCATTTCTCTATTTTTGATGCTTTTGGTTCCTGCACGGCAGCCAGCTGCGTTCCCAGCACAGTTCCCTTTTGCTTTGAGCTCGCTGGACTTCCTACTTTCCCGCACGGCACCGTCTCCGTTACACATACAACAGAGGAACCTTTGTGCCGTGGCAATTTTTTTTTGTTTTTCCCCAAGATGGAGATTTATACTCACAGCTAGGCTTTCACAAACTTATTTCTTACGAAGTTTTACAAATCAAGTCTAGGAAGTAGCTGAAAATGTCAGTTTACTGCTGAGTTTGGTGGGAGGCTGATGCAGAGATGGGGGGGTGCTGCAAGCTGAGCACAGCGATCCGTGCTGTGGGAATGATTCGGCGCGTACAGATGCTTAAGGATCAGAAGCAGAAGAGCTGCGGTGGTCTGTTATTGGAATTGTCTTGCATGACAGGCAATGAGGGAGCCAGTCGTCGCTATTTTGGATGGACTAAAAGTGAACAGAAATGCTTACGCTGTCGCTCTTTCAGGTTTGTGCGCGATCTCAAATCCAGCCCCCGACCTGAGCAAATCCAAGCTGTGCTCTGAGCCCATTCCTCTGGGAAACCAGTTCACCAGCCCAGAAGTCCTACGGACATCGTGTCACCGATGACATCAGAGCTATAATTTGTCTGAACAAAACAAACATGAGCTGCGAGCCTCCCAGAAGGACCGCTATGTTCATGGGGCAGCTTCTCTTCTTCTTTATTGCTCTACGCGTTATAGCTCTGATTTCAGTGCCTTTTTAGAGATCATGGTGTAAAATGGTCCTTCTCACGCAGGATGGAAACGTGGCAACAAAAATAGTTTAACTCTGCAAAAAGCACAGATCTCTGGGTCTGGTACACAGGTGCCCCTTGGAGTCATTAGCCAAATTCCAGTGAAGTTATTAAGTGGTTGCTGCCCCCTCCGGGAAGGCAGGATCAGCACGTCGGGCCGAACGCTGCCCAGTGTGTCCCTGCGAACACGTTACCTCGAGCAGCACGGAACCTGCCTACGGAAAACCTCTGTGAGGCTCCAGGGTTCCTCACAGGTCTCTGATTCCTTCCTCACAGCAGAATAATTCAAGTCTAAGGCTGCCGGTGTATCACTGCACCAAGACATACATTTATCTGCCAAGAACAACTCAAACAAAAGACTGACAAGCATAATTACGAGAATTAATGGACTGCAGCAATTATCCATGTTTCCACAGCGTGGTTGGGGGTAAGAGCAAGCCGGGGGCTGGGTGGGAGCAGAGTTTCCAGGGCTGGATCAAGTGCAGCGTATAAAGTTTACTTCATTTCAGCAACTTGCTCGGAGGAGCGCTTCACTCTGAGCTGACAAAACTATATTTTTGTTTTTATAGTTATGGGATTGCCCTAACTATGAAATATGTGTCCCTGCCAGCCCCTCGAACAGGGACACGGGACGTCAGCTGAAAATTACTGCTGGAAAAAGGCAAGAAGCAACATACGGGAAAATAAAAGTCTAATAATAAACGAAGGTGAGTTCTGTGGTGGTCTTGTGCAACGGGAGGAAAAAGAAATCGCTGTGGAAAAAAAAGAAATTGAGGAGTTTGTTATTTTTGGCAGGACTTCTGCACATTTTGCTTATCGAGGGATCGTCATAAGGAGGGGATTGTTTTACAGTTGCATGAAAATTCCCTCCCTCCTTCAGTTCTCCTGATCCCAGGCCGCCTCCCTGCAGTCGGAGGGGCCTCTTTGTGGGATTCTATTTCGACTTCCTTTTTTTTTTTTTTTTTATTTTTCCTGGGTGGGGTATTTTTAAGAGCCAGATTTATCCAGTTCCCCACGCGTGTTCAGTGCTGCTCTGGGTATCGCTGCCCTCTGCAAGTCAGTCCCAGCGAGGGACAGAGGCAGCGCGGGCTGGCCAGGACTGAAAGGGGAAAGGGTCACTTGTGTCCCTGGATCCACTCTCCGTGGCCATGATCTGATAAGAACTTGGAGCTGGGATGTCCCAGCCGTGCAACCCTGCTCCCCCAGCTGCCCGTCCGCTCCTTGTGCCAGCTCCTGTGCGCTGCGCCCGCGTCCTGGCGCTGGGATGCAAACCGAGAGGTGGACGCTCCCTCTGGTCCCTGGACGTACCTGAGCTGGTCCCCAGGAGCAGGCGCTGTGTCAGTCGGGCTCTGCCCACCGGGTGGTCGTGCCGTGAGACCCCCGGGCTCCCTCCTGTGCTGCCCACCCCCCTCTCTCTGCTTCACCCACCGCCGATGGAGGTGCTGCTTTCTCCGTTAGAGCCGTTACCGCTTTATAACCTGGGCATCTCAAGCGTTTTGGAGCACAGACGTTGGTTCCCAGAATATCCACTGCCCAGGAGGAACTCACAAGCTGGGAGTTTGCTCCTTGGCTCAGAGCACAACTAAAGGGTTGAGCCCAAAGGAGCGTCTCCGACCGAGCACAGCCATGGCTTTTTCGGGGGGAAGCGGCTGTCACAGCAGTGCAAGCGAGACACAAATTCCTGCTGTGACTCCAACCCATCAACCCTCGCTCTGTTTTTGGGGTCTGGCCTGGCAGAAGCCGCTGAGAGATGTGATTTAACGGGAGGAGGAAAAACCCATCAGCAAGGGACATGATCTCCGGCAAAGGGCTGTGGTCCACCTGGGCATGGTGGAGGGAGAAGAACATTAACCTGCGTGCTCTGCACAAGCTGTAACACCCGTCCTACCCCCTGCGCTGCCCAGGGTTACTTGGAGGCTGCGCTTCCACAGCCGCCGGCTGCTAATGGAGGTACCCGCCGGCATCCGACAGGCTCTGCAAAACTGGGGAGATGGGAGGAAGATGAGAGCTAAGTCATTTTTCAGCTTGGGAAGTTGAGCTGCTCTGAAATATTCCAGCAGCGTCTGCCACCGTGGGACCCCCCCTGCCTTCCCTGGACACCCCCACACCCTCCCTGCTCCTTCCCTGGTCCCCTTTCCCTGGCTCCACAGTCACCCAGCCTGGGGCAGACCCTCAGCCTGACACCCCCCGAGCACCGCGGCTTCCCTGGGCCAGGCTCCCCACCCCGGCTCCCTTGTGACTGCGGCTTTTTGGGGTGGGTTTTTTTTGCTGCCTGTTTGCTCCGGGGAGGTGGGAATGTGCGGTGGGATGAGCAGGAAGGATGCTCTTGGCAGGCTGGGCTTGCTGCACTTTGCTCTTCGCTCTTGTGAAGAGGCAAACAAAACCACGTTTAGATCGAAATAACTGCGGGTAAAGGAGATGGTGGTGCGCCAGGCAGGGCAGGCACGTCTCTGGCATTTCTCCGCGGGTCTCGCTCTGTTTTGGCCCTGTCCTCCGCACGTGCGCTAGGAACACCCCAGCCTGGCTCCCGCTGCGAAGTCGTGGCTGCAGGGATCCTCACCGCAGCCCCCCTCAATCCATCCCGGCTGGAAAGCCCTGTCACTTGGTGCCGAAGGAAAACTTGCCCACGCTTAACACATCAGAAAAAATTGTTTAAGAACAGTTTATCCATGTGAAAAATCAAGCTCCCAGCAATCCCGCCGAGGTCGGTGTGAACCGCTGAGCTGGTGCTCTGCTGTGAGCCACAGCTGGGTGTCACACACCGGCCTTTTCCAGCCTCGCAGGGCACCCTGGGGAGAGGGAGCAGGCAGGCCCTCCCTTCCCATGCTCTTCTCCCTGCCCTTTCCAGGGACACATCCCACGTGCCTGCCCACATGCTTGCTCCTCCCTTACCTAGGAAAGGAACCCATGGGCTTTCTCCAGGTCAAACGAGACCCACACGTGTATGAATAAGACCTGGGCAGGGATTTAATCAATGCAGGTTTGTGCGTGGGGTGCTGCGTGGTCACCACCCTTCGGCCAGCCACCAGGACATCGTACGTGGGGAGCGAGGTCTGGGTAGTCCCTTCTCCTTGCATGAAATCCCAGGGAAGAACATGGTCCTGCCCCGCTGTGAGTGCTGCAAAGAGGGCATCTCCTCTTCCTAGCACCTGAGGGGCTGCTCCGGCGCAGGACTGGGGGTCACTGCATGCGCTGCTCCACCAGCAGTGACCTGGCTGCTCCAGGTACCCCCTGCACGGCTCCTCCTTGCCTAGCTTCTCCCAGGGCACCGAGTGAGGATTTTCCGGGTGCTCTGCTCATTAATGTGTCCTCAATTCCCCACTGCCTGGCCCAGCACGGCAGGAGGAGTTGCTCTCCCAGCGGGGTGGGATGCTGAGGTCTCCGAGCCCTCTCCTTGGGTCTGCAGCATCTGTGTCGCCTCTCATCCTGCCCGGCTGTTAGCTCTCCTCAGAGGTGTCATTGTGGGAAGCGGAGCAGTTCTCCAGTTCTTTTGTGATCTCCACTGAACACTGCTCCACTTTGACTTTCTTTTTTCCTCTCACTGACTTCTTAGCTCCTGTAAACAGCAAGATGACCGCAGGAGTTAACCACGTGTACATGGTCAGTGTGGCCTCGTCCCAAACCAGGGACGGCGCAGGAGGAAGCAAGGCTGAGCAAAGGAAAGGTGAAGAGGAAGCTCGTCTCGCACGCGAGATGCACGGGTACCTGGGGGAGGCTGTTGGGACCCCGGGAGCAAAACCAACACGTGAAGCAGAAACAGGCAGAGAACTGTCCTGGTGCAGGAGTGTACCTGAGAGGGTACCCAGAGGATGTGTTTCTTGCATCTCTCCCCCTTCCAGTGTGGTACCCAGCAGCAGATGCTGAGAGAGGGGCCATGCCTCTCCATCACCCCATTCCTGCCACAACTGCATCCCGGCCTCGCTTGGGACATCCCCATCCAGTCCTGGAGGGTGGGATGGTGTCTGCCCTGGGGAGCACAGCGCAGCTTCCTCCCCACTGCTCCGAGGGCCCGGCTTGTCGAGCAGATCCCCTTCTCGCTCAGCCGCGGTGGTGTCCCCCGAGCCAGCGGGTGCCTCCGAAGGCCAGGCACAGCACGAGGGCAGCGCTTGCCTGTTAAACAAGGTCCCTTCACGCTTAACCAACAGCCCTCCCTACTTTTATAGTCAGGTCAACACTTCCCTGTCTTTCCCAACAGTACAAATGGGGTTAGTGGCGCGGTATTTCTGACAGAGCACTTCTGAAGGCTTGACATGCACCCTGTCTTATCCCTGCCCTTATCAGGAGCAGCTTTCTGCTCATTCACCTGTAGGCAGCACGGGTACGACACATTCCTCCGTCAGCAGGGAAACCTCCACAGCCGCGCTGGGAGATCAACAGCGCTGGTAGAAACCTTTCTCTCAACGTCAATAACTCACCCCTGGGAATTTGGCCTTCTCCAATCACCACCTCCCCGACCGGCTGAATAAACACGAGGGACTTAGCCCTGTTAGCTTAGGTGCTGGGGAGTGCTCTCCTGGCTAACCATTAGCAAGGGCTCCTTTGGCTGGAGACACAAGCGTTGCCAAAACACGGTACAGCACGTCTTATCGCAGGGAAATGAAAAGCTCCACTGTATCACCTTGGGCAAACATTGTTTTGCAGCGTGGCACGCACTCGGCGGAGGAACTCCCTCCTCCTGGCTGCAGGGAAGGCAGCCGGTGCCCTCAGGCGTTTCTCACGGGAGCCCCTGGGGATGCAGCAGAAGTTGTAGCCCTGAGCTGATGCCACGAGGAACTCCTCCTCCCTACCTTTTGTCCAGGGATCCTGAGCTCTTTTTCTCTTCTTCTGCAGCACATGAGCTTTGTCTTTGGTGCAAAAATACTTCCCATCAGCCTGGCCTTCTTGTAGGATATCATCTTCATACGGGGCAGCCACCTACACCGGCGAGAAGAGCAGTCAGTCTACAAACTACCCCACTTTCCTGGGGAGCTGGTGGCCCCAGTGCATCGCTGGGGACCTTTGTGACCATTGCTATGGGGTGGTGACAAATGCTGTTGTTCATAAACCCTCTCGACTAGCTAGAAAGAGTGGTATCTCTATCCCTCAGCAACAAGTTGGGTCATGGTGCAGGAATGGGGTTTGGCACCTCATGGAGGAAGAGCCATCACCTCCTGGAGTGAGCTTGGGCAGGGACAACCCCTTTTATGCCTCTTGGACCTGACAGCCTGAGCTAATGGGCTGAGGAGAGCAAACAAACCTCGCTGTCCGTCGTGTCTGGCTCATCGGATTCCTGCTTCCCAGACTCAGCATCATCGTCATCTAAGGAAACAGAAAAAGAAGGGTTTTTTGGCTGGCAGGGGGCCCAACAAGCTCATGAGCAGATGCAGAGCCACCAGCCCAGGCTCTGAGAGCCATCAAGGCAGAAAAAAGATTTGGCAATAAAGCGTGTTGCAAAGCAGAGGCACTGTGAGCTACGTGGATTGAAATGAAGTTTATGGGAGATCCAACAGGAGGCTGTTGGGGAACCAGCTCCCAGTAAAGCTGTACCCATAGGACTTTGGCACCCCAAGGTCGCAAGCGCTGTCCCAAAGTCCATGGGCCCGTGCAGGTCAGGAGCTGAGGGGCATTTAAAACCCCAGACTGTGCCTTCCCGTTTGAGACCCAGGAGGGGAGAAAAGTGCCTGGGTAAAGAGGCAAAAATGGACGATCCTGAAGTTTGCTGCCGGTTGGGGTCAGGGAACGTGGGCCCTGGTGCAGAGGAAGGAAAGGCGGGGAGCTGCTTCCCTGCCCAGCAAAAGGATTTTGCCGCACGCAGACCCCCAGGCTACACAACCCGGGACACGCACACAGACCCCCAGGCTACACAACCCCGGACACGTCCCTGCACGCACCAGACACGCACCCCCCCTTCGCGCAGGGTGACGCTGCCCGGGCTGGGGACTGAGCCTCGCCGGCGGTGGCATCGCCCTGTCTGCGCCCACAGCGGCACACCCCCGCTGGCTGAGCGGGGCAGGAGGAGCTGGGGACAGAGCTGTGTCCTTTTCCGAGGGGCAGGGACATCCCAGGACCTCAGTACTGTAACTCCTGACACCCAGGTCCAGCCGGGGTGGGACTGTCGGCAGGGCTGCCCCCCCTTGCTGCCCCTGCCCAGGTGGGAGAGCAGAGGGTGCTGCTTTCGGGCACTCCTAGAGCCCCCGTAGCCTGATCCCGTCCTCACTTTATGCTTCCGCAGGTTAAGGTTCACGAGAAGGTGCAGAAATATTTGTGTCTTGTTTCCTGGGCTTTGTGTCAACCTTAAGGTGAGAACTGAAGGAAGTCCTGGATTCCCACACCCAGAATGTAATCAGCTGAAATTCTTCTGCTATGATGGTATCTCCTTAGCATGTAAATCACAGAGGACTCCCTCTTTTTTTTTTTTTCCCCTCCACCGTGCAAAATCCTGCTCTGCAGAGTGTTCCCAAACCGCTCCGACACGCCCAGACCAACTAATCCAGGCGAGCTCAACTTTCTGGCCGAGCCAGTAAGGCTGGTCCTGAGCAGCTCTGAGACGTGCTTCCTGCTCCGCTCCCCATGGCCGCTGCCTCCCACCCACCTGGGCAAACATGGCGCTCGTGGCCCGCGGCGGTCGGGCAGGGAGAAAGCACCGTGTGTCCCCAGACGAAGGGCACTGCTGGTTTTGGGAATGGAAAAGGCTCGTAGGGGGGATGGAACAGGAAAAGGGAGGAGAGCATCCTGTCCTACCTGCTGCAGGTAGCAGCATCCCTCGCTCCATGCTCAGCCCGACGTGCCGTGCCAGCACAGGGCACGCTTGGAGCAAGGGGGCAGACAGGGATGTTTTTCCAGTGCCAGTCTGGCAAACCGCTTGCGTTTCCCCATCTCTGCTGGGGCAACTCTGAGCTTCTGCTTCCCTGAGAGGGGCAGGTGATGCTGGAGCAGCAACGTTGTCTTGTCGTGGCTCACCATGGAGTGGGTTTTGCCAATGGGTGGGTGCTAAAGTGCCCCCTTTAGCTGCGGGAGGACCCCGTGCCACCCGGCAGCCGAGCGCAGGGGACAGGGTGCTCCGCAGGGCGTGCGAGGGCGCCCCACGTGCGGATCCTGCTCTGTGCTGGGCAGAGACACTGGGCTCTTCCCCAGAACAGCTGGGGTTATTTTCCCCCTATAGATACTGAGCCTGAATTTTGGGCATCCCTAGGGCTGAAAAGTGAGCTCTGAAGGACAGAAGTGTGAAGCCCGAAGTTCCCCTGATGGCCCAAAAGAGCTGGGAGCCAGGAGCACCTGGGTGCCTGGAAGGGTGTCCCATGCTGGTGAGCTGCTGCGCGGCTCGGCCGAGAGCCCAGCACACAGAGCTCCACGCCGTGAGGTGCCTTCACTGAAATGCACTTTTTGCTCCTGCCTTCTCAAATGTCACCTTTTCCCTGGGGCTTTTTACCTGCTTCTCCCTTCTGCGCACTGACAGCCAGGCTCATCCCGCTCTCTGGAAGGGCCTCTGGGTCGCTCGGCGTGGAGTTGTTTGTCGGATGCGCCCGTGAGAACGCCAGCTGTAGGATACAGGGAGCGCAAATGCTGCCTTCGCCAGGCAGGAGGAAAGGGCCGTCCCCACCCCTACGCGACGACTGTGACACCCGTGGGGACGAGCACCGCGGGGGCGGTGTGTTGCGGGGATCCCTGCGGGATGGGGCGCAGGCGTTGCCTGTCCTTGGACCTGGATGGAAACCCTGTGGGCTCTGGAGGGGAGGGAACGTGGGGAACGAGAGCCAGGGCTGAGCGGCTGCAGCTTTGCCATGTGTAAACATGTCCATGCCGCAAATCCATCCTCCCACGGGACATTAACAGTGGTCACAATGGTGCCAGCACCAGTGCTGGACACCCTGGGGAGGGGAAGGGGCCACGGTCGATGCCAACATGAGTTGTACTCACCGCAGCTGCATCCTCCTCCTCTTCCTCCTCGGACGCTCCAGGCAGTGCCCGGGTGGCACTGGGCCAGTGGTGGGGGAAGCACAGGTCGTCCCGCTCTGCCCCGTGTCTCCCGCAGGCTGCCGGCACAGCGGGGCTCTCCCCAGAGCTCAGCCGCGGGCTGCCGGCCCCCCGCAGCTCCCGGCGGCGCTGCCAGCCCGTTTCCCTGCCACGGCCGGAGTCTGACAGATCCAGCGGCGCATCTGCTCCATCGTCCCTCGCCGCCCTCACCTTTACGCGGAGCTCAGAGATGTTCTGGCTCAGCCAAAGCTCCTTCTCTTCCTTCCCATCCGCAGCATCCTCCGGGAAGGACCTTTCCTCCTTGCACCCCGGCGTGATGCTCGGCCACGGGGAGAGGGGTCGCTCCTCGGGCGCGAGCTTTGGGTCTCCGTCTGCCCGCTGGCCCGGCTGGCACTGCTGCAGCAGGAAATGCTGCAGCCGCTCCCTCTGCTTGAGGAGGTGCAGCTTCTCCTCCAGGTGCTGATCCCTCACGTACACCATGGTGGCAGGGAGCTTCAGCAGGGCTGCACGATCTTTCCACTCGTCACGCGACCGCGTCCTGCCGTCAGCGTCTTTGGCCCTGAGCAAATGGCTGGAGAAGCTGCCGCCGTCCCGGCCGGCCGAGGCGCAGTTACTCGCCAGCCCCAGCTGGTGCAGGGAAAGGTGCTTCTGCAGGAGGCAGAGCTGCTCTCTCCGGGCTGTCAGTTTTAGGTTTTCGTAGGATGGAGCAACCTTGGGGGAGTCTGGTTTGCTCGCCGTTAAATAACTAAAAGGAGCAGGGGAAAAAAAATAAAAAAATCATGTTAAATAGAGAATTTTCATGTGATTTCCCAGCTCCTGCAGGTGCTGTGTGTGGTCCCTCCTGCTCTTTCTGTGCCCTGCTGCAGCTCCCGGCCCATGCATCACGCCTGCCTTCATTCTGTGCTGGGGACGAGGGTCCCGGGGGCCGCGGGGGTCTCTGCACTGCGCGCGCCACAGGAAGCCAGCTCCATCCCACCATGCCACAGCGCGCTCGTGTCCCCGGGACACGGCAGCTCCAGGCAGGGGGCTGAGAGAGCCAGAGGATGCGGTGACCGCTCCTGTCAGCGCTGCTGCTGAGAAGCCACTTGTCAAACCATGCCTCGCAGCCAGCAGCATCCTAACTACCCCCTCTGGGCTTGCTCAGTGCCTTGGTGGGCGCGAAGACCTCCAGGACAGAGGAACAGCCCACCCTCCCCTAATCTCGCTCAATGGGAGGTTTTTACAGCCATGCTAAGAAGCTCGGCGCGGTGCATGAGCCTGTCCTGCAAAGCAAGTCCCTGCTATCGCTGGTTATTTGGCAGCTTCCATGCGTGTGAGCTTTTCCTGGGAATGCTCAGCTGATCTACTCCCACTCTGGGAAACTTGCTGTCTCTACAGGTGAACGCATGGGCTTCGCTCAGCCCTCTGCGCTTCTGAAATCTACGGGGAGGAGAAGCCGGGGGAAGTGCTGAGCCCTGCAGAAAAGCCCATTAGAATAGATAAGGAGGAGCAGGGATTGCTGCCACCCGTGAGGCAGGTCCTTCTGCTCCCGGCTGGAGGTGGGGGCACCGGGTTTGCTTTATGGTTCTGTCTGATGAAGCTGGAATAACGAGAGACTGATCTCGTCAGGCTGGATTCCAGTCATTTTTTTCTGGTGTAAACTGGGAGACCCCCCCCATGCCAAGGCTGGGGCTCAAGTCTGGAGAAGAAGGTGGGCAGGTACCGCCAATACCGGCCATCTCATGGTGGTTTGCCTGGTGGGGCAGTCCCAACGCGCTGTGGATCAGGCCCACGCTGTGACCCACAAGCGGGTAACTCACGCCTCAAGGCTGGGGCTGTGCTCGCGCTCCGGCGGGAGCGGGGTCTTCCTTGCTGGCGGGGACACTGCTGCCCCTGAAGGACTTTTTTCCAGGAGGCAGGGTCTGGAGCCGGGTCTCACCAGGGCAATGGTTCCATGCAGCTGGTTGGCGATCCTCTGGGATGCCTGCGGCAGAGGGGACAAAGTCCAGGTGAGCCGTTCTCCCGCTCGCCCCGGGCAGCGCGTGGCTACGGAGAGCCCCGCCGAGCAGAGACGTGGCTCCTCACCCACGTGAACAAGACAGACAGCTCCTAAGTTCTCCGTTTGACCCTAGTCTGCTCAACAGCTCAACCATATTTTTATCGGTTTTCCCAGGAAATTTCCCCTTCACATTTTCTAGCGGGATATACAGTACTCTCTATGTTCTGCCTGCCCCGATGTGTAGCCCAGGTCTCGTGCCTCCCTCCAGTCAAGCCATGATTCGGTGGCTTAACCAAGATAAGACCCTGCAAATTCCCTGAGCCCTAGTCAGGCCACCAGACTTTATTCATGCAGGCTCCTGGTGTGCACCGGTTCGGTGGGTGTATTTCCAGTGGAGTACCTGGCTGTGAGGCCAGGACATCATCACCTCCATCTGCTGTCATGAAAGACTCACCACATGTTCTGACATGCCTTTCCCCTGCCCACCTGGCGATGTCACCAACCCTTCCTGCGGTCCCTATTAATTATCCTCACAGCCTGCCTGCAGCCTTACCAAAACCCCTTTTCACCTGCTCTTTCAAGTTTTCAGGGGAGTTCAGGTAAGCGAAGCCTGTGCCAAAACAGAAGTGCCTGTGTGGGTGTGTGTGGGCTTGAGTTCCCATCACCAGGAAAAGGGATCCCAGTCCTGCCGTCTCATCTCCCAGTGCCCGATGTCACCGTGTCACTCAGCATCCCTCGGCTGACACATGCTCTCTGTGTTCTAAAGGCATAGCAGGCTTGCTTCGATGCACGGAATGGCAACCACTGAATGCCAGGCCCTCTGAAAACACCAATATTCATTATGCTGCAGATGGAGAGACATCTGCGATGCCCTCGGGCAGGGCTGCTGTGGTGTATTTGTTCTCGGTACCCACAACTCCCACAGTTTACATCTCTCCAGGCCTTTCCGACACTCACAGTGCTCCAGCTTCTTGCTCGCCCAGAGGATGGAGAGCTGGCTCTGTAACTCAGGATAAGCTACACTGAAATGTGGCTCGGCATGATCTGCCCACGTCCTTCACTCCTCAGGCCTTCACGTTCCTCAGAGCAAGACATCTGAGAGAGGCACCAGAGTGACGGGCAGAGGACTTAAGGGTGCTGGACATGCTGTTGTGGAGGATAAACACAGGAGCAAAGATGTGCACGCTCACAGCAGGGACAGGAGCCCGTGCAAACTCCAAACCCTTTCCTTGCAGCGAGTGGCAATTTCTGCAGACAGGATGCACCTGGCATTTGGTAGGTTCCCTCCCTGGGTCTGGCAACAGCAAACTGCCCAAGTCTGGCTAATTGTTTCACCCCCAAACTGCCTGCTGCTCTTTCCCTGTCCCAGTCTACCTCTCCTGATGGAGTTCCGATGACCACAGTGGTGGGGAGAAGGCCTGAGAACACGAGGCTGCCTCTGGCAACTCACCATTTCTGCGAGGCTGACTTCTTGGAGGACAGCGCCTGGGGAATTCCTGCTGCTTGGAGAGCTTCTGTGTCCTGCAGGCTTTTCTGTAAAACAGACACAACCAGCCACCGTGACGGTCCCACAGAGCTGTTGCAGGCTGCCCTGCCATCTCGCAGCCTCCTGAGGATGCCACTGGCTGGCACCAGCCACTTCCTATTGAAGATTTTGATCCAGAATTCCTGTCTGGCTCAAGCCAGCAGCAGGTTGAACGTACCCTCCATTGCATGTGTGGGTGGCAGCAAGGCAATGCCAAGGTGTCTGCATGAAATGGGTGGCTGGTCCACACCTGCACAGCATCGTCTTGCAGTGAGGGCACCCAAGCACTCTTGCTCTAATGCAGAGCAGTGTGTTCCTCCCTTGACATTCATCTTCCCCACCCCCAGCAGCTAGTCTGTCCACGGCAATGTCCATCTGACCTGACAACAGCTTGGTCTTTGCTCTCCAAACCCTTTCCCAAAGCAGCTTTGCACCATGGCTCAGTCATTCTTCCCATCCCCAGGTCCCTCAAGGTGGTGGGATCCCAGGTGGTGGGATCCAGCAACACCCACCTTCTCCCAGCTCGGGACCTGGCACATCGTGGTGGGCTGCTTCTGCTCTCCTGTGAGCTGCTTTCTCGGTGCCGGCGTTCCTGCTCACTGGGGACAGTAGAGCCAAGGGGGAGCTTGGAGGGGAACTGCTTTCTCTGGAGGTGACTCCTGGGTGCTTTGTCCTGTCCCTGTTGAAAGGAGAAAGACGTGAATGACTGAGAAGGGGCAGGAGAAGGATGGTTTGAGAGCCACTGTACTGGGAGCTTGGAGTTACAGCGCCCAAAATATAAAACCCCATATTTATACATATATGGATGTGGATATACAGGATCCTCAGTCACCTCCTTCCATTGCAGCTTATTGCTAGCTCAGCTGCAGTCTGGAGCATGGGACAGAGCCAGCCTGACAGCTCCAGGTGTGATTTCCCCACTTGGCCCGGGGTAACGTCACAGGAAGCCACAACATTGGGTAAGCCAAAACCCAACTGTGGCTGTTGCAAAAGCTCTGTGAGAACCTGTACCTCCCGCAGCCTGAGCAGGGCTGGATTCAGCATGGGGAAGTGGAGCTGCCCCCTTCGCCAGCCCGAACTGGTGGGGCTGATGCTCTTGGTCTCCACAAGGGAGTCAGAGACCCACACTTATGTCATGGACAAAGTCCTGGATGGACCCTGATGCCGAGACGTTTGGCTGGAAATCTTCTTATCCAGCGGCCCAGGGAAGAGCAGAGCGGGAGCGCTCGGTGCTCGGCAAACCCAGCCCGACCTGCAGCTCTGAAACTCCTCAGGCCTCAGGAAGCATCGGAGAGTAAAAGAGAGAGTTTCTCTTTAAGCAGATGGTGCTTCTGTTCTCCAAAGAAAACACATTTCTAAACTAATCCCTCAGTGCTAATTCCTCTGGACTTTAAACCCTTGAAGAATGAGCTGATTTGTATATATTGGCCAGCCTGG
Organism: Chionis minor; assembly: GCA_013398295.1. Taxonomy (NCBI): domain Eukaryota; kingdom Metazoa; phylum Chordata; class Aves; order Charadriiformes; family Chionidae; genus Chionis; species Chionis minor. The sequence continues at coordinate 80,332 of VZSF01001886.1, read as the reverse complement.
CAGGTACTTGGCTTTCAGTGAGCGTTCCGCTGGGATACGAACCTGTTGGGACAGATCGCTTCTCCCTCTTAGCCCCGTCTCCATCCCTTGCGTGTCACTCTCCTCCCCCCAAAACACAACCTGCTCCCCGCAGACCCTCTCTGGTTGCCACAGGAGGGGAGCTGGTGCCAGGGAAAAGCCATGGGAGCGCAGGCTGAGGTCCGTGGCCAAGGCAAGCAGTCCCCGTGGCAGGTGGTGAATACCCTTCTTCCCCAAAAACTGAATCCTTGGATGCAGGTGAACAGGGTAATAAGCAAAGGTCTACAAGGACTTAGAGATCATTACGGGTATTTCGGTGTTTAACATCTACAGGAATCCATAGGAATTAGATGCCAAAATACCCCTGAAGACACTGTGGTCTGGCTGTAGCCCTGCTCAGCTGCCCCTGTCCTTCCCAACACACCTCATGGTGAATGAAACCCAGGAGAGCACTTACTCCAGGCTCTGGAGCCTCTTCAGTTCTTCCTTGAGAACTTTGTTCTCTTCCCTCAGGCGGCTTGTCTCGTTAGCTGCAGGGACACAAGTCGCAGGGTGGATTCAGGTGTCGCAAGGAGAGAGCTGATGCTCCTGGGGTGCACGGGGGAGGAGGAGGGAATGGCACCAGGCTTTGGAGGGATGCCAAACTTCCTTCCTTCTCTGAAAACGTGCTGGGGGCTAAGGGATAAAAGGGAGCGACTTTCCGGCTCGGGTTTGGTCAGGATTGGGGTCTGCTTGGAGCCCATCCGGCTCGGGGGGAGAGTGTGACCCAGACGGGGTGGTGGCTGCAGCGTGGTGGGGTGGGCACAGCCGGGACCCTGCCGCCAGCCCCGCGGCCACCCCAAGGAGCGGGTGCTGTGTTGGGGACAGGGCTGGGGACCTCGGGGGGGTCGGATGAAGGCCAGGGGGAGCTGTGAGCGCCCAGCAGCTGGTCGCCGCAGCGAGGAGGCGGCGATGGAGAGCAGGCAGGGTCCCGCGCAGGGGGAGCTGCCGCCTGGGCTCGCTCCTGCTCGAAAGCAGCACTCGGGGAGCAACGGCATAGCAAGGGAGATAAGCCAGGGGCTGCAGGCAGCTCTCCCTCCCTCCTAAATGCCTTATCTCCTTTACCCCCACGACCCTCCCTGCACCCGCCAGATCCCCAGGGAAAAACACCCCGAGTCTGAATGGTGCTGGCAGCTCTGCCAAAGGCTTGGGAGAAGATCCGTCGCACGTGTTGCTTGATCTCCATTTACCCGGGCTGAGCTGCTGCTGTGACTTTCCTGTCTTTGCCAGAGTCTTGCTCCTGCGGTGCCAAATGCATCTCTTTTCCAGGCAGCTGACATGGCCTGGCCAGCTCGGGGCTGCCCTCGGCTCGAGCAGCGCTCGTTTCTGCGGCGGCGCAGGGGGCTGCAACCCCCCAGCCCTGCCGCTGCCTGCAAGGGCGGACGAGGGCTCTGCCCCACCTCTGCCTGGGGGGGATGAGGGCTCCCATCTGCAGTCCTGGTCTGATGTGATTTTTCAAAGCCCCCACGCTCGCATTGGCTCCCTCCCTTCTCCCCATCCCCAAACACCTCCTGGGTGCCCGGTCCCCGGGAGGGCTCCCGTGAAAATAGCCGGGAGAGGCACTAACGCAAAGACGCAGCCGGCCAAAGCCAAGCTTCCAGCGGGCGGTGGTACCTACTGAGGATGAAGATGTGCTGCAGGCTCTGGAAATGGGAGGTCTCATACTCGTTCTGCTTCTTTTTTGCCAGCTCCTGGGTGACCATGCATCTGTCGCAGAGACCCGCTCGCAGTCTGGGGGAAAATCCACGGCCGGCAGCTTGTTACCGTACAGTTCCCACAGGGGAAATAAGCTCCTGCCCTCCCCAGGGAGAAGCGTGCGCACCCAGCCCGTCGCCCACAGCTGGCGAGAGGAATTAGCACCCAGGGAGCCCAGCCCTGCCCCTTCCGACCCCCACATCCACCCCCACCATCAGCTTAGGAAAGCTCCTCTGCATGCGCCCAGGCTCCCCCAGTTCTCCCAGCAGCTGAGCATGAGCGAAAAAGAGATTCATGTGCTGGGAAGGCAGCAAAGCCCAGACTCTCCCCGTTGGAGGGCGTGCTCGCTGCCACCGAACCCTGCTGAAAAATGAAGCTTACCTGTTTTCTAACACTTTTACATTTTCTTTAAGGACCTTCTGTTGTTCCCTTAATTGGTGATTTTTAGCAAACAGCTCTTCGATTCTCTGAGCGTCACTAAGGGAAGAAACAGAACAAAGAAAAGAGGGTCATTAGATTTCTCCCCAAATCTGTGCCTTTATCCACAGTGCCCTGCCACGGGGAAACGGTTTGTGCTCTGAGCCCGCCGCGATGCTCACGCTGAATTGCTTTTGCTTGTGTGGCAGGAGGGGAAACAAACGTGTCAGAGCCCAGACTCTGCCCTGCGACACCCGCCTTTGGAGTTAGCAGCTGGCTTCATCCCCCTTTATTGCTTCCCAGGAGAGCAAGCACCCGTCGGCACGAACAGGCTGGGGATTTGCATGGCAAAAGTCACCAGAAGGTTGTGCGTGGCGGAGCCGAGAAGGCAAACCCCGCTCTCTGAACTGGGCAGCCTCGCGGCAGCGCCCAGGAGGTCTGGAAATGCAGCGGCTCGACCTCCCCTCCACCCCCCGTCCCGTCCCGGCGCGGGCAGAGCGGCCGCGGCGATGCTCACCGGCACTTCTCTGTCGTCAGCTCCGTCAGCTTGCTTTGCAGACCTGGAATAATTAACAGAGACGGAGAGGTGGGTATTTGTTGCTAAATCCCCAGCACTCAGAAACAAAATGCAATGATGGAAGGTCTGGAGGGTGTCTGGCTTTGCACAAACCTCATCAATTTACAAGCCTTATTTCCGAGAAGGAATAACACGTTGGCTACGTTCGACAATATCACAGTTTAACGTAGCTGGAAAAGTTGCACAAAATGTGAGCACATTTTGTATTTCCACTATTTAATGAGTCCGAATTGCCCTCCCACCCCCAAAAAGTCTGTTTCAGTTTTGTTTCTACTTATTTTTTGTTACAGCACGCATTTCCCAGGTGGGCAGTATTTTATAACTCTGAGGCCTGCAAGGCATCGTGGAGGATATTTACAGCTGAACAAGAACAGCTTTCGCTGGTGGATCTGCAGACGTTACCTCTTGTCAAATCCATTTTATGCAAAATAGATGTAAACATGTGGTTTAAATTGCTCAACAGTTTCCTCTAACTCTCACACGGCTTGAAATTACACAAGAGAAGAATGAATTCATAAGCCCAGGATCCTCCAAAAACGCTGTTGTTTTGTTCATAATATCGATACTGGGAATTATTCTAATAGGAAAACAACTGGATTTGGCATTTGGTTGCTTAACCTAATCATTCTTATTTTAATAATGCATGACCTGAGCAATAATTTATTCCCTAGAGGGATAAACTATCCCACCTGACTGTAAGGTTTTCTTTAACAGAGCCTCATACTCCTGCTGCTTCTGTCTTATAGATTATCGCATCTTTCCACTTTGCCTTTGATCCCTCAGTATCCAGATAAACCCTCATCGACGTCGCTCTGAGAAGCTGCTGGGCGGGTGCGTGTGTCACTTCTGCAAACCTCCCAATTCACCTTTATCACAGACCACGGCAGCAGGAGCAGGAAAGGAGCCAAATCCCCCGTGGTCAATGCTTGGAGCAAGTGGGATTCCTGCAGGTGGGGTATCTCCAGGGATATGGGATGCAGAAATGCCCTGTCTCTTCTGCTCCTCCTCTTCATCCAAGAAGTTACTGATTTTCTCAGTAAACCTCATTCTCCACTGGGATAAGACGGATAAACCATGCCAAGGTGCCATCGGATGTTGTGGTCCCCTGAGAGCCAGGCTGCGTCCCCATCCGTCCCAGCGGGTGATGCTTCCACAGCAGGGCTCGCTGGGCCCCAATTCCCAGATCCCCTGACCTGCACCTCCTCCCTCAGGGTTATTTCAAACCAGGCAGGTGAGGGCGGCGTTACGCAGAAATGGACCTCACCTGCGTGTTAACAAGGCTTCTCCTGTCTCCTTACCTTGGACCTCCTTCTCATGGATTTCCTTGAGCTTATTCAGGAACTCTGCAAAGCTCTCCATGGTCATGTTCAGGGCTGTGCCGCGCGCCGGGATGCTTCCAATGTGAGGATGTCCTTTCGCTTCAAATTATTCAGGTTTCAGTCTAAAACAGAAAGAAAAAGTCCAATAAAAGAGAAGTTTCTTCTGCACGTGATGCTTTGCGAAGTCTTCGAAACAGGCCAAAGCCCAAATCTAGAAAGTGAAATCATTTGCTAAACCACAGGCATGCACAAAGCAGCGGGATCATCTGGGGAGGCATTTTCAGACCTGTCCACCCTGCCTCAGCTCCGGGCTGGGGGCATGGGCAAAGCGGAGAGCGATGGCTGGGAAAACGGGAGAACTGAAAGCCCAGCTGAAAAATGAGGCTTTTCCTCTACTTTTTGAGCTGTTTAAATTGCATTTCTCTGGGATGAGGCAGGGCAGGGCATCCTGAGGAAGGGACTGCAGGGCTCCTGTCAGGACCGCACTGCTGGGGACTGATGATGGGAAAACTTGTGGAGGTTTTGGTGCTCGAGCCTGATGGACCCATTTGGAACCCCTGGGCCCCAAGCTGCTCCCGTTCATCCCTCCTGGCACCTCGCACAGCTTCTAGGGAGCCAACACGTACCGCTCGGCTGCCCTGTTGTCATTGCCCAGGCTCCCTGCGTGGCTTCGCGGGCTGCAGCCTCTTCGAACCCTTGGGAGACACCAAACTGAGCGTTATTCACCCCATTTTACAGACAAACCTGGAGAGCTGCGCAGAGCCGAGCCCTGCAGGAAGCCTGGTGGGTGCAGAGCCAGTGTGGGCACAGCGCCCGTGGGGCTGGATGTGAGCTGGGGCACCCCGGGGTGCGCTGGCTGCCCCCAGCCCCCAGTGCTGCCAGCAGCGTCCCAGCTCCTGCTCCGGGCGCAGGTCTCCGCTCCGCCTGACCCTGCCTCAGTTTCCCCATTGAGGTTATGGAGTTATTAATGGTCCACTGTGCTGAGAGCCGTAGTGGTCAATAGTCCCTGAGAACAGATAAAGTGCTCTGCTTTCTAAAAAACCCTTGCTTTTTGCTTTTTTGGGTTGAAGACGCCTTCAAACAACAGGAGAGGTGGAGAGCAGCCCACGACAGCCCCAGCTCAGTAAGATGGGAAAGGCAGGAGGTAAACAAACAGCCTGGAAGTGGCTGGTTTTTAAGAATGTTGCCCTCATTTTAAGATTTTTTAAGAATTTTGCTCTAATTTTAAGAATTTTTCCCTAACCCCATAAATTTTGAGATTACTAGCAGGGATGGAAGGCAGAAACTTTAGCAATGAGAAAGCTCATTACATCAGTGAGGACCTCATTCCTCCCTCGGATGCTGATGTTGGGATAAAACCTTTCAACTCTATCAGCCAAAGCCTTGGGGAGTCTCCCATCCCCCCGAAATAGCTGTGGGACCAGGTCCCTCCTGGGCAATGGTTGTACTGGGGAGGAGTGTGTGTCTGAGCATCCCTGCAGAGCGTCGTGGAGGGTCCCCAGGGGTCTGGGCAGGGGGGGTGTGAGACCTCCCCTTCCCCCCGAGCAGGTCAGCAAAGCCCTTCCTGCCCTGGGGTGTCCTCTGGGACCACCCAAACCGTGTGGGAGAAGAGGGACATTCCATATCGTCACACAGGAGCTTCTCCCCTAAAAGTCAGTCCAGGTTACTTAGTCACAGCCAGTAATCCCAATCCTAATCCCAACAAAGCACCTGGACACTCAGGCTTCAACCATGCCGAGATGACCAGGGAGAAAGTCTCCTCTCTGTGGTTTGAAGGTTCAGGCTGGGCTGGGACCCGGGTTTTGCAGCCCCGCCGCGGCACGGGGAGGTTTCTGCCAGGCTCCGGCACGCTCCCAGCCCGGCTGCCTGCCCGAGCGTTTATCTGCATGCAGAGCAGAGGTGTGCCGGATCGCCTGCATATGCAAGATGTGGGCACGCAGAGCTGGAAGAAGAAACTTTCCCCTAAAGCATCTGATTTTCAAAAGAAATGAGGCACGTGCCGGCGAGCAGAAGCAGCGAGCTTGGCTTGTGTGCACTCGTAGCACGCTTGGAGCAGCGGAACAGCTTCCTCGCCTTTGGAGCAAACAAGCAGAGATCTCACTCTCTGGAGAAACAATTAAAAAGAATAAATTCATTGCTCCCAGTTCCCTGGGCAGAAGCCACCTCTTCCCAGGGCTGGGCGATCTCTCCCAGAATGTAAAAGCCACCCGAGGCACGGCTTATGACGGCTCGCGCAGCTCCGGATCGGCTGCCATGAAATGGGATTGGGAACTGATCTCTGCTGCCTGGCCCCAAGAGCCGTGGCTGAATAATGAGACAGGGGAAATAATACCCGGCTCAACTCCAAAAAAACCCCCCAAACCCCTGAAGAAAAGATGTTAACGGGAAGCACTTCCCGGCGTCGCCAAGTCCTAAATTCAGCTCTGCCCGGGACAAAGCATCCCCAAGGGCGGAGGCTGTGAGACCTACCACTGCGCGTGCCGGCTGGGAAGGCTTTGAAGTGCCTGGGCAGTAATTCCCATTGCATTCGCCAGTGCTGCAAACTGGGAAGGGATTACAGCTGGGAGGAGAGTCAGCGGCGGCCGCGTGGGCTCCTTGTGATCCTCGCTGGTGCCCAATCAGCCCCGGCGCTGCCCTCTCCCCAGGGATGGTGTGTCGGAGCGCTGAGCAGCGCCCGGCATTTCAGGCCACGGGGCTCCAGCTGGGACATCCCAGGAAGGTGACATCCAGGCTGGGGAAGGCTGGGCTGGGCTGGGCTTGGCTGTGGTGGGAGGCGGAGGGTGCGGGGGCAGCCCAGGTGCCCAGCACCGGATCTGCATCCCTGCTGCCGTGACTCAGCACTGCCGGCAGAGCCCGGCAGATCCGGATTTGGGGCTGGGGTGTGGGCAGCAGCTTTGCCTTCCGCACACGGCTGCGGCGCCGCCAGGGTTGGAGCTCACTCCTGATTTTCTTTTCCTCAGAGCCCCCAGGTCAGCGCGGATCTGTGACCGGCTGGGACTCAATCAGTGGGGAAAACCTGTGGCCACTTTTGGTGCTTTTTGGGATGCCAGCATCCATCCGTCCCTGCCTGCAGACGGGACTGCCGCTCTGCGGCAAACCTGGCGAGGACTTTGGGTCTCTGGTCCACGCACACACACAGTTATAGAGGTGTCACACGAGCATCACCCCCCGTGATCCAGCCTTTTACCACAGCAGAGCAACCCCGCAGACAGCCCAGGCTCTCCAAGGGCTTCGGCTTTCCCCTTTTTGACGGCTGTGGAGTGGGCAGGGCATGAAGCCGCAGCCCCCCGCTCCTCTGCCCCGCTCGAGAGGATTTATTGAGGGGGATTTAATGACGAAGACCAGACCACAGAGTCCCTCAGTGTGGAGCTGGCTCAGTGAGACAGGGATTTCATTTACAGCCCTCAGCCCTTTCCAGAGCTGTCACTGTAAAATACACCCGGCGGTGCCGGATGCGGCCCCGCGGTGGGGCCAGGAGCAGCCCCTTGGCGTGCCGGTTGGGCCAGGCGTATTTCAAAGTGACGGGTGCCCTCTGCAAACAGAGCCCCAGTGTCGGGGACTGAAGGCAAACTCCGCATCCAGCCCCCAAATCTGGCAGGTTTGGAAAGCCCAAGCCCCCAGGGCAGGGCTGGCTTTGGCCGTGGCTTTGCTCACCTGCTCTCTGCGTCCCCCAGTGCTCAGCTCCGGGTCGGGGCACGGGGTCCCCAGCACATCGGCTGTCACACGTGGGGCTGGGGCAGCTCCCGGCATCGCCTGGGCACCGATGGCATCGCTCCTTGGGGCGGGATGCTCCTGACTGCAGCCAGGGAAGAGAAAAGAGGCAGGGAGGTTATTTCCTAGCACATGCCAGGGGACTTGGGAAGGGACGGATTCAGACAGTGGCTCCAACAGCACAGCTGTCCCTCATTCCCTGGGGGGTTTTGGCCTCTCGTCACCACCCCCGGTGCTGCTGGCCATGCTTGCTTCCAGCCATGGCACATCCCCACCTTCAGCACTGCCTCGCTTCAGAAGAATAAAGCCGCTTATTAGCTAAATGAGCATAAGTCATTAGGAAAAAAAAAAAATTAAAAAACGGCAGGGCTCTGAAGTTCTGACACTGTGGGATCAGTGAAGCTTAATGGATTTACAACCAGATATTTCTCCATCAGCAGCGCGGGAGTTGTTCAGCTCACGGCTGGATTTATGCAGCATACCTTTCACTGGGCGATTGCTGGGCAGGGCCGCTTGCACCAGCCAAACTTTCTTGTCTTGGCTACCCTACTACGTTCTTGGTCTAAATTTAGAATTATAAATTGAATTTATACTCAGAAAAGCTGCCTGATCACTCATGGAAAATCTGCAGTGCCAGGAGTATTTCTTGGGCCAGCGTGAAGCTGATCTGCTTTGCTGATGTACTGCCCGCCTGGCATTTTGGGGAGGGTTTTCTGTGTGTTGGGGTTTTTGTTTTGTTTTGCTGGGCATCTATTTATTTGTATAACTTAATGTGGCACAGGCTATCCTGAAGTGGAGCCCGATTCCTGCTCTCCACCGCACTGGTTTTGCGTGCGGGTATTGGATAGGAGCTGGCACATTGCAAAATTACCCCCCAACGGGTGAGACAGGAGGAACAGCTTTGGCTCTCGCCTCGCCGGGGAGGAGAAGAAGGTGCCTTCCTCCACCTCGCACAACCCGAAAATCCTCCCCGAAGCAGGGCAGCCGCCCTGTGCTGCTCTGCCAGCCCGGGGGCCGGTTTGCAGCGAGCCCTGGCTGCAGACACCCTGCCCCGGGCTCGTCCCCGCTGGCTCGGGGTGAGGATCCCACCCAGGCAGCGCGGCGCCGCAGCGGGGCTACGAGCTGCCTCACTGGCCACTTTGGGTTGTGCGCTGGTCGCAGCCCCCTGAACGAGCTGAAGAGGAGCCACCACGCCAGGGAGACGCTGCCCCTGCTCACGTATGTGCGGACGCGCCCCGGTGCGGGGAGCGGAGGACAAGAGTGAATCCTCCAAGAGGCAGCTCCAGCCTCGAGCCCCAGGCTGTAACCTCATGCCTTCAGCCCGATGAAGAGTGCTGCCGCAATACAGCGCAGCTTCGGCTGTCACAAACCCCCACTGGTGTCTCCCCCACCACCCTGGCCTTTTGGGGGCAGCTTCTGCTTCTCTAACTGCCCTGGCAATTGCCAAAGCAATGGGGATTTTCTTCCATTACCTTATTTCTGCTCGAGATTCCCTCTAGATGGTGGGTGTCCCTGTGTCCCCTCCTCCCAGAACAGCCTCTTTGCTGCCCTGGTTCTGCAGGATCACTAAAGCAGGAGAAGCTGGTCCTCTGCAATACCCAAATATATCCACGAAGTGGAGTTTGGCTTTATGCAGCAGAGTGAGCAGTTAAGGGGTCTGTTCTCACACTGTCCCCAGCTGGGAGGAAGGCTTTGTCCCATCTGTCGCTCCCAGATCCTTTGACAAACAGGTGCTTGCAGCTTTGCTGAGGTTTAGCAGTAAATACTTGTCCTGCTCCCAGCTCGGGGGGGACACTTGCATTAGGACGTGCTGGCCGTGCTGCGGTGCTCCCCGGAGCGCGGTGGGCTTTGGCGGGATCCGCAGCAGGTCTGTGTGCCCCCACGAGGGCTCGGGAGATGATTAAAAGTAGCCACTTATCTGCCTGTGCATCTCGGGGTAACCACAGCTTCTATAAACATTACTTAATTAACACCTCAAAATGCTCTGGGAAGTGGGTAATGAAGCATTATCGCATTTTTCAGGTGTTTTAATTGAGAAGTGGTGAGGCTCAGGGAATAGCTCAAGGCTCTGTTGGGAGCGGAGATGCACAATCACCGTCTCCACCCAGCCCAGCCGACACGCTCCCGCTGCCCCCCCCTGCCCCAGAGCCCTCGGCTGGGGAAAACGGGCGGTAAATTCCCTGGGAAGCTCCGATAGACAGCGGTGTCACCCCACGCTCCACTTGGGATCCCGTTACACCGTGCACAGCACCAGGAGAGCATCTCGGTCTTGCTGTCCCCTCCTCGATGGCAGAAGACCTCAGCAGCAGCGTGCCCCGGAGCCCAGAATCCCTCACTCCTGGTCCTGCGTGGGCAGGCAGGTCCTGCCTGGGGTCAAGGGCATGGAAATCCATCATAACTATGCTCACAAACAGGCACCTCTGCTCCTGCTGTGTCAGGGGGTGTGTGGGCATCCTGAGTCCGTCTGATGGCCGCACAAATGAGCAGACTCCATCTCTCTCCCCTGGACGAGGGCCGGTGATGAAGTCCTTAACTGAATCAGCTTTTCTCTTCAGCACTGTTTAAAAAAGGGGTTATGTGCTAGGAAGATTCCGTCCTGCAAAACCATGCTGGGTGCTTTGCTCCCACCGGTTGGACCAGGTCAGCTGGATGGGGGTGAAACAGCCCGTGGCACTTCTGCCCCCTGGGAGCTCGCAGCGCCTCGGGCTGCTGGGTCTGGCCCCGTGGCTGGGGCATTTTAAAGCCGCTGGTGGTGCAGGTCCAGCAGTTTGAAGCAGGCGCTGGGACTCTCTGCCGATGGGGATGCCCCAACCTGCAGAGGGCTGGGAGACCGCGTCAGGCTTTTATCCCCTGATGTGAGGCTAAAGCATCGGTGGTCAGTAAATATTTCTCATTTTTAGTAGCAGGAGCTGCAGGAAAGGCTCTGCATGCTTTGAATACCTGGGGCGGCTGTGTCTGCTCTTACTCTGCCAAACAGGCTCCCTGCCCACCAAAGGCCACAGTCCCCTCGGCCGTCGGTGGCTGCAAGCTGCTGGGACCAGGGGGAGGTTGGAGGGCTGCAGGGGGCCCTGTCAGTGGTGGGGATGTGCTCCACGTGGGCTCTGCTTGCTGCTCCGCTCTCGGGCAAGACCCCGTGCTCTGGGTTTCCCCGTACATCCCACATGGCTCTTCTAAGGCGGTGATGGAGCACACCTCCGGATGCTGCTCCTCTGCCCTCAAGGCTCCTTTTGGGCAATTTGAGCAATGACGGGGTTTCAGGCATCGCGCAGCTGGGACCTCCCCAGGTCGAGCACAAGCAGGGCAGGAGGGTGGTTGCTTTCTCTTCCCAGCCTCAGTATCCGCTCCGGATGAGGTTTGGGAGCCAGCTGGCTGCTCATGGTGTCAGGCAGCTGGAACAAATGAGCTGCCTCCAAAAGCCCAGGAGAAGCTTTGACAAAAGACGCCAAGGACCAATTCCACCAAATCTCCATCCTTTAGGAATTCCTGCAGCTCATGTTGAAACAGGTGGGAAGTTCCACTTGCCTCCTTGCTTCTGGGGAGGGAAAGTCTCCAACATCTCTAATTTGGAAGAAAAACCCACGCAGTGTGGCTTTGCCTTCCTCGCAGCCACACGCCAGTCCAGCCAGCTGCAGGCGCATCTGCCAAGTGGAGCCAGTCCGCTCCGGAGAGTGTTCCCAGGCTAGCCAGGACATGTGCACCTTCCCACTGCTCCCGAGCGGGTCGAGGGCAAAGCGCAGTGGGAGATGCCATATTTGGGAAATACATGCTTCTTTGCCAGGCTTGCGTGGGAGCCTGCATCCCCCCACCTTGCTGGGCAGAGCCCTGCCAGCTTCTGATCCAGATCAAGTGGTGACTTGATCCTCTCCGGACCAGCTCTGCTCCACCTGGGCTTCAGCATCATGGACCTCTCTCACCAGCTCAGCCCCACACTGTGCCGGCCAACAAGTGGCACAGCCACAGCCAGGAGTTTTTATGGGCTGAGGCATCTCTGCTTGTCCCAAATGCTTGGTGACACATCAGTGCTGGGAATACATTGCTGCCTGGGCTGGATTTTCAATCAATACCGTGCATCAGTGTCCCGGGTCCTCCATTGACGTCATGGGGACGATCTGTGTCCGTGTCCCCTGTAAGTGCTGTCAGGGCATTCCCCATCATGGGACTGTCCCAGCAGAGGGGACAAGAAGCAGGTGATGGGGACAGTCCCACCCACAGCAACAAGATCCCTGTGCAGGGAGGCAGCACGTGCGGATGCAGCCTCTCCCCTGCAGCAATCCCACCATTGCTGCCTTCCACCTGGATTTAAAGTAGGGAAGATGGACAACAGCCCCCAGTTGCATCACACCTGGTGTCTGGGGTCTGCTGGGAGCCCCAGCAAGCTCCAGCGTTACTGAATATTTGCACTGCCCGCAGGAGCGTATCTGCATGCCCCAGGAGTGCACCAGCAGGACGTCCCATGGGGAATGCAATGGGAACAGGGAGTGTGAAGGTGGGGGGACAGAGGGCCACCTCGCCCAGCTAGTGGAGGTCACTGCATCCCAGCTCCCAGCTGTCTCAGGGGCAAAAAGGGAGAAAATTTCTTCCTAGCCCTAGCAATAGCGATTTAGTCGGTTTAGGGTGGGAAACAGGGGGTGGGAAACAGGGGTTGGGAAGGGACCCCACAACCCCAAGGAAAGTTACTCACTGCCGAGCGCGTGAACAGGCAGCCCAGGCCAGTGCTGCGCCAGATGCTGCACAGGAGGCGGATCAGCTGGGAAAGGGGGTGATGCCCCCCTGGTGCCGGGCACCAACACCCGGGTGAGCGGCGCTGCCTGTCGGGGACGGACACCGCTGCCAGCCCGTGTGCGCCCCTGCTTCATCCCAACGTGGCCACAGCGCCGGCTCTGCTCGCACCGCGGCTGTCGCGCAGCCCGGGTGTTTGCTCAGAGAAAGCTTTGGTATTTGCTGCTTCCCGTCCCTGCTCTCTAGATGCAAACGTGACCCGACTCCCCGGTCACATCAACCCTGACACCCACAAACTGCTCTGACGCTCACGCGGCTGGTTCACTTCGCCCGAGCTAAAGCTGGATGCCATTTCTTTGCATTTCAGATTCCCGTGATGTCTCATTACCTTTCATGCTCAAGTGGAAAATGCCAGGGGAAAAGTTTTTGTTAGAGGAGAGAAGAGCCCCGGGGTCCCAGGTGGGCAGCGGCCGCGCAGCCCGGGCTGGCTCAGCTCCGCTCCCTGCCGACCCCGCACGCCCGCAGAGGCAGAGCCGCCACTTTGCAACAAGCCATCGACTCCCCAGCTGTCGGAAAAATCCAAATTTCCTCCACCAACTCCGAGAGGGGACAGAAAAGCAAGCAAACCCATGACACGACAGCCTCTGCCCATCAGATGGGAGCTGGAGCAGGCTCCGGCTGCCAGCACCAAGTGACAGCTCTCCCCGGCACGCTGCCGTGGGGATTTTGGGCAATTCTCCATGTGCAGCTCAAGCCAGCTCCCTTCCCAGCTACGTAACACTGCCCAGGATGCCAGGGGAGAGATAAAAATCAGCGCAGGCACAATACTCACATCGGGGGACCGTCTCTGTGTCTCTCCCTCTGCTCCTCTGGCTCAGCCAAGCTGCGATCGGGAGACGGTCATCTGGGACACGGGAGACAGGAGTGAGCAGTGTGGGTGAACTCGCACAGACAATAAGCCATAATTTTTTCTTTGCAGTCTGACTGGCTCTACTGGTTTTCGTTTCTTTGCCCCAGCAGCAGAAAGGAGGCTCAGCTTAACTAAGCTGCTCAACAGGTTCTGCTATAACACAAAAAAAGTGGCAAGACCAGTATGGTGTGGACCCAGATAGAGATTTGATTGTTTTTCCATAATTACGGTTCAACCCGTGCTGTTGGTTGGAGTCAATCACATTAGCAAACAGACCCATTTAAATAATTCATCCACCATTAAGATGGGATTTTTTTTTCGTTTTATATAACTTGGCTCTTTCTGAGAGGAAGAGACAAAAAAAAGAAAAATCAAATGTGACAGTAGCAGTGTCCTACTAAACCGGAGCAGCACGGCCCAGGGCACACAACAGCCCCCAAACCCAAATGGCTAGGCAGAGGGGAAGGAAATTGCCCAAACTGACACAACTGGCTACTTGCAAGTGCAAGATGGAAGCCCGTGGTCCTGGACCATCCCTTGGGAGCACTGTGCATCGGCTGGGGATCCTTTGGGGAGCAGGGGGAAAGGCTGGGTGGCTTGGCTGGCAATCCTGGCCAGCAGCCCTGGCTCAGCCCGGATTGCCTCCTGGCTCCAGCTGCTGACACAAGCAGCTTCCACCCTGAATCGTGGGCTGGTGGAGCCGAAGGCAACGTGGACACGTCCTGAGCCTTTGAAGTGCAGCTCTTTCAGCATCCCCCGGGAAAACGCTGGCACAGATTCCCCTGCCCCGGCTGGGCAGGGACAGCCTTCCCCCGCATCGCTGCGGAGAGCAGGGGCTGTGAAAGCAGGAGATGCCTTGGCTCGCCACCAGCATGGCGCCAATAAAAAGCTGTTCCCTACTTATCCCAGACCCAGACAGCGCGTCCTGCTCGGCCGAGAGCTGCCCGGCGAGCGCAGGGCCCTGCTGTGCTGGTGCAGCCGCCCGGGAGCACAGCTCCGTGCTCCGCAGGGACGCGTCTGTGTTGCTTAACAGGACACGTAAGCTGGGGAGGGTGGTTTCCCTGCGATATTCCCAGGGCCAGCGGACAGGGAGAGCTCCTGTGGAAGGGGATTTGGAGCACCGAGGCTGAGCTCCTCCTCTGAGTCACCCTCCGGGGCAGCCACGCTGGGTGTCATACATCCCCAGAGCTCCGTCTCCAGCCCTCAGCGGTGCAGAGGCGCCTCCGTCCACCGGCAGCAACATCACCGCGCTGATTTACACCCCGCTGCTGAGCTGGCTCCTTCAGAAAGCCCAGCGCGGCACTGAGCATCCTCGGCAGCGACTCCCTGCCGCGATCGCATCGCCCATCGGCGGCTCTGCTGCCAAACGGTGGCTTTGAGCTTTGTCACCTGCGCACGGACAGGTCGGGCAGGCGGGAGCAGCTGGGGCTCCCAGGAATGCAGCTGCACGCCCACGCTATGGAAATGGGTGGCAAGTAAACAAGCAGCCGCTTGGCGAGCCGTACGTGGTCCTGGGCAGACCTGTAGGGTCTGTTTGGTGGTTGCTCGACGTGCATGACATTCCTGGCTCGTTCCTCTGCAAGAGGGACACAGCACGGGGCTGAGGGGGTTATTTTCCACCTGAGACTTCTCACGAGCCACCTGCAACGGGCAGAGGGAAGCTCTCGGCCTCTTTCTTCTCCTTCCTTTTGCGCTTTTTGTTTTACCGAGGGATATGGCAATTAGAGATTTGATTGCTCGATATGGCCCGATACCTCAGGCTGATGTTTGCGGTGGTGGCGCTAATGGCAGCCGCATGGAAGAGCGATCCTTGCTCAGCCCAGCCCGGCGATGCCGTGGGAGTGGCAGCGGGGGAACGGGGAGGCGTGGAGCTGGGGAGATAACCCGCAGCAGCCAGACCTCCCAGCAGCCGCGCTGGGACCTGCGGCAGGAGCTGCGGGGGCACCACCGCCATCCTGCGCCTGCCTCCAGCGGTTCAGCAACTGCGCTATCTGCAGCATCGCCCGCAGGGGCACCGGGAAGGGAAACGCTAAAAGAAGGGATTAATGGTAGCGGCTGCTTGTGGGGAGCAAGGAGACTTGAGGCAGGAGCAGCTGCCTGGAAGGGTTGTGCTGGTGCACAAGGAGGCAGAATGGAGATTCCTGGGAAGCAGAAAGGGATGCGCTTGGAAATAGTCTCCACCTGGTCTTGCAGGTGTCTATTGGAGATGACGCAGGCTGCTCACAGGAACTGCGATTACTCCAAAGACTGCTCTGCTTGCAGGCTGAAAAGCCAGGAGATCTGGACAGGGCAACACTTTCTTTACAACTGGGAACTAAAATAAAAAAAGTTGTTTTAAGCCCTTTTTCTAGAAGAGGGAAAAAAAAAGTCTTCTAAGCAAAGAAGCACAAACCCACTAATGCAACCAGGAGGCATCTGCTCAAGACCGAGACAGACGGCTGCAACTGGAAAACCCGTGAGACAGGAGAGCGTCGCTGCACGGGCAGGCACGGAGGCTCCGCAGCGCCGGGGCCGCGATGGGCGGCGTGGAGGAAGGGGCCATCAGATAATTGTATCTGGGAAAAAGCAATCCGGCTCCCAGCCAGAGCTGTCAGAGGCTGCTGCCAAAACGTATCGGCTGTTGAAGAGGATGATCACTAGCTGGGCTCGGGGCAGAAATCCCTCCACAGTCACCATGGGCACGTGCTACCAGGAAAGCACCATGAACCTATAAGGAGCCCGTAGGAGGGTATTTGCCAGGGTGGGTGCAGGCTCCAGGCATTAGGCTGAATGCATATTTTAAAAAATATAATATAGATCCTCCACTGAATTGATGCTTTCTGTAAGTTCAGGCATATTTTTTCCCCTCTGTAAGCACAATTCTCACCCTGCCAAATTCCAGCTGTTCCCATCGCTGCGCAAGACAAGACGGAGCTTCAGTAGGGTTCAACCTACCTGCTGGATGGAAAGGATGCGGCCGAAGTCACGGGGGGAGCCCTGCCCTCCCAGGACAGGCAGCCCAGCTGCAGGTCTGGGACATCCAGGTCACCGTCGGGCAGTTGCCTGCTCCATGTGAGCCGTCGTCATCCTCTGCCACGGCCCATCCAAGCCAAGCCAGGGCTCAAACAGTCGTTATTCCCAAAGGTGGTTGTTCTTTGCCTGTAGCTTTGAAGATTATCAGAATAGGAGCCAAAGGAGGAACCCTCCCCCTCCCTCCCCCCCAAAGAAAGCAACCCTTATAATTTTCCCACCACCTTTTTGTACTGGGTACTGCTTGATAACATATTAAAGAAGAGTAAGATAATTGGTCTAGGAGCATGAGCTCAGTATATGGAACTGGGAAACTGTTTTGATGGTGAGAAAACCTATTCCTTGAGCTGATTCATGCTGACCCTCATCCAAAATGAGAAGGCTGTCAGGGCAAAATGGGTGCCACAAATAACATCTGTAACAGACATAGGTTATCCTTCATTCCACAGAATGGAGGAAGATGGGAAGAGTTCCTATTTTATGCAGGAACTCCAGGAAATTGCGTCCTTGTTCCCACTGAAGGGGCCACCACAGAGGACTAAAGACACCCTGTGATTACAAGGGGGTTCGTGCCATGGGTTGGGCTACGGCACCTGAGCAAGAAGCAGGGCAGAGCTGGAGGTCACGAGCAGGTTCATCCAAGAGCCCAGGTCACCAGGTGAAGGCACGGTGAGTCGGTCAGAGCTGGAGACCAGCACCCTGCAGCATTGATGGAGCAGAGACTGACACCCCCACGCTGGGCTGAAATGGGTTCCTGGGCCAGGGGTGTGGGTGGAGGCCCCAGGTGAGGCTGCTCAGGGCTGTTAAAGCCCTTTAGTGCCCTCAAGGCCCTGCCAAAAGCATCCCCACATCATTAGCAGTCCCTTGTGGACGTGAGGAAGCAGGTGAAAGGGGAACGGAGCCCAATGCCTCAATTTAAGGCACGTCCATCTTGCCAACTACAGGAGCCAGGGTCCCCTGCAGCAGCCTGGGAGCTGGTGGCCCCGCAGTGTCCACCTCCGCGCCTGCTAATGTAACTTCACAGGGCCCCATTGCCATTCTGATGAGTATTTTGAGACCAAATAAAATGAAATAGAAACCCAGGCTGAGGAGCCAGAAGTGCCTGCCGGCTCCAGGGCAGGACGAGCAGCAGGAGTGCTCACAGCAGTTCTTGGTGGCATTGCCCTCACCTTCCCGCTCCATGGCATGGTCATCCAGCACAAAGCTTTCCTGTCTATCCTTGCTTCTATTTAGATACAGGGCAAGGTCACAGTCTCTATCCTCCGCCTGCCTTGCCAACGCCTGCCTTTTTGCAAGAAGCAGTCCTTATCCCAGTTACAGTGCAAGTAAATATCAAACTGGGACCAGGCTGAAATCAGGACCTACCGGTGCAGCTTCAGTGGGACAGGCAGTGCAATTAAAGCCCGGAGCTCCAGATGTCTTTGGTGATCGCAGGTTGGAGATCCAGCAGCAAAAAAGTCCATGTAGGGCTTCTTACCATCTCCTCTGTTTCACTCCCATTAACCGTCGTCTCCGTGCAGCCTTAAGGAACGTTTTGCCAGGCTTGTGATCCTCCTTGCCTTCTCAGCAGGACCGGCATGTCTGCAGCCATGTTGAGCAGGGTTTCTCCAAAGAAATGTTAGCGTCTGTCATCTGAACAGGAAATTTCTGCAAAAACATCCTCTCCTTCTTTTGAAGGCAACTGATGTGGGCTCTGTACACAGAAACCTTGCTGGGAAGCGACCGCTCCGCTGGCACAGGTTTCCTGGGAAGCACAGTGAGTTGAATGCAGTCGTCCGTGCCATGTTTGAATCCACACTTACAGGAGGATAAACCTCCCCATGGACTATGCGGGACTTTTCAACTTGGTCCCCCACCCGTGGGTCTCTGCCAATAAGTCTGAACATTCAGGTGAGGGGTGAAATGTCCCCCTTGCTCGGGGCTTCGTGGTGACGAGGATGAGCCTGAGGCTGCCGTGTCCCCCTTTCTGGCCCTGACTGACCGATGTCGGTGCTGGGCGGTCAGAGGATCACAGGATAGTTTGGGCTGGAAGGGACCTTTAAAGGTTACGTAGTCCAACCCCATAGAAGCGTTTGACACAAGCCTGAGGGCTCTCCGGAGCCTGATCCTCTCGGGCATTTCATAAAACCCCCGGAGAACAAACCCACCGGCCGGCGCCCACAGCTCCCCACAGCACGAGCAAGAGCAGGCAGCACCACTGGGCGCAGCGGGGCAGGAGGCTGCGCCGCAGCAGACGTGCAGAAACAGCGGCAGAAATGCAAAGGGGAGCTGCGGGAATGTAAAGGAGAGCTAGGGAATATAAAGGGGAGCTAGGGAACGTAAAGGGGGAGCTAGGGAACGTAAAGGGGGGCTGCTGGAATGCAAAGGGGAGCTACGGGAATATAAGGGGGAGCTAGGGAAATGTAAAGGGGAGCTATGGGAATGTAAGGGGGAGCTGCAGAAAGGTAAAGGGGAGCTAGGGAAACATAAGGGGGAGCTACGGGAATGTAAAGGGGAGCTACGGGAACATAAAAGGGGGCTGCGGGAATGTAAGGGGGAGCTAGGGAAATGCAAAAGGGAGCTGCGGGAATGCAAAGGGGAGCTGAGGGAATCCAAAGGGGGGCTGCAGGAACGCAGCCAGGCAGGTGTTGCAGTGCCATGAGGAATTTTCCCCCGGTTGAAGCCCCCCGCCCGGCGGCAGAGCGGCACCTGTAGCGGGCAGCGGCCACCAGAGGCCGCTCGGCGGCTTCGGAACGGCCGGCGCCGCCCGCGCAGCACCGAGCTGCGGCCCCGGGCCGGGAGGGGACCGGTCGGAGCCCGGGGGTGCGGGGGAGGTCGCCGCTCGCTGCTCCGGCCTGGCCAAGGGGATCGGCGCTGTCAGAGCGGGGCGAGCAGAAACGGAGCCGCAGCCGCTGTTTGCGGGCGCCGGGAGAGCGCAAATAGCACCGGGGGGCGACGCGTCCCGCCCGCGCGGTGGCACAGGGTGACAACAGGGAGCTGCTTTAGCCCCGGAGGACACCCACAGGTCACCTCCAAAACCTGCTCGGAAAGCCCTTGTTTTAAAGCGTTGCCTACCTTAAATTTCCATTACCAAAAGGTATGAAACCAGATCAGCTGGGAGAAGCGTGGCTACTGCAAGAATACTGATGTCACGGGCAGAATAAATTCGGTTTTTACACAGGTTTTCCTCCTGCCATCTGCTCTTGGGGAGCATAACCCAGCTTCTCTGGGTCATCTCCCTGATGAGCTACCAGCTTGCATGCCTCCTGTCATAATGGGGAAACTGGAACAAAATGCGTATCAAGGCAGAGGAGGAACTCTGGGGAACCTCTGAACACTTATAGACTTACAGCAAAGGGTGTCACTTCCCGGCCCTGAGAGCTTCACGCTGACCCGGCAGCACTGTGGGCAGGGAAAGGTTATTTCTGGAAGAGACGTTCGGTGTGAAGATACCAGTGCTTTTTGGGCGGTTCTTTCCTGAATCAAAGGATTCGCCTGCACGAGATGCGGCCACGGAGACTCCCAGTAAATAGCAGTAACAGATAGACGTGTGGTGCGTACGCGGCCCTGCTCACCAGCAGACCGCCCAGCTCTCTGCTCTGCAGTGGGTAAATGTCTGTGTATCCCCTTGCAGTTGCAGAAGCTGCCAGTTTGGGAGATCAGAGCCATTTGTTGAGAGTAACGAAGCTCGCTGGTGGCCCTAGAAGCTGTACGCGATGCCTCGCGGGAGGGCGGCCGCGGTGCTGCAGGGTCCTTTGTGCAGCAGGGACGGGGCTGGTGTTGCTCCAGTGATGCCAGCACCGGCGAACATGCTACGCAAAACCAGGAGGACAACTTTGAGTGGCTCAGAAATCAAGCAGACCGCCAATTTTTATCCTTTTGCCTCCCAAAATGGCAATATATTGTCCAGACGCCTGCAGAAAGCGGGGGGATTTCCCACAAAACCCCCTCTTTTCCCTTTCGTTTGACCAGCGCTGCCAGTTCCGGCCCTGGACACACACCGGCAAGCTGCGTCCGTGCTCCAGACCTCCTCCCACTGATGCTGCTTTGCCCTTTAGCTGTAATTTTTCTTTCAATTGGAAGGAGAAGCAGATGAGTCCTTTCCACTCTGGCTCAGTTTCCCTTCACCTTCTTGAACCTGCACCATCTGGGCTGCAAACACCCCGGGCGAGCAGCTCATGCCTTCCAAGGTGCTGCAAATGTGCAGGGGAGTACAAAGACATCAGCAAACTGGGTGACAGCTGTTCTCAATGAAGCACAAAAGGATGATGGAAACGTAGCTGTCAATGTCAGGCTTTGGCACAACTTATCTAGTCAGGAAACACATTGTAAGTTCTTGTGATCCCACCTAAATTCACCTGTTCCTGTTGCTGTTGCTCAGATTTTCTCAATAGTCCAATGCATGAATATTTAATACCCTAAAAGATACAGCCTGGCCCTGTGGATGGGGTGGTTTCCAGGGTGCACGGGTGCCCCGTGCCAAGGACTCGGCTGTGCCAGAAGTTTTCCCCCTCTCTCCCAGCAAATCAGCCTGTTGAAGTGAGCATTTCTTAAACTTTACAAAAATGCCCTCTTTTTGGCTCACCTGTCTTCATGCGACCCCTCGGCTGGCAGCGGGTCCATCCAGGCTGGGGAAATGAGAATGGGCTGCACGTGCTGGGATTCACCTCCCCTCCACCTCTGCCTTTCCCTCCTTCTGCAAGGAGCAGTTTAATGGAATTAGGGGTTTTTAACCATTTCCTCACTACCATGAAAACATGCAGGCGGTGATCGCAGCCAGCTCCCTCCTCCTGGGGATGGAGGCAAGCTGGGCAGCCCCTCTTCCAGCCTGTGCTCCCATCCGAGCTGGACCAGGACGCTGATCCTGCCCAAAATTCATCAATTTTCCATGGGGAGAGAGGAGTTGGGTCCGTTTTCAGCTGGCTCCCACTCGGCTGAACTGGGGAGGACCCTGCTGTCCTCTGACACCTCTTGGCCGTCTTTTAAGCGGTCGTGACCTGTAGTTTGAGAAACTCTGCAGTTAACAGTCCTTCCTATCTCTTACTCCTCCATCTCAGCTCTGTCTCCTACAATATCCATTTTCCCTTGCCCCTCCCTCTTCCCTTGGCCAAAAAGAAATAAAAAATTAAGTGTGAATTTCAGAGCCAAAGATGCTTTTGGGTTTTTTTAAGCAGACACTGAGAAGTGAAGGAAAAACCCTTCCTGTAAATTATAGTCCCATGAAAATGGCTCCAATTGCACAGAGAGTTTGGCAAATTACAGAAGATGCAAATGTCAATCGAAGACACCCTGGCAGTAAATATTTTTCACAACTGCTTCGTTAGCAAAGCTTTTCATTGGAAAGGCTCCTGCTCTTGAGAGCTGGGAAAGCATGACAGCTCTCTATTTTTTGGTAGGCTTCAAATGGCTTACCCGTAACACACAACTATATCATTTATCCCTCTGTAATTAATTCATCAATAATATCTTGGTCTTAAAGACAAGAAAACTTATTTTGAACTTCATTTCTGGCACAGATCCTTGGAAAGAAAGACGCTTCGCAGCTCGCCTCCTCCCAGCTCTCCTCGATGTGTTATCTCCAGCGGGCAGCACCTGAAAACCCAACGCACGAACCCTGGAAGTGCCAAAGTTGGGTTTTTTTCTCACTCAGTTTCCATCTCCTCTTCCCCAGGATGGAAAACCAGCAGCAAAGTGGTCACACCACAGTAAAAGGCAGGATGATTTCCCTGAGTCCATTTGAAGTGGAAAGAGTGAACGTCAAACCAGCTGTGGAGCACCCAGAGCCATTAAGCCATTACTGGTTTCTCACCAGTTTCTTGTTATCTAATGATTTTCTTTAGAAAGAAATATAGAAAACCTAATTGTTTGGTTTGCAGTGGTGGCTGATTAATTCTTAGGCAAGAAAATGTAGTTCTCCACCAAATTAGGCTGTAAGAACCTCTAGAAAATGTTTCCCAGAGCCTCCAAACACAGAAGGTGAATAAAAGGGCTGAAACAAGCCCTCCACTTACACAGACAAATTGCTAAGCTGATGCTACCGACGTTATATTCTGCTTCTGGGGCCAAAACCTTTGGAAATGTAAGACTTGCCCTGGGGCCTCGTTGCTGGTCGGCCGTTTGCCTGGTGTCACGCTCGCAGCGTGGCGGAGGCCGTTGTGCAACGCCGCAGCTTGAGCTGTGCGAGCCCGTGATTTATGTCCCTTCCTCACGAGCGCAAATAAGATGACATCGTCCGACATATCCGCAGGGATCTCCGCGCGATTTTCTTCTCCGAGTGCGAAAGCTCCTTTGGGAGAACGTGCTTTATTTCCGCCAACATCTCGCCGACCTGCGCCAAGGGCTGTGTCCAAATCACGACTTTCCAGCTTTGGTCTTCGCAGGGTCCCCTCGTTGGGATTGCTCCCTCGCCTCGGGGAGGGAGGACGTCGAGCGAGGGTGCTCAGCACACGAGGGTGGCCAAGGGGACGGTCCGCAACCTCTGCCTCCCTCCTCCGCCCGCTGGGTCCCCCTTGGGAGCCCGGTCCTCATGCAACTCCTTTTGGGGAGTATTTTAGCAAGTTCCTCTCCATTGCCCGGTAAAAGCAACACCGACCCCGTACTCTTTGCAGAAATGAAGGTGCAAATAAAACCCAAAGGTGAAGGGCTTCGCCACCCGCCTCCACGCCTGGCCCGGCTGCTCCCAGCCCCGTGATTTATGCTTTGATTTGCGAATGCCTCTTCCTGCCAGGTGATCACATGGGCTCTCGCCTGAATATTATTTTCCCATTTGCTTTTNCCCTGCACCGAAATGGTTTTCATTTTTATTAAAGCAATTTATTCTTGCGCTTGCCAAAGGCTTATCAGGTTCGGAACACGTTCAGACAAGTCGTGCCTGGTGATTTTGGAGGGGAGGGGGTATGTTTGAAGGGAAGAAAATGAATGAAAGCAGCTCCGCAAGGGCGGCCGAGTGGGGCTGGAGCGAGCGTGGCCGGGCTCCAGCGCCGAGGTTTCGGCTGCAGGCGAGGGTGGAGGTCAGGAGCGAGACAGCCTGCACGGAGCTGGGGAGGACCAGAAAAGGGGCAAAGGGAATGGGGAGAGATATTTACACCCCCTCGAGCTGTTTGCAAAGCCGCCGCTGCCAATCCAGAGCTGTCGGTATTTAAAATGGCACGTAGAGAGGCATCTCTCCTCCCTTGAAGGTACGTTAATGAATATCCCGTTAAGAAACTCCTTGGAAACTTCAAGGGAAGACAAATCCTCTTGGTTGATGAATTAATTTTCTCCCTTTGCTTGACCTGTCAGCCTGTGCTGCCAGCAACGTTCCCATTAGCTTCAGCAGAGTTTGCCAACATTTGCTGAGATCCAAGACCCATAGAAATCCACTGGAGCCTTTCCATGGATCTCAAGGAGCTTTGGGTCAAGCCTTCTGCCTGCGGGATGGGGCTCGGGGTATGCGCGTTGGCTGCCTGCTCGGAGCCTGCCGGTGAGTGATGAGCTGTTGAACAATGTCTTCATCTCTGGGCAGGGCCGGGAGGAGGGCTGGGGATGCTAACTGGAACCAGCCTTCAGTGAAGTCATTTGTTTCGCCGCGCTGTTTCCCTTCCCCTGCAGGCTCCCAGGGAGGGAAGCGCTGCTCGCAGGCGGCGATGTCTGCGACAACCCAGGGCGCTCGTTTCGGGGCATTAGAGCTTCACAGCCCTGGGAGAGGTGCTCCATCCCGAGGATGTTACCCACGTCCGAAGACCAACCCACCACATCAGTCCCACCACAGCAGAGCTCCCACCGCGGCTTTCCTGCAAACACCGGGGCTCTGCTGGGAAAGGGCCGCAGCAAATGCCGGTGGCGTGGGGCGACGCGCGACCCCTGCAGAGGCTGCCCCGTCCCTGGCCAAAGAGAGTGAAATATCTCCAAACCAACAGTTTTCGAGCGCTACTTACGAGGCAGCTAAACATGGGGTTTATCAGTGTATGAGAGCTTGCAAAGATAACACTTCAAAGAAAACACGTTCTAAATACACCTTTAAAAGCCTTAAAATGTAATTCCATAAATGTTTGTGTTACTCAGGCAAGAGATAAAGCCAAGTGGTATTACTGAATTGTAGTGGGGCCGAATACCTGCAAACTTCCCTCGTGTCCCTATCAGATGAATGGTTCACTTATTAATCTATATCGGGATACAGAAGAGCCCTTTCCTTTCTCCATAACCTTTCCCCCCCCATCTCTGTATGCCGGCTGCTTTGCTGCTCCAGCAGGAGCCAGGTGCGGGTGCAAATCCCAGCAGGAGCGTGGTGGCTGCACGGGCTCCGGTTCGGTGCAGAGACCCCATCCCCACAGCTTCACGCTGCTGGGGGTCAACAGAAAAGCGAGGTTGCGATGAAATAATTAAAGCCAATTCCTGCTTAATTGGTGATGCTTGTCCCACCGGTTCCGAAGTGGTTGATCCCTTTTTCCTCTGCTGCTGGTGGATCAGGTCGGTGATGTCTCCCTGTCCCAAAGGACGGGCTGCAGTGGCCACATCTCCACGTTACAAAAATGGTAGGAGAGATTTGTGGCATCCCAGGATTGCAGACCCGTGGGCTACAAATACGCCATTTCAGTTTTGCCTTCCGTGAGTGTTAAAGAAATAAAGAGAACCAAACAGGCAGGACTGAAGCAGTCTGTGTAAAATCCTGAATCGAAATCCTTCACAGCGTGGGGGTCAGATGAAAACGATTCACATCAACACGTGTCCAGAGAGACTTTGCCCTGCCTGGAAATCCCTGAAATCTCTGCTTTTCTATGAAAGCTCTGCTCCGGGCAGCCAGCGACCTTCCGGTGGGTATGTGTTTATGCAGAGTTGTGAGTCTGGGGGTAGATTGATGCAGTTTTCCAATTAATTTCCCTGCAGTTTGTTTAGTCCCTACGATGCTTATCGGGGAAGACGGCACGCTGTTTAACGGGCCAAGGCGGTACGTCATAACAAAGCATCGTGCTGACACCTTTGGAAATGTTAAACCTGGTGAGCACCAACCCCAAAAAGCTATTTTAGGAGGCGAGTCTGCCCATGCTGGCACGCGTGCAGCCCGCTGGCTGTCAGGGATCCAAAAGGATTTGGCCTGTAGTGGAAGGTTTCGTGCCTACTCACCAAGTCCATCCCTGACTTCACTCAGCAGCTCTCCCGAAGCTCTGGGATCTGCCCAGGGGTCCCAGCGCCCGTCACCAGTGAGAGATGACACGTGAGCCAGGCAAAGGGACTGACCTCAGAGGGGCTGCGCAGCCTCCGAGCTTTTTTCCTTTGTGAAGAGCGGAGAGAGGAGGCCAGAATTTTTGCGGCAGAGCTTGCAGCCCTCACCCACAGGCAGGTCCCCCTGGCAGCGCTAATGGTCTGGGAGTGGAAATCGATGGCGGTGCAAAGGCAGCGCAAATTGATCCAAACTCTTGTCTGATGGACAAAAAATTCCCGGCCTATTGTTCAGTGCACTGGGTCTTAAATAATTCACATTATTCTTAAGGTGCTTTCTTCTTTAAACCCCCGCACGCGCCTTTCTCTGCATTTTACCTGTGCAGACCCCTTTTCAATCTCTAGCACTTTCTTTCTCCCAAAACAGAACTCTCTGGGTTTCTTTGGATGCCAGAAAGCAAGAGTTCGAATGTTTGGTTTAGATTCAGACATGTTTCCCTCTTCTCTAAGCCAAAGAAAAAGCATTTGCAATTTTTTTGTACCACGCAGCGCAGAAAGATGCTTAGAGGCAGGGGGGCGAGGGGTGGTCCAGGGTGTGTCACCTCGCTGGGACCTTGTCCTGTTGGAGCCACCACTGACACACAACAACCCCAGCAGAGACCACAGGGAAGCAGTTTTCCCCCATAAAACCTGCCCGGTCCATAGGGCACCTCGCTGGCGATGGGGTTTGCAGGGATTCCCCGCGACTGGGGAAGGCAGCCGGGAGCCGCCCACCCGGTGGGCTGGGAGATCGGAATCAGGAGTCAACAAAGATGAAGAATGGCAGAGGGAGAAACCCTGTGTTTTCTCTCAAGGAAATGTTTTCTCTCCTTTATCTAGCGTGCAAGCTATCCAGGCTGTGTGTATGTTTAGCTGTCAGTGCCTGGGACACTTGACATATTCCCTTCTGCTCAGCATCCGAGGGCAAACCCTGCAACGGCAGCAGCTGCATCGCCATCAGCAGCTCGAGAGCTGGAGGGAGCAGGGTGGTAAGACCCCATCCTTCTCCAAAAGGCCCTTTTGAAGCCCAATTCGGCACTTGCCCAAGGGCCCCTCTGGCTCCCGGTGCTCAGGATGAGTCCCCAGCGTGTGGGGCTGACGGATCAGTGCGCCGGTTTGGTAAACGCACGTCACTAATGGTAAATAAAGGCTTAATCATTTGCGTAATCTTTCCTAATTACCAAAGAAAAGCAACTACTCTGAGCCCACCCAGAGGCTCCAGTGTCAAACACTTCTCCCCGTGGTGATTGATGTTGGTTCCCCAAAATTGAAACTGATAAGAGCGTGTTGAAGGAAAACTGATGGGCAGGAGAAGGCACCCTGGAGGGTACACATTGGCATGGGGCTTCATCTTCAGCCCAGAGCTCCTTGGCCCATGGCTACGAGTGGTTTCTACCAGGGCAGTCAATCGTGCTTGCTGGGACTCTCCACTTATGAGAAGAAAACACATTAAAATACCCCCCCTATCATTTTTGCACGTAAACCAAGGCTACCTGTGGCTGTGGGTGACCTGCTTTTGGGTGCAGCTTTGGGGGAAGGAGCTAGGTGCACCCTGAAGACAAGCTGATCTTTTCTTCAGGTGCCCACGGGATGCTCTGGCTGGAGATCCCACTACAGTAGGGACACAAAGGTTCCCCCATGGGTTATGTGACCACATCAACATCTGCACTTACAGTGCAGTATCAAGAACACAAAGGACCACCACAAAGGGATAACTAATGAGGAATTAATGACCCCTTTTGGCTGGGTTGCGGGGCAGAGAGCTGCCTAAGATGGACTCAAGGTCTCTGGAAGGGCTTCACGTGGCTCCGCTTCTGGAAAACTCCTCCTAACACCACCCCAGCCCCACCGCCCAGCAGCCAAACCACCAGCAAATGTCCCCTGCCCGCACCGACCTGCAGGGCTCCGCTCCTCTCATGGCGCTGGCAGCTCTTGGGGCAGAGCTCAGGCAAAGCTCCCCGTGTGCTCCGGCATCCAGGGCTCCTACCCCTTCTCTTACCACTGTGTTTGACTCGGACCATTGGACCGGCGTGTCTGTGGTGGGATGGATGGAAACCATTAGACCAGAGAGTAAATGAACGTGGCTTCCCTGAAACCCCCCGCTGACGAGGAAAACATGATACATCCCATTTGCAGAGGGAAGCAGGCTGTTCCCGGAGGCAGACCCGATGGGGAAAGCCAGTAGGGCTGGCACAGACTGTCCGGAGCCGTATTTAGAATTTTTGTGCTTTAAATGTAACGTGGATTGTACAGGAGTGGCTGCACCTCATGCCAAATGCAACGAGATGGAAATGTTCTCCAAAATGCCAGTCCCAGGAGGTGATGCTCCTCTCCCTTCTGGCCAGGACACCCAGGTTTATTGAAAAGAAGATATTTTTTTTCATTTTACCTGGCTGTTATGCTTTTCTTCCTACAAGAGTCAAGTGCTACCCGTCGGTGCTGCCCAGATTTTCAGGTCTCTATGTCCATTCAGTGCTCAGTGGAAACGAGGGAGATATTTCTTTAGTTGTGTGACATCTTTGCAGCATGAATTGCCTCATGTTTTACAGCTCTCTCTTGCAGGCTGCCGTGCATGCACGCTATGATAATTTTTTGGCTAACAGTGGTATTAAATCGTAAAATAAAAACTAATGAAGGAGGCAGCCAGAAGATGTGATGATGATGTGGGGGAGGAATTAATAGTAACAGAGGGGGGCCAGCCATCATCCAGGCAAGGCTGCTGAATTTGTGTGTGTGTTAATTAACATTTTGATTCATTAAGTGTGGCTCATTGGATGGCTTCATTGATGAGAAGGTGATTTCGGAGCTGGTGCCAAGCAAAAGGAAGTTTCTCCGGGTCCCACCCTGCCCTTGTTTTGCTGATGTAGGACAAAAGTAGCTCCTAATCTTAAATGCAAATGAAAAGAGAGCCCGAACAGAGCACGTCCGAGGGCCCTGGCAGCCCATCGACCGGCCGGAGCGAATACACAACAAGGCTCCTGCCCACATCGAGCTCTCTGGGGCATTGCAATGGTTAGGAGAGCTTGCCAAAATCTGGCATGATCCCCTAGCCTTCATTTATATATACAGAAACCACTGTACATCTTCTCCTGGATGGCATTACACGGCATAAAGAGGTTACTGCTATAGAGATAGGGATGGCCACATTACTCATGTGCAGCCAAGTGCTGAATCATCTGGGTCACCTTATGAGATGTCATCTATACTTGTCAAATGTATTTTACAGAAGAATATTTCCAGGATGTTTTAGAGAGCATTAATATCATTTATATGTATTGCTTCTTTTATCTCTTTGCATAAAAAGCCAGGTGTATTTTTTTGCTGTGAATACAGCCACCCGGGACTTGTAAGGAGAGAAGAGTTATAGCTCAAACATTTCAGAAATCTCTAAAATGCACCTGCAATACTTTCCTCATCCATCACTGCGCTGTTATTTTAAGCTTTAACATCTTGGGACTTCCCAAGTCTCCAAGTGAGCCTTGCACGCCCTCTCTCCACACCCTCCTGGAAATTAATAACCACAATCAGCAAGGTGGACCAGCTTCTCCATGGGTGGAAATCAGCCCAGCACTCCACGCCACCAAGCCTTCCTATCACATGCCACCAGAAGACCTGGCCCTGAGTCCTAAAGTAGGAAATACTGATCCAAGAACCAGAGGGACAAGAGTGATTCTTCTTGAGGCACTTCAATGTCTTCTCCTCTGGCCCTCAGAGCAGGAATTACAAGGATTCATAAACACAGAAAACAACTTGATTAAGTCTATCTGAACATCAAGAAACGAGAGGGTCAAGATCAGAGATTGGTACTTTTTGTGTCCAGTCTGTGCCTGGTGCCCAGCTTTTATATCAATATTGATTTTTCTTCAGGAAAAACCCAGCCAAGTTGCTCTGCTGGCTCACTGTACTTTTAAGAAGTGCGTTTGGTCTCATGAGAATGCATCAAAATTTTGATGCTTAGCAGAAAATAAAAATATTTGCACTCAGTTCATTTCTAGAGCTGCACATAAAACGCTCCCCCTCAGGGCATATCCAAGGAAAAGACTAGAAATAAAATATAAATTCTAAACAGCAGTAAAATGTTTATCGCTTTGGGGGTTATGAGTGTTCAGCTTTTATTACTACGAAAATCAATTTACTGAACTTAGGTTTACTGCAAAATCACAAAAGTGAAAACCTGAATTCATTCAACAGCCGCAGCTCCGCTGCTTCTCCCTTCCTGTGCCCGGGAGAGCCGTGTCCCGCACGGCCCCGCTCTCCGTCTCCTCCCCACCACGGCTCCTCTCCCGAGGGCAGCCAAGCCGCCCTCCGTGGCTGGCAGCCTACCTGGGATCCCTCCAAGAAAGGAGACCAAGAGTCCAACCTGAAAAAACAAACCCTGAAAAAAAAGAGGAAATGGACCATTTCCTCCGCCAAGATTTTCCGTTGTGTTTACGGCCCCACCGTGAGCCGTGGTTTGGGATGGGGATGCAGGATGCGGCCAAGAAAAGGGGCTGCTAAAAGCAGCCTGAGTCTGAGAACCCTCACGTGAACTTCATCCTAGTGGAACTGGATTATTTGCTGCAAAGCGCAAATCTGCATGTTCCAAATAATATTAGGATGTTGTAATAGGGCTTCAAATGGTCAAACTAATAAAAAAATGGCAAAGTAGGTGCAGAGAAGTCCCTTCCCTGGGGCTGGGTATCACTCAGTGCAACCCAACCCACCAAGGGATCCCACGTAGCCACTCCTCTACTTTCATTTCTGGAATTTTTAAGGCTAAAATCAATGTATGTTTTATCAGAGCTAATGGAGATGATTGGTGCAAAGAGTTTGGCCAAAGGGCTTCAGGCTTGTTGTCCCTTAGCAGTGGCTCAGGAGAGACCCGTGGCCAGGCTGCCATGACAGTAAAACTTTGCAAATCCTTCACAGTCTGGCACATTCCTACCCCAAAATCCCAGTTCTCAGTGAATGCAAATATTTCATCTAAAGAGAATTTCAGCCCTGCTGACAATTTCTGGAAAAATTGTAGCAGAAAAAACATTTTTTTTTTTTTCCAAACAGGAAAAAAAAAAAAAAAAAAAAAGAAGAAAAATATTGGAAGAGGGTTAGGTCAGCTCTACAAATAGTCAAAGCAAACGTTTCGGGAGCGATGAGGAGGATGAAAGCTGCCGAACCGAGCGAGTCAGCAAATAGCTGGGGATAACAGCGAATTCCGGGAAGGAGAGGCGCAGCTTGGGAGAGCGTGTTTGGGGCGGGAGGTGAGACTCCTACCCGATATTAACAGGTTTGGCCCGCTCTCCGTGCGGAAACGTGGTCAGGAACGATGAAAACAAGGTGTGGGGGAGGGAGGGGGGTGAAGCCTGGTGTGCCAGTGGGACTGGGGTACTGGGTGCCAGCTGGGCTGGGTGCTGGCTGCCAGCAAGACTGGGGTACTGGGTGCCAGTGGGACTGGGGTACTGGGGTGCCAGCAGAACTGGGTACTGGGTGCCAGCAGGACTGAGTACTGGGTGCCAGTGGAACTGGGGTACTGGGGTGCTAGCGGGACTGGGTACTGGGTGCCAGCAGAACTGGGGTACTGGGTGCCAGCAGGACTGAGTACTGGGTGCCAGCGGAACTGGTGTACTGGGGTGCCAGCAGGACTGGGTACTGGGGTGCCAGCAGAACTGGGGTGCTGGGTGCCAGTGGAACTGGGTACTGGGGTGCCAGCTGGACTGGGTGCCGGGTACCAGTGGGACTGGGGTACCGGGTGCCAGCGGAACTGGGTACCGGGCTGCCAGTGGAACAGGGTACCGGGGTGCCAGCAGGACTGGTGTACTGGGTACCAGTGGGACTGGGGTACCGGGTGCCAGCGGAACTGGGTACTGGGGTGCCGTGCCAGCTGGCTCCTGGCACCCCAAGATAACAGGGTCAGTGCTGGCACCACCAGCCACCCCGGGGTCTGCCTGGGGGAGTTTCTCTTTGGGTACAGGAGACCCAGGAGCTGGTGCACACGCATTTCCGCTTTTGCCACCCAAAAAAGAGCATGGTTCCCAGATTTTAGGGGGTGTGTGGGGGGTGTCCAGCCAAGGTGGCCCATCAATAGCCCCAAGCGCAGTCCCTGGCTCTGCGTTTGAGGGGGGCTTGTACAAAGGAGGTGCTGCCGGAGCGAGCCTCGGCGTCTCCCCGTGGAGAGCCGGTGGCGCTTCCCGTGCCCGCGGATGGATGGGCAGCGGTGGCTCAGGTCACGTAACAGCCGTGGTGCCGCCTCGCTGTCGGGCATCCCCAAAATAACCGCAAGGGCTGGGGACCGGTGGGTCCATCCCCTCCTTGGGAGCACGAAGAGGTTTGGAGCAGCACGATGAAGACATTGCTGCTGATGGGCTAATATTTTTAAGCCCCATTTTGCCATTGCAGTGACCCCCCCGTCCTGCAGCCAGCGGCATCCCTCAGCCTTTTAGGGCCGCGCGGCTCAAACAGCCTTTGCATCGCACTTTTTTAAGCTCAGCACAGTTTGCTCCCCTCCTTGCTGAGGGCACAACACCCACGAGACAGCCCGAAGGGCTGCATGGGGGCTGCCGCCCCCCGGCACGCGTGAGCACGACCCACTCCAGGCGCGGATGGGACTTCTGCCCTTTCCCTTGCGCCTTCACACCCTGCTGGTTGAATTTTTCAGCTCTTGCACCAAAGCAGCCCCTCGAGCTTGATCTATCTGTCTTGCAAAAGATGGAAAGTGCTTTACAATTTTTCCAAAGGTCATCTGATAACCCTGTCAGGCTTAATTGTGCCGTAATCAAATCCCTCCCCCCCGGCATGGGGCGGGATGAATCAATGGTGAGCAAACACTGCTGACAGACCCCACCGACATGAAAGGCGTGAGCTCACAAATAACGTATTAAAAATGTGCGCGATGGAGAGGATTCATTTTCATTGCCTGGAAAAAAAAAGGTTTTCTTGGCTTGCAAGGGAGCAAACAAGGCGGGTTGGGGGGAAGGGGGCAGAGGCATTAAACTGCAGTGAACTGCGGAGGAGGAGTGGGTGGGATGCAGGAGGATCCCACTGTGCTGTCTCCACCACGAGCACTCAGGCCCGGACATCGTGTCCTGCTCCGGAGCCCGGGGACCCTTCGCCCCTCGGGGAGGTCTGGAGGGGGCACCCGCTGGGGGATGTACAGCCACACTGGGGGCTGGAGCAACACCTTCTCCCAGAGACATCACAACAGGGACATTGGCTTTTTTTCTGCTGTGTCCCCCCCCCCAGCTAATAGCTGCCCATTTTGGGCCACGGTGTCCTGCCCGCTCTGCCCAGCGCAGAGCTCTGCCCCTACTTTTTGGGATGTCTTTAACACCCAAAGTAGTTGCTTCTGGGCATGGAGTACATCACAAACCCACCTGGCTGATCCCTATTTTTCCAAGAAGACGAGCTGTCCCTGTCACCTCCAAGACGCCAAATGACGGATTGGTGATGAAAACCTGTAACTACACCCAACGCCTTTCCCCTGGGTGCCCAGAACCGTGTGTCCCAACGCAGAGGCACAAACTGCCCATAAAGCCATTGCAAACCCATCACCAAGGGACGATTCCCACTGGGGACCCACTGCCGGGCTGTGCACGGACGGACACGCAGGGCTGGGTGCCTTTCCAGGGATCGCATCCTGCTCCGGAGACTTTGCTGTGATGCCGTCTACATGAGCAGGACCAAAAGGACTCGACTGAAAGTTAGCAGTTAGAGCAGTATCCGTCTTGCCTAGGAAAATCCACAGCCCTTCGAATTTTCCTCTGCACTGAATTTATTTTCCAACAAAGCAGGCTGCCCCCTCAAAAAATCCTGGTGAAATGATACAAGAGGAGGATTTGAGTCATAAAGGTGCTGAGTTTTTCATCCTTTGATTAACCTTTGGTTGGCATCATTAGGAAGAGAGAAAGCATCTGTGAAAAAACCCCCTAAATTCTCCCCCAAACTCAGACTGTTTTCCCTGGAGAGGTTCGGGATCCTCCCAATGAACAGTTTTCTCCCTACAAAATGGAACCCTGAGGCTCCTGTGTGAAAACTCTCCCCCTCTTTGCAAATTGCTGACACAGTCCAGGAGACGACGCTGATCCTGGTTCAGCATCATTTGGATGATTCTCCTGGGGCTGCTGACGCAGGTTGGGGCAGGACCAGCCCTGCCGCTGGGATGGGACGCACATGGACACGCTCCGTCGGGCTCTGCGGCACTTGGGGCACGTATACTCGAGGTCCTACACAAACAACCCTCTGCCACAGGCTGAGGGAAGAAGAGGGACAACTTCCCTTGCTGCTGCCACGGAGTCAATCTACAGTGTGAGCAACGTCCTGATTTCCAAACTCCTTTGACCATTTACACGTGAGTGTTTATTTACCAGCAAAGATTTCACGCTAAATACGCCTTTTAATCCCAGTTTCCAAGCCAACCAGGATTCCACAAAAAACATCGCTATTAATCAAGCTTTCAAGCTACTGATTTCCAGAAAGAAAATTATAGATTATACGTAGATTATTTAATAGCTTTCCCCAGCATGAACCAAAGCCGCCAGCCCCTCGCTGTTCCCTCAAGCCGTGATGATAACCATAATAACACCGAGAGAACTCTTCTTTCCCCCCCATAAAACTATCGCAGAAGAGCCATCGGAGCGACCTCATTTCCTACAGGAACGGGAGAGCCCCACAGACGCTGCTCACATTAAATATGGGAAATGACTGCCACCTCCAGCCCTCCGCCTGCTACTGGAGCCAGCAGCTCCCGGCCCTCCTTGGGTGACTTGGGAAACCTGGAAACTTGTTTTACCGCTTGCTTGTCCGGCAGATATAAACAGCGGGGCTCAGCGCGCAGAAACACGAGATGGCAATTAGCCCAGAGCTATTAGCTGTGCCTGAATATCATATACTGCAAGCTTCCTTGATCCACTGGAATTTATATGACCGTTAATGGGGACTGTAAATTGCTGTCAGTGGGGATAACTCGATCCATGTTTTTTTGGAGAGGTGGAGGGACGGGGGGGAGCGGGGAGGAAGAGGGGAAGGTGCCCTGAGATAGGCACGAGGAGCTGTGCAACAGCTTTAAGGCACCGCTGTCTACTGGCATATAACAGATAATAAAAATATGGTTTAATTTAAAATGTAAGGATACGGTGTCAAAATAAAACGTCTCAAGGACAAGCAGGGGACATAAAAAAGTCAGAGCCCATGCTGCGAGCATCAGCTGCACATCATAAAGATACATTAATGGTATATTTCTTTAAAAGAAATTTTCATACTTGGGAGTTTATGGGAAATAAGAGTTTAAAATATTAAAAGTGGAAATTTTATGATTGCAGGGGAAAAAACGTCCAGATGAAGGTGGTGGGAATGGCAAGAGCACAGAAGTAAAGTGCTGGTACCTTTGGCGGTGCCGGCAGCGACCGAGGGCAGCGACCCTGCCCTGCTGAACCTGGGTCCCCACCGACCCAGGATGTCAACACGTCCCTCTACCCCTTCTGCATCCACGGAAACCAGTGGGATTTGTTATTAAATGGGAACAGAATCAGGCCCCAGAGGCCAGAGATACAGGCACAAAGTAATTTCTGATTGTAAAACAAAAGGCAAGCAAAGCTGCTTAAACCAGCTCCACTTGGGTGCCAAAGGACAAAAATAAAATCACTGGAAGAAACAACGCTTTGCTGTCAAATTCAAGCGTTAGAGACAAAAGCAATTAATCTGGGTGTGGATCGTTCCTTTTTGATTCTGGGCTGGGAGAAACGTCCTAGGATGAGCTGACAGCGTCAGAGCATCTTTGCAGAACCAACAGCTTAAAGCCAGAAAACAGAGACCTCTGAGCTTGTGGCCGGCCTTCCCGGGTTCGTCTGGGCTCAGGAGTAATCAAGAGACCCACGAGTTCATTTTCATCAGGGGAAAAAAGCATTTTAACCCAATGACTAAAATATCCCTTCCTATTGTTTCACTTCTCTGTCAGCCGCTGGGAAGAATAACCCGGCATTTCCTTCCCCTGTCTTGCTGCTAAACCGCAGGTTCCAAAGGAAAACTCACGTAAATGGGGAATTTCTAAAATCTGATGCCCTGCATGCAACCACTGGTGGCAAGCAGCCGTTGATGGTCACCATTTGTAGGGGTGGTTCTTCTGTATGTGTCACCGACATTAACATCCAGGGATTCTGAACGGAGTCAGGGCGCTGGGATGCTCCTGGGCCAGCTTGCCATCCATTGCTGGTTCACTGCTTGTCTTCTAGACATTGACTTGCAACTCTTCTGGCTTCTTAACGGTGAAGAGACTTTGCTGCGGAGCAGTAAGGTCCAAAAGGGATCGCGTCCGGTATCTCAAGTTTGGAGGATGCTGCCTGCCCCGCTCCGGCCGGACACGAAGGACCAGGTGAAGATCATCTGGCTGCATGGTCGGCTGCCGGCACAACCCTGGGCTGGACATCGCAGCTCTGGAGAAAGGAGGACTAAAATCTCATCCAAACCTGTTAGAAAGGTGTCTTTTTTTCCCAGATATAAAGCCAAATTTGGAGTATCTTGAACACCATAAATATTAATGCAGAGTATATTATGCTTGTGCGGTGTAACTATTCGTGATGCATGAATATTAACGTCCTGCATCCGAAATCTCTCTCATGGCGTTCCGTGCTCATCAGCACACCGTCGTGGCTCACAAGGAGAGGTCCTTCCCTCCCTTGATTTAAAACCTGTACTTGGGCCAGTTGTGCAAAAATTGCAATTGTGAGCATTGCTCTAGTAAACTTTTCAGGAGGAACGTCCTTAAAATAAACCAACCCTGTGTCCTCTTGGTCTCCCGACGCCGTAACATCGCACCCAGAGACCATTTCAAGCAACTGGACTCTCCACGAGGCTGAAGGTGGCATCGCTCTTCCCCGCAGTCCATAAAACGTGCCGACCGTCGTTAGGCTGCTCGGAGCCTTGTGTGGTCCATTATATTTTATGCCGGTTTCCTAAACATTCACAGTTAAATAAACTATGATAACACTTCATAAACATTTTTCTAACATGCGGAATGTTTGACATGAATTTCAGCTATTTTAAAACTAATAAACAATTGTCAATCGGACATCGGAGACTAAGCAGAAGCCACAACTGTTCTTATGGAACATCAAAGGCATAATAAATATCTGATTTTTTTTTTTAAGCGAGGCTTTTGTACTTTTGCATACGAGCCCCTGTCAGAGCGCGGAGGGACGAGCGCTGGGGCTGTGCGTTACTGTCTGCCGCGCTTTGGGTTTCGAGCAAGAAACAGGAGGCGTCGCACTTCATGGGATCAGACTGTACTCAAGAAATCTCCCGGTATTTGGGAAGGAAAAAAAAAAAAAAAAAGCCAAGCAGACGTCAGGCTCCCGCTCTGCCTGCTGCAGATGCGTTTTTTTTCTCCCTGGTGAAAGGCACCTTGCAAAGCTGTTTGCAGCCTCCCTCGCTCCGGCGTCCCTCCGGCATCACTCCTGGGGCATCCCACAGCGCTGCCCGGTCCCTGTGCCGCGCAAAACCAGGCAGCCTGGGGCCGAGGAGCCACCTTTGGGACGCGGATCACTGGGGACACGGGTCACCGGGGAGCCACGTAGGGCGTCTGGGTTGACTTACAGTGGAGTGGGGGTGGCCCAAAGGGGTGACCGCCTTCCTGCACCCGTCTCTCCCAAGCTGCTGCGTGTCTGCAAGCGGGAGCAGGGATGGGGACCAACGGCACCGCGGTGGCCACACAACTCCCTCCCCAATGGCCACACAACTCCCTCCCCAAAGAGCATCTCCGGAGCGTTGTGCGTTGCTGCAATATCAGAGCACGGGGTCACACGTTGGGTCCCTTAGCGCTCGGGACAGTGCCACCAGGCAGGGATGGGGACACAGCACCGGGGCCCCCCGGCCACCCCAAGCACTCACAGCTCCTCCCCAGTGCAGGACTGGCCCTTTGATCGTGCCCCGCTGGGTGGGGAGAGGAGACAGCTCAGAAAAATTTGTGTTAAGAGAAATACAATGTCAGTGGAATATTTTTTTTCTGAGGAGTGCCCTGCATTGGCGGGGGGGGGATNNGGGGGGGGGGGGGGGAAGCACAGCTAATTTAGAATAACAGCTCATTTAGCAAGAGATAGTCTGTCTCCTTTAATCTATTGTTTGCGACATCTCAACTAGTTAAAAGTTTCCCGGCCCAACAACAAGAGCTTGGGAGCTTCGGAGAGGAAACTACCATGGCTCAGTATTTATCTCCGGGCACATACATCAGGAAAGAGTCACCCACGGGAGCAGAGCTATCAGGCCCGTGCTCATCTCTCCCGTGCAGCAAAGGATGTGCGATTCCAGACAAGATGAAAGTTGTCCCTCTGTTAGGGATGACGGATGGTGGCCGGTGCGGGGGGAGGACTGCTGGGATAATCATGCTGCTTTATAAAACTGCAGAGTTTTGGAACTGAATCTAAGGGAAAGTTGTAGAGTCTCAGGGCCAGATGCACTAAAAGCTCCAGATTTTGTCATGACACAAGGCAGAAGCACTGGAGAAGTCCTTTAAAACCACCCGCGAGGCTCACAGAGCTTTGGGATGCTCCTGCCAAGCTGCTACGGTGCCGTGGGTCCCCAGTGCTGGGCTGGTCCTGAGCAGCTCTGCCTTTCTGGAGCCCCTCTGCCCTCACAAACCCCCGCTCAGTACAACCCCAGAGGTCCATAAGACGGGAAACCAGGAGAGCACGAAGCTGTGGAGCCGATCTCCAGCCTTTCCCAGCACCTTCTGCAGACTCCTGGGTGCGATGCCTGGGGAAGCCACAGCA
Organism: Chionis minor; assembly: GCA_013398295.1. Classification (NCBI taxonomy): domain Eukaryota; kingdom Metazoa; phylum Chordata; class Aves; order Charadriiformes; family Chionidae; genus Chionis; species Chionis minor. Next base: position 42,031 of record VZSF01001886.1, on the reverse strand, counting down.
GGGAACTGCCGGAGCCTCTGCCGTGTGGATGCTGCTCCCATCCGCCCGGCAAAACCCCCTCTAAATTCACTCCTCAGCACGTGCCGCCCGTGCAGATGGCCTGTGCTGCTGCTCGGGCTTTGCTTTAGCCCCTTCTGCCCCGGGATGTAGATTTTTGCCGGCACAGCCTTTCCTCTCGCATCCGCGCTGCTGCCGTCCCCCCGCGCCGGAGCTGCGGGAAGGATTTGGGCCGCCCCGCTTCGCCCCTCCTGCCCCAGCTGGCTGGGACGGGGCCGGCACCCAGTTTTTCCCACCATCAGGAAAAGGCTGGTGAGCCCCACCGGAGCCAGTCTGGCTGCTTTCGGCCGAGCCGAGCGCTGGGGCAGATAAGTAAACACTTGCAGCTCTGACATAAATTACTTTAGTCCTTGACAGCAGGACACTGACCAGGGTCGCCTGATAAGGGAGGGAAAGCCTTGCATGTCTCTCAGTCCCACTCAGATATTTCACAATAAATGTCACTGGGAAAGAATAGACACTTCTGTACCCATTAGGCAGCTGCGTGTTCCTGTCACCTTGAGAAGAAGGGACGCATTGTCAGAGCTGTCGGAGCAGGCAGGAACCAGCTGTTAATCTGCTCTGACATCCTTTTTCACAGAGCAAGTGTGAACGGGGCGTTGCAAAAAGCCAGTCGAAAGGTGATCAAAAATAGGCCCTCAATGAACACCTACGGGGTCTGTCACTGTGCCGCCGATGGGGAGCGTCGGCTGGAGGACCAGGATGGAGGCACCACCTCCTGCTGGTTTCAGCTATGTCCCTCTCTGCAGTCCCCTCCAGCCTGTGCCTCAGTTTCCCCTCAGCAAGGGTCACATCGCCCAGGGGCAGGACATCTGCCCTTACTTCTGCTGCTGGTTGACGTACATCTTGCTTTGAAAGGACCATGGATCGCCCAGATCCTCCTTCAGGGCTGAGTGTTTGGACTGGGGTTGGTTGCTCCAGTCCAGGTGACACAGTTGCCTGTCAAAGGATGAGCTGCATGAACCAGTGCCGCTTCATCTGGCTGGGTCCTGGCAGACGTAACACCGATACCTGAGGGTGCCACCAGCTCCAGCTGGCCACCCCGCTCCTCTGCTGGACATCACCCATGGAGACCTGCCAGTGCCTTTAGCATCAGTGCCCAGGTCCCTCCGCCTCCCTGGCTGAGGGGCTCCTGCTCCTTACGGACCCTCTGGCACGGCACATCCCATTACAGGGGCTGCCCACACTGATATAAGGCATGTGATGCAGAGATGCTGGGAATGGGTATCCAGGGAGTCAAATGTGCCCGACGCGTGGCGCTGAACTGGTGCGTCCACCTGGGAGAGGACCTAGGAATCCGTGCGGCTTTGTTGCAAGCAGGCGGGAGACCTGGAGCCTGCGCAGGGAGTAGTGTGCCTGCTCCTCCGTCGGTGCCCTGGAGAACATGGGGTGTGGGGCTGAAGGTGTGTTACGTGCTCGTTTTAGACTCTGGCTTCAAATTATTTCCCAAGTGAAAGATCCCTGCCTCCATCCCCTCTCCTTTTCTTGGAGACATTATTGACCAATGCACAGACTTCCGTAGTGGAACTGGGCTTTTGTCCCGATGGGAAAGACCGCTGCAGACCCGCTCCTGGTCTTGTAGCTCGTTGCTGACAGCAAGACTCTGCTGATCCATCTTCCGTGCCGTGTACATCACCTGCACGCACTCTGCCGGATCCTTCGGCCATTCCTGAATCTCCATGTCCTGCAGATCTTCAGGGCTTTGCTATGCGATTTTTAACTCCTAGTCCCTTTTATTGCTTCAGATATTCGGAAATCTTGGGTGGAAGACATCTGCTTAGTGTCTAATGCATTTAGGATACTCATTAAAGGGATATTTCCCCCTGTTATCTCGCTCTGATCTCTGGAGGAGGATGCTGGTCACTGCGGCCGCGGGCTGCCATGCCTCACTGGGACCCCACCATGGCACTGTGTCCCCCCCATGCCCCTGGACCGGCCTTGGCTCCCACATGGGTAGGACACGTCTGGGCAACACCGTGAGCCGAAAGCTCCCTCGCAACCCCATGTTCAATATTTGATTTTGCTCCACTGTTTTGCCTTTTAATGTGGTTCTGCTTATTTTTACAGGTTTCCCAATCCGCCCCCTCCCCAGATTGTTTATATTTTTGGAAAGCCTTCTGTTTAGTGCCTGTAATACCCCTGACGTCCTTTAGCTGCAGTGGTCTTCCCTTACCCGCTCCTCTGCTGAGACTTAACTGGGATTTGTTTCAATACTAATCTCTCAAACTGTTTATTAAACCGCCTCCTGATTTATCTGCAAAAGATTTTTCTTTAGGTTATAAAATTTCAATCAAAATTCCTTCGGGCATTTCGCATTCCCCTCTTACGATCACTAAATCCTATTTGTTCTCGGCGCCACCCGCCTTGGCTGGCAGCCCGGGCTCGGCCCCGGCGTGGCCGGAGGAGCCGGCGGCGGAGCAGAGCGCGCGGATGCTCGCCGCAAGCGAGCGGCTCCACTTGCCCCCCTGCCCCGGCAACCTCCCACCTCCAGACAAGGAGACTTCTCGAGCTGCTCTGCTGAAACCATTTCTTTCCTTTTCACCTTCGGGTTTCCCCGCCAGCAGGGCGTCCCTGTTAGCAAGGGTGAGTTTTCCTTGTTGTTTCATCCTCTCACACCTAGTTCCAAGCCCGTAACATGCTAAATAATTCCTCTTCCACCTTGGTGTTTACATTCTTCAGATACTTTCTGCTGCTTTTCATGTCCCGACTCATTTGGCCCTTTGCTGGGTTACACCCGGCTCCTTTCATCTTTGCCAGCAGAGCAGCCTCCCATCCCTCGCTCCCTCCAGCCTGCCTGGCTCCGCAGCGGCAGCACTGGCCAGGCTGCTTTCTCCCCCCCCAAAATGACTTGTCCACCCATCCCAATCCTCCTAGGATGAGGGTGGCCCAAAGGACGAGCTCATTCCCTGTGCCTGGATCACTGTTATCCAGCAGCTTTCCCAGCCGGCTCCCTCCTCTTGGTGTAAATCAGGTGTAAATTGGACCAGGCGGCATTTCATGCCCATTCTCACTCCGTAGGGAACAGGACTGTCTAAAATCCTGATCTGAGAGGCAGCCCATGAATGCACACAGCACGGCTTCATCCTCCCGGACCCCACTGCCCTGCCCTGTTTCCCACACCACCACCGCAGCTTCTCCCAGTGCCCAGGGCAGCTTTTGGCCAGAGACGAGGACAGAAAATATTTCACCTATCTGGAAAAAACGTACTTGGTGTTCAGCCCTTCACATGCCTTTTGGCTTCCACTTCCAGGAGAAGAAAAACCCTTTAATGGTCTCCTGCATACCCAGTGATATCACTTCAGGGGTTCAATTCCCTCTGGGGGTTTTACCCCGATGTCATTTGATTATATATTTACTATAGCAAAGGAATGGCAAGTCAGTAAGCGGAATAATGCAGCTATGCAGAGAGAGAAAAAACCACTACTTATTAATTTAATACACACTGTTTCCCCCAAAACACAGCTCCTGACTAAAGTTAGCCAAGCAAAACAGTCCACCAACTATACGCGGGACACTTCAAAGAGAAAATTAAAAGGGACAAAACCGATGTGAGAGGATGAGGAATCCCAGAGGGTCCTTATCACGATCCCTTTCAGTAGATGTTCCCATGTTTTAGTGGAAAAAAAAAAAGCAACAACAACAAAAAAGAGCCAGGAGCGCGAGCCTCTGCAGCTGATAGAGGATTTTCCTCTGGCTAGACACAGAGTCTTTAAAAAAGCAGCGGCAGAGTGTGGGATCATTAAACACCTTCGGATTCCTTCCCCGCTGCCAATCACGGCATCAGCAACCGCCCTCTCCGTGGCGTCTGCTGATCCCACTTTGAAAACCTCCCCATTTATCACCGCTGGGAGAGATCCTGCTGAGACCGCTGGAGCCTGCTGCTTGTCAACAGGGCACCTTATCTTCTCCAAACATTTACTTAACCCTTTGTCTGGCAGGCCGGGAACAATGGGAGCTGGGGATCCCAATTCCAGCCCTGCCTCAGGCAGGCGCTGCCCATCCCTGCCTGGTCACCGGCACCGGTGGCGGGCTGATTGGAAGGAGGATGCTGGAGACCACCATAGTTCCAGCCTCCACCTCCATGGAAAAGGTCACTTGCAACACAGTAGAGCAGAGAACTACTTTTTTAAGGGTCTTCTACCAGGGACAGATGTACAAGGAGCTTTTCTAGCTCTAGGAAGGCAATGAAATACGTCATCAGTAATTCAAGCAGTCCCCCAAAATCAGCTCCATCAGTCCAGAATTGGTGCAACTCTACCTGAAGGAGTGACACCACCCTCAGAAGACGTAGCTCTTGCTGTGTACCACTCCAAAGATAATTTGCATTTACTCTGTACTCATTGCCATTGTAAGCAGATGGTTCCAGATGTGTCTTCATTGAACAACTTATTTCAGAACAGGTTTTCTTATAAAAGCAGACTTTTTTGGAGAACTTTCCTATGACGTAGCAAGTGAACCAGAGTTGCAGGTTCTCAGTGGGAACAGGTCAGAAACTTTCATCAGGAAAACGAAATCTCAACTCTCATTCTTCAATGCAACACGAGAGAAACCCATGGGGCCAGACCCTGGTCCCAGCAGCACCAAGCCCCCGATGTGCACCCGCTCCTGCTGTGCCAGCACTTAACGGGTTGAATGGCAGCAATGAGGTACCCACTGCCAGGAAGGATGCCCATGGGGGAAAATCTCAGAAATTTTGGCATATTTGGCACAAAGAACCTCAAGGCTACACCTCCTCACTTCATAAAAAGCCTTTAGCAGCCCCCCAGCAGCAGAGGGCAGGTACAGAGGCGCTGGCCCAGCAAGGCAGAGGGATAAGAACCCATCAGGAACCAGAGGACGTAGAGAGGAGCTCTCCCAGCTCCCTCCTCCCCGTTGCGCACACCCTCCAGCAGGGTGGCTCAGCGGCTGCACTGAGGACAGTAACAAATGGCCGTGTATTTGAAACCACGTTTTAAGTCTTTGTGTTGTCGTTGTAATGCTTTGTGCTGTTATCTGTGACAAGAGCCGGGAGTTCACATCTTTATCTGGGAATAAAGACTCCCAGATCACGGCAGTGTTTGACGGTATGGCAGTTTTGGGAAATCTGGAATATAGTTCGCAACAAACAGCCCTTCCAGCACAGCGATGATGGCAGATCGATGCTCATTTCTTAATCCCAGTCTGGATTACTAGATTCTCTGAAGTATTTTAATTAACTGTCCTTCATGTACTTGCTTAGCGTAGCTGGGAATGAGGTTGATATACACCTACGTGCTTCCTAGTACTTGAGCAAGTAACGCTATCCAGGTGGGCTCCCTAAGCCATTTGGAGGGAATATAGGAAGCTGTAAGAAAGAACTTTATGTTTCCAAGTCATATATATGTTATATCCATACTGTCACTTAATTACGTACTTAATTAAGCATATATTCACAGCCCTGGGAACAGGTTCTTGACTCCTTAACTCATGTGCCACCTAATGAAGCTTAGGACCCTTTCTAAGGAGAGGGGTTGTCTGTTCTTCAGCACTGAGTGAGCACTGGCCAGTGAGTCACGCTGTGTTTGTGTGATGTTTGGCGGGCTGGGGTGGCCTTGTGGACACCACACTATTGTTACCGAGATGCAGGCATGGACCTTCAGTAAAGGAAGGGGCTCCTTCAAATATAGCTTAGGATGCAGCTGTGAAAGCTGCATTCTCCCAGCCTGTGGGAACAAGAGTGACGTTACTGGCCACTCCAGAGCAGAACTGGGCTTCGACGTCTGAAGGCCATCCCTCTAGGACAGGGGACCATGACCAGGCAGTAAGAAATTGGCAGCATGGACAGAGGTCTTCAGGACTCGTGAGCGCACAAGCAGAGAGCTCTGGTCACCTTCTCAAGGGCACCACCATTTGCTCCTCAAACACTGCTCACAGCACAGCAGAGCCCTGGGTGGAGTTAGACTGTGTCCTGAATTCAAGCAAGTGCTGGAATTGTGCTTAGACTGGTCTCAGTTTCACTGAGCTCAAGGAAAAGGCTGCAGCAGGAGTTAGATGGAACAACACGCCTTGAACTTTTTCTAGTGAGAACTAAATCCCATGACACAAAGAGGAGCTCTTTTCAGAGCTGTGCAGCTACGCAGAGAGCTAACATGTTGGTCTTACACCTACAGGAAAGCTCAGTGATGCTCTCATGTTACTTTCCATCTTTGATAGTGCCAACTTGCTCCAACAGTTAACTTATTTTTCTAAAGACGTGTGCCCAAGAGCTAGTGTTTCTTCAGTGCCTCTCCATTCCTCACCCGCCCTCCTCGAGGCTTGTTCTGCCATTTTGGACAAGGAACACACAAGCTTTCTACTGATAAAACAAAGACAAGATTCCCTTGTCTTATGCCATGGTTTTGAAAGGATGTTGTGATAGGGAGAGAAGCACACAGAAGTAGGTCAAAGGAATAGTGTTATATTTTAAGTGATGTCTGAGAAACAAGCACGCACCCTTATACATTTGCTAAAGAAACCCCACCAAAACAAAAAAAATCCAGGATGTAAGTGGCTCAGATAGCTTTGGATCTAGAGGGGGCTTCTGATGGGGAAGGAAAGCAGACTTTGGATGTAGCTTGTACAACATTTATCCTAAGAAGAGCTACAGGAATGTGACATATATTTAGCCAACATGCCTTGAACTACAGAAGACACCGCCGTGTAACTCATGACTCCCATTTCCTCCTGCTTTTATTGAGAAAGGCTCCCTGAAATTGCCAGACATCTGATGTATTCCACTGCGAGTGAAGATAGTCCTTCTGGCACGGAGCATGCAACCTTTTGTTTTTACAGAGCGTTGCTGGACTGACTGGTGAAGTGGCTGTCATACTGCAACGGCGTGCTTTCCCCAAGTTAAGTGACATTCCTGTACCCTTGGCAGCAGAAGACATGTTCCTCCTGCCGTGGAAGCGTTTGGAGGAAAGCCCCGCGTGCTTTGGCAACGCCAGCTGGGTACCTGGCAAAGATCACTCAACACCGCCTGCCCTCGCTCCATCCCACATTGCCTCCACTACGATAATGGGAGCCGGCAAGCATGCTTCTCCTCATCCCAACAAGGAAAAGTGGAATTACATCAGTCTTAAGGGAAGACAAAGCCATCACTTTGCAGATGGATGAGTTGCAGCATCTCCTGTCTGGTTTAGGACAGCGGGGATAGACCACAGTTTTAGCTCACGGAGCAAACGGGAGCACAACCTCAACGCACAAGCTTCAACATGAGCAAGGGGAATCAGGCACAATGAAGGCAACGGAGCTGCCATTCCACTCTGAGTTACCACACAGAGGCCCCATCAGTGCAATTAAGAATTTAACAGCAGCAGCTACAGGTGTTTTTCTCCACCCCACCAGTGACGGGCAGACATTTGGCATGGGGCTGGCAGCACACCCAAACCTTTGCTGCTCTTCAGGCCATATCACCTGCCGGTTAGGTGATACGATTCAGCCACACAACCTGAGCTCCAAGTGATAGTGGTGAAGGTAAGAAAATCCCTTTGGGATCATCAGGAGTACTCACGGGCTTTTTGAAGCACGCACAGCAAAGCCGCAGGTCTATGCCAAGCTCTCCTGCCTTTCCCTGGAGCTGGTTCTGCAGGAGCCACAACCCGTCTGCACAGAGACCAACACGTTCTTGGTTATGCGATGGCTGACGGGTCTCTGGTGCCATAGCACAGGGTGCCTCCACAGGTAAACTCTGACTCCTTCAGGGGGAATATTCTTTAGGAAGAGAGGACTAGTCTGAAAACATCTCCTGCGTTCCTCTTCCAGGCATTGAAGATAATAATTTTTTTTTTCCCCACTACCTGAGCTATTTTTGTTTAGTTTAACAGAGAAAGATGGCTATCAGGAGGAAAAAAGTCATAGTATTGCTTTGTGCTGCAGCTCGCGTAAGTTAAATCTCATCTTCAGGCTTTCATTTCAGAATTGACATATCACACCAAGCCCACCTAGTCAAGAACTGGTTTTTGAGCCACTCTCTTCGGAGCCCTTTGGGCACAGCCTTGCCCAGAGCAGCAAGCTGTGCTGGTGGGAGCAATGTCAGGGAATACGCTGGCTGCCGTGTGAGGATGACAAGGCTGGCTGCAACTCCCTGGGTCTGAGACATGAATGGAATTGGAAAAGAGTCATTAAGCCCATAAAACATCAGTTAAGACACCATGGGACTTTGCCAACCAGAAATTAACTGGCTGTTACAGAGCAGAAGGCCAGATGCAGTAGGTTACTACCCCCAAGCGCTGGCTTCCTCATGGTGTGCTGCCTTGCCTCTGACCCAGCTGTGAGAGAACCGACGAGAGCCCTATGGCTATGTTTTACCAGCCAAAAAATTCCCCACATTAGGAACCTAATTTGATGGAAAATGGTTATGAAGCAACAGGAAACAACATGAGATACACCCACGACTGTCATCAGGAGCCATGGGAAGGGTTAGAATAGAAATAATCCCTTAAAAATGCCCAGCTGCTATCACAGCAAAGCTGGGTGTTAGCTAGTAAAGCAGCCGGGACTGCCTGCATTACCCCAGTAATCCCATATACAGATAAGTAGCTGCAGGTGAAGCTCGATAGGTGGGCTGCTCTGGGCCATGTCCTCCCAAACTTGAGCACAGAAGTCCTGCGAGTGGCATGTCCTGGCCAGCAGCTTGGGAACAGGGACAGGCAGGTCTCAGAGCCAAGCCCCACGAGGGAAGGGAGATTTCAAGCCTTTCCACTGGCTCTGGCAGAAGCCAGGATTGCTTCAGACCCTGAAGCCACATCCCTGAGACAATGTAGTATTTGGGACAGATGGTGTCTGCGGGGTCCCCAGGCAGGAGCGGGTCCACGGCTCCCGCTTGCCCTGGGCTTGTTTGGACTCTGAGCCGTGTTTGCCGCATGCCAGGAGAGCGGCAAGTACCCCCGTGGGGGTAAATGCTGCACCATTGAGGGTGGTTGCTGCTTACCTGAGCCCACCTGGGACCAGCCATGCCATCACCTCCCCTCTCCACCAACACCCAGCACCCAAATAACCTCCCTTATATAGCCCGGCCCCTCCAGCCAGCGCTGGGGGATGTCCTGCTGCCTCTTAAAGAAGCAGATTTGGCCCACCCTCATTGAAACAGGCTTTGTTGGAGGGAGATGATTGCGAAGGGAAGCCCTGGCTGATGGACGTGCCACAGCTGGGGGTGGTGTCCACCTCTCATTTGGGCCCCCCAGCATTGGCAGAGCACCCTCCGCTCCGCGTACGGAAGCACAGAATTAGTATTTTATACATAATTAATCATTTTTCACTCATCGTCACTTCTATGAAGTGGCTCCAATCTGCAGAGAATTTAGCTGGAGGGGTATAAAAGAAGTTTCACGTTCCTACGCTTTCAGTGATTTAACATTTTTCCAGACACTCCTCCTGGTCCTTACTCACGTTGCTCCTCTACCTGTCATGCTCTTTTAGGCATAATTTTGTTATCTATTACTTTATTCCCAAAATGGTGAGGGAGTGCTACATGGGGAAAAAAAAAAAAATAATGGGAAATAGGCCCGACAAATGGAGTTAAGGAGAGATAGGAAGGAGCCAGGGTCTGTCAGCTCCCCGGGCCCCTGCGGGATGCCTGCAAATGACAGACAACATTTCCCGAGTATCAGACGAGGCCAAACACATTTCTTGATAAACTAATTAAGTAAATGTGTTGAAACAATGTGAGTGTGACCGGGTGCTCGCTCCTCTGCGTGCGCTGGCTGGGGCTGCTCCGGGCGCAGGAGGTGGGTACGGCGGGGGGTAGAGCATCCTCCCAGGGAGACGGGACTGCAAAAAGTTCAATTTGGGAGCGGGTTATGACCAGGGTGCCTGTTGTCACTGCTCAGTAGGGCATCTCCAGTGCCTGCTTGAGGGAAGCTCAGCGGGTGACCATCTCTGGGGCCGTTGTCCCAGTGTGTTGAGCGAGAAAGGGTCACTTTGTGGGGTTTGCCTGACCATGGGACATGCCACGGTCCCCGTTAGCCGGGGTAGCATGTGGGAACAGCCGTGTGCTGGGGGCTCAGCCCCAGGGCAACGCTCCCCACCCATGAGGGACACGTGACATTTTGTGGGTGACTGGCAGGCGAATAAGGGCTGCCAGCCTGGACCAGTTGAGCATTGGCATTGGGAGAATCGAGGGACGTGGTGCAGAGAGCTTTGGGCAATAGCTCTGGGTAAAACCAGCTGCGCGGATTGTTTAGTTACGGTACTGGTGCTGCTGGGGTTGCTGGTGAGAGCGAAGAGGAGGATGGTGGTGGTACCCTGGAGGGGAAGGAAGCCCGGTGCATCCATGACCTGCTTTATGGGGTGAGCTGGGAGGCAGCTGCCCTGGGACACCCTGAGCTCACGCCTGCGTCTGCCGGTTGGGTGCCGTGTGTACAGCTCGCACATCCACGCCGGACCCTGACTGTGGCACATTTACACCTTCACATCTTCTCTTTCTTCATCCGCACAAGAAACACCACTGAGTTCAGCACAATGTCCCTGACATTTTCTGCCATTGTATTTTTCCTGCAGCCAAAAATAGCGAGCAGATTCTCAGGAGAGCGGTGCCAGGACTGCAGAGACTGCGGCTGCTCTCTGCCTGGGCTGGGGACTCCTTTCCTCCACCCGCTCGGGGCCAAATCCCCGGCAGCAGCAAAAAAGAAACATTCCCATCCCACATACTTGCTCGCAGGATGAAAGATTACATCCTATCCTTCCTTCTCCTCCCTCTCGGTCCTCCGCTGCCTTCCAAACACAACGTCGGGCCACGCGTATCCTGAGCAGCATTCGCTCAGACACGACAACCTGGACTTGACCCCTGAAGTTCTGGCTCCACAGAGTCTTCCTGGCCATTGCGGGCAGCAGGAACCTCTGTCAGCGCCGGTGATAGATGGGTTCAGTGGGAGAGAGACCTACAGACAAAAAGTCTTGCGAACACAGCGACAGGCAAAAATAAAATAGACCCCGAGCAGCAGCAGCTTGCTCTGAGCAGAGCTTGTGGTTCACAGCTGCAAAGAGCTGTTTCTCCTCAGGACCGCTTGGTTGCCACCATCCTTTCTGCAGCCCATGCTGTAGATGGAGAGCTTTTTCTCTTCCTCAGGTGTATGTTGGCTTTCAGGCTTTCCCGCCCTTCAGTTTAACCGTCAACAGCTGGAAATAAAGCAAATAAAAGCAAACGTTTCTCTAGTGTGTTAAGAAGCAGCAGTGTGGTCTTTGCCGGTGGAGGGAGTGCCATCGCGGACGCAGCAAATGCCTGAGGCCACATCTCCGTTTATTCACAACTGAACTCCCAGGAAAGCAGATGGTCCACAATGGCACCTCCAACCAAATGTTGTGATCAGTCTGGCTTGACCGGCAGATGACTTCGTTATATTGTGCAGGGTCAGGACGACCTCTGGGCAGGATCCGTCTCCACAGGACCACAAGATGGCACCGAACTAGAGGTGCTCTGGCATCCTTGCCCAGCGCCCACCCCTCGCAGCTGCTGACATGCCCTGGGTTGGGTGTTTGCACTGCAGCAATCCCTGCTGAGAGACATCACGGAGACCAGTCACAGAGACATCAGCCTCTTGACGACTCTGCAGTGTCCGGGCAGCCAGCACAGCCAGAAGAGGAAACAAGAGCAGAGGAGAGAGGATCTGACCTCGTGTTTCTGCCTCCTTTTCCAGATTAAGCCATTTCCTTATAAGAGACACACACCCTGCAGTCCAAATATTAGCTGAGTTTCCATTTCAGGCAATGCCATCATCAGCCAACTCAATCCCAGCATGCATTTGTACCCACTCTCCATTTTATGACATTTTAACACTGAAACTCTCTTCATATTTTAAGAGGAGTCTCTCCTTTGTGTATCCAGCGCGGAAGGCAAGGTCACCTGAAGCACTGGTGACCTGCGAGCACGGGATTGGGGGACCATCAAACTGAAGGGACAAGTCCCAGCAACCTTTTGCTGCTGCCCCATCTCCACATGCCAGGACACGAGCAGACCAACGCTGCTTCTGGGGATGGCTGAATTTGTGTCTCTCCTTATTCCACCACCAAAGCAGCAACAGGAGCTGTGTTGTGCAAACCACTTCCTTCAACCAGGGGGATCAAAGCTGAAGACTAGTCCTTTGGGAATACTGACTCAGCCCAAGGAATAGAGGTTGCTGGAGGACAGTGACTGTGTGTGCTCCAAACCCTTGCCCTTATTGCCTGTGCCCTCTTATTCACCTGGTGCTTTATGATGGGTTATGCTAACATACATGAAATTTAATTTCCGGTTATTAACCCACAGAAAGGTATTGCTGTTTTCAGGAGAAATTACATTGCTTCCAATTAGCATTGCCCTTTGGTTTATGGTATGTTGTTTTTCTTGAAAACCTTTGAACCAGGTTGTACACGAACTGAAGGGCATTCTAGGGCTGTTAATAAAGATTAACTCTTTTGAGCAAATATATGTTCCGATTCATTTGGGAGGATTCTGCTGTTGCAAAGGAAGGAGATCTCAGGAAATGCTAGGCGGCTCTTTGCTTCCCCTTCAATTTTCTCCGTATATATTTTTATGCTTTCCTGTTCCAGGGGTCCCATTTTTCAGCCTTGCCAAAGGAGATGTCCTTCTTTCCATTGTCACAGCAGGTTGGTCATGACAAGGTAAGAGCTGCCTTCAGAAGCTGGACGTCTAGCAACCACCCTGCTTCTGCTGGAGAAAGGCTTTGGGCTGGCTTTGTCCAACCCCTCTATAAAACTTGCACAGAGAAGAGGAAACACCAAGAAGAGAGGAACGGGAGTTATTGTCACCTGGGAACAGCGATATACAAATCTATTTGACCGTGTTGCTCAGTCTTGACTCTCACTGCCCATCTTTCCCCACACTATCTTGAAATTTCATAACTCTGAGTCAGCTTTAGCCTTTCTGCTTGTCAGGTATCATTTACCCACCGCCTTGCCTTCAGACTACCGATGTAAACCACAAATAGAAAGGAAAAAGTGTCCTCAACGTATGTATTCTCACTCTGACTGTCTTTCAGCTTAATTTTATTATTACCTTACACATCTATCACGCTGTCAAAGGCTGCAGTCTTCCATGCTCATTTACTTTGTCCTTTCATTGGACTTTTCCCTTTCAAAACACTTAAAAACAGGGGGGGAAAAAAAGAAAGTTTACCTTCAGAAATTCAGCTTTCATTCCTGCCTTTCAGCCAAACACTCCTCTAGACTTCTTGCAGCTCCCATAGGAGAAAAGTGGTTTGCAGCGTGGGTACTTGTGCTATACCTCTGGAAGGCGAGGTGATGGGTTTCTGTCTAAGGAGGATTACAATTCAAAATATTTCAATTTTCCTTTATGAAAGCTGTTTGCATGACCAACACCTGAATTTTATACTTCTCTTATTTAAACGAGGCATGCAGCCTGCTCTGTTGTTCTGCAGATGTTTCTGATCAGTTGATGGCAACTCTTCTCTGAGGGCACTATGCCAGGCAAAGAGGCTGTGGAAGGTGATCCCACAGCTAACAACTGTCACTGCTGCAGCCTCTCAAAATGACACCGGTTGTTTATTAGCTTTTTACCACCCGGGCTACGACTTGATGCTAAGCAATACACAACAGCTGGTGGACCTGAGCCACCCATCAGTATGTCTTTCATCTAAACTCTTAGATTTCCCCGGCTCCGTTTTCCCCCCTCCTGTTGTGTCTGGGTGGCATGAGGTGTAATTTTTCACTTATTGGGTGCTTCCCGCCTTGGTGCTGAGCTCCCAATGCCCATGATTACACCACGGATGCACATCACTCTCCAACCTGGAGCTCCAGGACAGAACATGGCAATCCCACCTTTAACCCCACGCTCCAAGGAGACACAGGCACCTCCCATCTCTGGAAACCTACTGTTGAGCTCTTGGAGTACCAATGTGTACAGAAGTCATAGAATCATAGAATAGTTTAGGTTGGAAGGGACCTCGCAGATCATTGAGTTCCAACCCCCCTGTCTTCAATTTCAAGCAAAAAATCTATGAATTAAACAGACTCATTTGTAAACAAGTTTGACTTTTAGGGAGGCAAGGTCTACATGGACTTCATTACAGTTCAGGAGCATTTGCAGATGCAGACCCAAGACAAGATCTACATGCCAGACAGCCATGGGTCAATACATTCCTTGGCCATACTCATTCCTTGTGGAAGTGGGAGCTTTGTTCTCCACCTGTCTGAACAGGCTTGTTTAATCTACTGTCCTGGGCCAACGCTGCTCCTGAGAGCTGGTCTATAAAGCAGCGAGCCCAAGATCCTGCGTGGGAAATACACTGCTCTTACCTCCTTTCAGCATGGATATGTATCTGCAAGGATGTGCGGCGAGCAAAATGGCTGCAACCTTGGTGGGTCTGCAGACATTTATTGTGAGAAGCAGCTGGGGAACAATCAAAGTAATTGCTCTGGGCCCATGTACGTGTTTCTAATGAGTCTTGTTGCGGAGGGACTTATTCAGTGTGTCTGCATTATTTACACAGGACACCACTATCAGTAAAAGGCCTTATTATCTACTCTATATTTGTTTCTGCATCTTTCAGTTTAGCAACTCTCCAATTCAGTGTGTTTGGAGGGTTTTTTTTATTTATTTTTATAGCTTGTTTCCTCTTTAGTGATATTATCATGGAGCCAATAAAAGTGCTTTCCTTCTACATCTGGTCAAGGAAAGATTTTGCTTGGTACACGAGTCGTATTTCTGAAAATGCCTCCAAGTGAATATAAAAAGCTGTTGGAAGCAATTGAGTTTACTGTTGCCTTATGTACAGTCATTAATTAGGAAATGAAACAAAATGCATTTTATATCACTTGTAATCAAAATGTTACAGTCTTAATGAGAAGCTTTCCAAGTGCGGAGCCTGAAAACAGACTTGTTCTTGTACACATGATCAGAGAAGAGAAGGGCACAGAGATTCTTTACATTTAAAAAGTCACTGCCCAGATTTTCAGATTGAGAACGTAAGAAAGGCTGCCGTGCAGTGAGGCAGGACAAGGGCAGCTGCCCAGACGGAGCAGGCAGGCAGGATAACTGCACCTGGTAACTACCTGGATAACCTGGTGGCCACCGTGATTTATTCCACCACTGCAGCATCCCAGTAACTCTGGTAACTGGCTGGGCTGCAGCTCATAGTCTGGCTCCCGTTCCTGGGTACCACAAAACACCGATCTTCAGTAGTCACTCTTTTCCTCTGCTTTAGATTAACTTGACATTTTTCCCCCCCTAATTCTGTTTTCACAGAGTTCAGGGTTTTCCTGACTCCCCGGTTCAAAACATTGAGCAGGATAAAATATAAATAATCCGAGAAATACAAACAAAATACTTTAAAAGAAAAAAGGAAAAAAAAGCAACCCCTTTTTTCACAACCTTTAACGTTAGGTGCCTTTGTCAAGTCCATTAGGACCATATCTGCACTTTCCGGAGTTTGAATGCTTTCATATATTTGGCTCCATATGAACAAACTGGTGGAGCAAACATATTAGTAGATCATTTGCCATGTACATGATTCAGATACCCAGACATGTACAAAACCCAGGCAGGGATTAACCAAGTCTGACAGCACTGAAGTGACTCCAGTTCTGTGTATGTATAAGCGATAATGAACCAAAGGCCCTGTTTGTCTTCAAATAACACACAAAATGATTAATTAGATGGAGGGGCATGAGTAATAATCACAATATTATATGCTCTACCATAATGGAACGCTGCTCTCTTCTTGCTTTGTTCCTCTAATCTCTGAGAAGCAAATAGCCACAGGGTGTTACCAACAGAGCTGGAGGCAGACTGCAGTTGCTCACAGTTTATAAGCAGCACTTCTTTCCCATTGTGATTTTATACCCCCGGGACATACAGAAAACCTCTTTAGAAAATACACATGGTTGCTAAAGGATTAAAGGGATCTGCAAGAAAAAAAAAAAATTAAAAAAAAAAAGCAAAGAGCTCTAGTTGCAGATTACAGAATTGAACGTGTTCCCATTATGTTCAATGGCAAAATTTTCTTTGGTTTAGTGTTGGATCCTGAGTATTTTATCAAGGTATTCTTTGGTAAAAACCACATAGTTTGTCATAGAGATACATTTAAAAAAAAAAAAAAAGAAACTGTTGCTCAACCCCCTGTTTCCTGCATAGTCATCCATTTCTGACGTAAGGCAAAGCTGCTCTTTTGAATATTTACAAAAGCGGCTCTACTGGTGGTGGGGTTTCCACCCTCCGAGGTGCTGGCAGGGGCTTGGGCACAGGTCACAGCCAGGACAACCAGGAGCTGGCCCGGGCCAAACCTCTGGCTCGCGCTGGAGTCGACAGAGGGAGCAGCAGCCCCGACTGGCTCACCTCCCCGTGTCCCTGCGAGGAGCAGCCTGGATGGCAGGTTTCCCGCGCAGACCGGAGAGCAGAAGGTGAAGTGAGGAGCCATCTCACATGTTGCTCCGTGGCCCAGCGAGCACGATCCTGCTTCCAACCTGCCTCCGCGGTCACAGCCCCCTCCTCCACCCCGCTCCCCAACTCGGCGAAACAGCAAACACGAGAAGGGGGAGAAGCCCCCGCTGCCTTTACAGCCTGACCTGGACTTGCCCGGGAAGCCCACGTGCCGTGTCCAGCCCTGGGGCAAGTGCAGAAAGGTACAGCGCCCAAGGAAGGTTGTTGGTTTTGAAATTAAACCTACAGCAGATGAGTTACCCAGCTAAACAGCTACAATTTTTGTTTTCCTCATTTAAACAACAAAACCCATTTTTCTGGATTGCCTATATATAGCTTTGCCATCCTCTAAGTTTAAAAATATTATAGGCAAATTCCTGTCTTCGCCTATTTTTAGTTGCTATTGTCCACTTTGACATTTTGGTGTACAGCATTGACTTGGATGCGCATGGACCTGGCAGAGGTTTTGGAGGGTTTTTCAGTAGGAAGTGACCAGGGAACACAAGCTGCAGTACATTTCTGCATTTTAATTCGTTAATTAGAGCTCAGCCCAAGGGAAGGTGGTGCACTTCCTCAAGTACCACTTTATCTTCTCCCCTAGGGACCTTGGAGGGAGCGAGAATCGATCACACCGCCTGTGTGGGAACCAGCCCCAGACAATGGAGTTTCCCAACGCATACTTGCATTTTGCAGCCTTATTTTTCTCCTTCAAATGACTCCCACCTCTCTTTCCTCAAAGATGACTTGGTTTAGGGTGTGCACTTTGCAAGCAAGCCATGTTCAAGTGGAAGCAGCATTAACTTTTTTGGTCCCCAGAGTACTTCTGTCTCAGTGACGTCAGTTTCGGGTGGAAAAATCTGTCTAGGATTGGGAAAGGGCTTTCTCATTAATTTAGCAAAGTAAGCTGTTTCCACCATGATCTCTTGGACCAACTCTGCCTTTCAAGCACCTCACGTTGGCCATTGATGGACAGGGTAAATGGAGCTGTGAGAAACCCTCCCAAGCTCTTGCTCACGTCAGAAGGACCTGAGCAGCTAAAAGGAAAGGTGTTCTTCTAGCCTACTCTACAAACACTAGTTGGACAAGCTTGGGAAAACTGGGAGCTCCTCACGATTTAACTGTCCTTGAAACAACACAGTAACCTCAGAAGGGCAGAGCCAGGCAGCTCTGCCAGCACAGCTCATGAACATCAGCCTTTCTTTCACCACCGCTCGGCCCACGGCACCCCATGCCCATCGGGGGCTGCACACCCAGCACCTTCCCTTCACCACAGCCTCTGAAGAACCCTGAACCCCATAACCGCGCTCCTTGCCAGCCCTGACATTTACAAACGCGCTCCTGTGACCGGCCTCGGCGAAGTTGGAGTCTGATGCAGAAGGGAAAATATTCCCTTCACTTGACATACCTACGTGTTAAAATGAAACAGGCTCGTACAGGGAAAAACCTCACCCTTATCAGTGTGACATTGTGGAGTCTCACGATCATAATCCAATATTAGCGTGCGATAGGGATCCTGCTGGTGGTGCAGCCCGTGCCGGGGGAGAGATTGGACCTTGGTAGTGACCTCTGCCTGGCTTGCAGGTCTACCTTCACCTGCTGCACAACCCCCAGCACGTCCCGCTCCAACACGGGTATTTTTGACTGTGGGAGGAAGGTCTGGGACCCTCCTCAGCCATTGCCCTTCTGCAAAGGGCTCTGTAAGAGGCACCAGCTGCATCTCTCTGAGCCTCCATCACACCCCAAAAGCTTCCCGAGCTTACGGCAGGAAGGATGGTGGGAGAACTCAGTGCTGGGAAGAGGCAGTGGGGCCGAAGGGGAGGTTGGATGCAAACCAATGGCTCCTCCCGTCGGTCTGCGCTCCCCATCTGGCTCTCTCCTCCGCCCTGGAGGCCACAAGCTCCTTTGGGTTCCCGCTGTTTATCTTGCACTTGCTCAATTATTCTAGTTTTCAAGGACCTCACGTTTTTAATGCAGCAATCACAGGAGGTGTGGGAGTGCTATTACCTGTGCTTTATCCTTCTAATACTTCCTCCCCCCAGCACAGGGCAGCAGCTCTTAGGGGACACATCAGCCCCACCGCTCCCCTTTTTGGATGCAGAAGGGGGGTGTGAGGAGCCAAGCAACTTTGTCCCCAACAGGCACATCCCTGAGCTCCCCCTGCTCCAGGACAGCTCTGAGCCACAGCTGGATTGGTCCCTCCAGACCCAACACCCCAAATCAGCGGGGCAGTCATCTGAGGGTCCGTCTCATGTCACTGGACCCACATGATCCAGCTGCCCTCCTCACCCATGGAGACAAGAGATTGCTTTTTAAAGCACAGGCTGAGACTTAATAGCATGAAACCAGAAGCTGAATCTTTAAGGGAAAAAAAATCAAATATCCCAAGGCTAATAAGAAACTGTAAGAACCTGCTGAACTGGAACAAACCGGAGAGGATTTGCAGTACAAGAATCTTTTTTTGCCCCCTGAATAATCCATTTGGGGGTAATACCTGCACCCCCTGCCCAGGCTCCGGGGCGCAGGTGACAGCAGTCCTCGGCTCAAAGGTTACTGCGTGGAGCAGAGCTTGGCCCACAGCCCTGCTGCTGGCCGGGGACATTGGACAGGAGCAGGCAGCTTTTCATGGTCACCCTCTCCACTGAGCACGGCCCAGCTCTGCTGAGGAGTACGGAGCTGAGGGCCAGCAAGCTTCTACATCCCACTGAGACCCACCAAAGTAAACCTTGTTTCCTCATCCCGCAATAGACTCCCAGCCAACAGGACCCAAAGGACCTCTGAAACCTTTCCTCTTTTCATAAATAAAGCGATATATGTGAAAGTGTTATACTTGGATGTGAACCTGAGCAGCTCTGTGCCAAATGATGAGCTTAGGAACATTAAAGCCACATGCTCTGCCGGGAGGGCTGCGGCCGAGTCCTTCTGGCACCCCGGCTCATGCCGAGCTTCCCGCAAAGCCCTGCCCACAGCTGGCAGAGCCAAACCAGCCACATGTGCCTTTTCATATTTATCATCCCATAATCTCCCTGGCTCAAGGAAGGACATGTAACATGTCAATCACACTCCCATTACTGTAGAGATCCATTGGTGCAGTGGAATGGGGTCCTGGGAGAAGCCCTCCTGAAGGAAAGGGGAGGAGAAACAGGCTGGGGAGTCTTCAAGGTTAATTCACTGGGGAATTGCTTTATTTTGTAATTCAAGGCAAATTCAATCATGCTTGCCAGCTATTTTAGGGAAAAACCAATTACCTGAGGTGCTAAAACACTGCAGAGAGAAGAACAAATAGGGACTGACCGGAGTTATATCCCTAAACACAAACCAGATTTAAGTTTTTCCAAACCAGGGGCAGGAGAAACTGGACAGCAAATGGCACTGCTCACCTGGGCAGCCACGTACCGCTTCCCCCGGTTGAGAGATCCAAAGCTAATGTTAAAGTTCAGCGTGAGAGTGGTCAGATTATGCTAGAAACCCTCCTTTTGCTTTACACCCACCTGTAGCTCTGCCCATGCTAGAGAACTACATCAGATCCGCAGCACAGGCAGCAGCCTGGCTGTTTGCACCCCCCCAGCAGATCAGTGGGATGCACATGAGCTCCTGAAAGCACAAGAGTTGTCCCTGCCCTACAAGCACCCCCGGCCCGGACATCAGCAAGAGCCACCCGCGTCCGCCGAGAGCATCCATTTATAACGGAGCCAGTGGAGATCCTACTCAGCACTACGGCAAAGCTCTCTGCGTCATAAATTGTATTTAAAGGCTCTTTCAAGAAGACAAGCAAATTTAAGAGGGCAGTTAGCTCCTGGCACTTAGATGCATAACTTTATTTGAGTATTCAATTTCCTCCTTCATTCATAAAGTAAACATCTGAGTTATCTGAAAGCGACTGTATACTTACGCAGTGTTTTCTTAAAAGAGTCAATAGGAGCAAGGCGACATAAAATGCTTCAGAGAGCATGACACAGGAAAACACAAGCCTTTAAATTATACACATTCAGGAAACGGTTGAATTCAGCATTTTAGATGGAAAGGTTAAAATGTTTGTGCTGAATTGTATTAAATCTTTCACCAGTAAATCCTGTAGGAAGCAGAACATTTGAAGCAGCCTACTTATTCCCAGTGTCTAGGAAAGACTCCCAGAGTTTCAAAGGAAAACGTCCATTAATCTCATTGGACAAGTGCAATCTAATAAAAGCTGTTGTTAAATTGAGGCAACTTTGTTATTAAGTGTTTTCCAAATTTAGTCTATTCCCCCCACCCCCCCAACAAAATCCCTTTTTGTTCTGAAATGGAGGACCTTTGCTGCCTTCCAGCCTGAAATGATCTTATTTGGGAAGACTACAGCGCAGAGGATTGAAGTCCACCTACAAGAGAAGAGTTTTATTTACTACACATCTGCCTTTACAGGATTTTTATGTAGCTAGATGAGGTTTGGGGTTGGGCATGGCCTTACTAGTATAAATATCCTACTGACCTTCAGGCGGTGGGGGAGGCCCCTGTTCCTTTGGGAGCACAGAAGCCCAGCAGGAGCCACGCTCCAGCCCAGGAAGGACAGTGGGGTGCTGGCAGGGATGGCCAGGGCTCCTCAACACCAGCTCAACGCCACCCCAGGATGGGTTTGCAGATTCGGGTCCATCAGCAAGACTGTCCCATGCCCACTTTTTCTTGGTTGCATTTCCTCAAACAATCCAAACTTTACCATATAGATTGTTTTTACTCCCATTCCACCACAAAATCCGAAGTCAAGAAAACCAGGGCCATTCCTGCCACTGACCTCCTGTTGGAGCTTTGGGGAGTCACTTTGCCTCGTTGCGTCTCAGCTCCATCGCTGACGAAGCGTGGACGTGACAGATGACCTCTTGCATGAAGATGACACCAGAAAGGGCCTTCCTCACCGCAGGGTTAAAGGTGGGGAACCAAGCTTGAAAGTCTGATCGAGATTAAACATTTCACCAATGTTTTACCAAAAATCCCTCTGAGGAAGGGGAGGAAATCAACTGACAACAGGACAGCATATTCACAGCCTTTATCCACATTAGAACTGAATTAATACTCAATTTCAGTGGAGGACTGAAAATGAGTAGCTAGATTTATTTTTTTTTTTTTTAAAAAGGAATTTAGCACTTCTGGAGGCTGGAGAGCCTGAGGATCTGAAGCATTGAAGCTTATAAGCTTCTCTGTGGTTAGTTCAGACTTGGCTGGGAAGGGAAATTCTCAGCTTTCTTACAAAACAAACTAAAAGCAAAACAAACCACTTTTCCTGGTGAGACTTTCATTCAATTCTGCAGACTCAGGAAGCTCACAAGATAAGCCTCCACTCCGAGGATACACTCCAAGCTGACTGAAGCCTAGACTCAAGCTGGAACTCAGACTCAATTAGCAGGAACACAGGATGGTTAATGAATTAACACATTTGGGCAACCTGACTCAATACGGAAAAATAACCTAAACGTTTGCGGTGTTTTCTGCAGCCCAACTGCGCACCTCAAAAAAGGCATCAGAGATAACAAAAAGTGTGTTGGTCTCCCAAGAAACATCCCAAGGAAGTCCCCAAATTTCCTGGTTTTGAGTAGGACTGAGAAATCATAGGGATTTCTCTCTGACTTTTTTTTTTTTTTACTCCTGGCTTTGGATATCAGTGGGAAATTCAGAAGCACTCAAATACAGAGTTAAAAAAGCTTATAAACCTCAAATCAGATTCTGGTTTTGTTTAGATTTGGTTTCTGATGAAGAGATAAGTAGATTCCTATTCTACCCAAACCAATTTCCTACTAATTACGTACTGATCCCTAGCCTGTTTTTCATTGAAAAATTAAAACTGAATTTAATTACAAGAGTAGAAGACAGCTATTTTAACTGGAAAAAGTAGATGCTATTGTGGTTTTATTTTTGGCTTTTGCCTCCTGCAAATGCAAGAGGGCTTGGTCACCATTTATTCAGGCTGCCTTTAAAAAACAAAAGAACCTCCGTCCCCGGTGACCTTGCTCAGCACGCTCCAGATGTAACTGATTTTGTGGTTATGTTACAAGCCCCATTGACACCACTGGAACAAAAATGATTGGTGATGCACAAACCAAGCCAGAAAAAGCGAGCCAGAAGAGGAAAAGCCAAGAGGTATCTTCATTGCAGAGCACCCGTAGGCTTCAAGAAGTTTAAGAAAAAAAAAACCCTGCGCAAGCACAGAGACCTTCCAAAACCTGGAGTTCCCGAGGAGGAAATGTGCCAACATCTCAAACCAGCCAGTGGTGTCTCCACTCTGCCCTGGCTGCCATCCCCCAAAATGGTACAGGGTGGCTCTTTTCCTGTCTGCAGCCTTACTTTAGACGCAGGTACAAGTTCCCAGGGGTAGGAGACAAGGGCAGGCCAAGCCCTCCCTCCCCATGAGCACCCCAGGGTGCTGCTCTTGCTCTCCCAACTGTGCCACCACAAGGTGATGGGGCAGATGCGGCTCTTCTCTCCCCAGGGCTATTACCATTAACTCTGCAAAGGCAACGCTGGCTCTGAAATGGGGTGTCTAGGGCACCCCACGCAGCAGGGGAAAGGAAGCACCACAAGGACAAATTCTGCATCTTTGTCTGAAGGTGCGGGCAAGCAGCAATGTCAAAGTCAATAACCTCAGAGAAGAGCCCATCTGAGAAGGAGCGCTGTTATTAAAACTCGCTTCTCAGAAATGAGTTATCCATTATTAATATTTTAAATTGCTAAATCCTTTCTAATCGTGTTTTAATACGAGGCAAAGCTGCATGATTTAAAAGCAAAGCTCAAGCCACTGCCAATCACTCCTGGGCTTGCGGCAAAGCAGGAATACTGATGAGACCAACTTTCCTGCAGGGAGAGATACTTCTGGAGCAGCTTTGCTGGGTCCTCAGCCTCCTCCAAGAGAAGCTGCGAGGTCTTTCATGCTGTGGGACTTCCCCGGGAGCCACAGGCACTGCAGGCACATTTAGGCTGAATGCAGAGCACAGGGAGGGCCAAGCTGGCACACGAGGCTCATGCTCGTAGACCCTCTTCCTTGGATGCAAGGCTGGATTTAGGAGCAAGCTCTGTGGCGTACCAAGAAAGAAACCCATCCAGGAACAA
Organism: Chionis minor; assembly: GCA_013398295.1. NCBI lineage: Eukaryota > Metazoa > Chordata > Aves > Charadriiformes > Chionidae > Chionis > Chionis minor. Next base: position 18,531 of record VZSF01001886.1, on the reverse strand, counting down.
TGTCCCTTTACCCTTTTTTATCATGGCCTTTCTACAGACTCTTGTGGAACTGCAAGGAAGGCACCTCAGCACGCAGGAAGGATTTGCTCCTGGGGAAAGGCTGTTTTGGGGCATGACCTGCAGCACTGCTGCCATCAGCCACCCAAGCTAAAGGTCTGGGTTGCTGTTGACTGGGATGAACTTGGTTGTGGGGGAATGACAGTTGGGATTTATCACTTGTTCCTGCCAAAGGGAGGTGATGGCAACATGTTCAGCTACATCTGAGTGCCAAGTCAATCCCAAATCTTGCCCTGTTACTGTATCTGCATTACTAAATATAGAAATAATACAGCCATGATGACATAATAGGTTTCAAATGCTGTAGGGCAGCAGAAAAGCAAGCTTACACCCTCCCAAGGGAATTCCCATGGAGTGAGGCTCGAACACCACTATTATTCCTGAACGCTCACCATTAGCCATCATCTTCCGTGAAAGTCCTCTGCTCCTGTTTGGTGCTGAGGCATTATTAATCAGGGACGAAAGATGTCAAGGTCAGGCTCAGGAGTGACAATTATCCCACAGTCCCCATCGGCGCTTACAGTGATGGCCCTGCCAGTGACAGAGCACCACGGCACGGGAACGTGCTCCCACAAAGCAAACAAAGGTGGATCTGAATAAACTGCCTCCCCAAAAGGCCACTTTTCTGGTGCCCTTTGAGCGGCGGCTTCCCCATTCAACATTTGTGCTTACAGATCCCTACGCAGACACACGGAATGCCTATTATGGCCTCCATTGCACTCGGGGTAAATGATTAACACTGCCCATTCCACCTTACAGCTCACCTTAGTCCTCCTGCTCGCACCCAGGGGTGGTGTCTCCAGCACTGTTTTCCTACCCTGCTCGCTAAGGCTGTATCGCTACAAGCAGCTTAAGCACCCCTCCCGTCGGATGTTACGGCGGGCTCCTGCAGCTAAATGCCCGTAATTCCCATTCATTTCACAAGCTGGAGCTGCTATTCTTTATTACAAGCAAAGAGGGAACAGATGGGAAGAATGATACCAACACCTGAAACAACAGCAACATTAGGACCCTGCTCTGCGTCCCATCTGTGCCCACCTCTCCTTTCCTCCCATTCAATCTTCTGGGCGGCCCCGCAGGAGGGTCATTCCCATGCCTTGCCCTGGAGCAGGGAAAGAGTGAGCACAGGTGAGACTGGGACAAGGGCTGGAAGTTGCCACCAGTGTTTGCTTTAAGCCATTTGCTTGGTTTGGAGAGAAAAAAAACAGTAAGAGGGAATCTTACTTTACTCTTTTCTCTCCATCATGTGCTCTTATTTGCACTCATCCCCGAGATGAAGGCTCCCAAAGCTTTCACAGGCATGAAGCAGGTAGTTTTGCACCCAAGGCAAGACAGACTCTTCTACTTGAATGATAAAACTCCTCCACTTTCTCCTGTTTTCTTCTGGATCATCAGGAAATACAAATAGCATCCTGTTAACGAGATTAAATGTTTATAAGGGAGACCAAACCAGAACTCACGCCAGGCGAGGAATTGGCCCTGAATTGGCTCAGACTCCAACTTTTTCACACACCACAATAACCAGGGTCTGCTCTCAGCCACGTCTAACACTGCTGTGGAAACACTTGTTAGAAAGTCTTTCTTTAAATTCCAATACTAATGCATTTCCTAATGACATCAAAGCCAGCCTGCCAGAACAGGAGAAAGGCTCCTGTAAGTGCTCACAGTCCCAATGGCATTAGAGCACTGTAGATAAAGCTGCTTTTTGCCACGTTTTACCACAAAGACAGTCCCTCACTGCTCCTCTTCTTTCCTCCCAACACCTACTGTGCCCACGCTGCGTTAGCTGTGGTGGTACCCTCGGGTAGACATTTTACTAAACCACAGGATCTGGGGTTTTCAGAGAAGACAACAGGATACAGGGATAAACTCCCTTTAACAAGACCTTTTTTGGTATGTGCTGCTTCTCTCCAAGCTTCCCCTTGAGGAGGAGCCTCCTTGAAATAAAAACACTTTACAAAAGGTGTTACTGCTCCTTATTAAGTGTCTTTTGGGTTATTCAATGTAAATTTGATGCTGAACAAGAGAGGTTCTTGGAGACATCACCTCCTACCAACCCCTGACCACCAAGCTTTCTCCAAGAAGGACCACCTGATGTGATGAAAGGAGCAGCGCTGTTTGCTTTCTTCTCCTCTGCATACAATGGTGAGATTGAATATTCAGTTCTGGTTTAGCTGCTGCACAAGTAAATAGCCTGGACACTTAATTACTGCAGCACATTGACCTGGAAAGCAACATGAGCTGTTTTCCTGGCTGGTCCACATCCAACTTAGCAATAAAAAGCACTGGAGAGGAGCAGGGAAGCATCAGACAAAGACTGGGAAATAACAGTGAATTTACCTCTCTGCACCACCAAGCGCTTCCAGAGTGATGAAAAACCAGCAACGGAGCCCCTACGCCCCCGAGAGCACTGCTGTACCTGGTTACAGCCTTGCTGCCACCTTCTCTCCAGGAAAAAACTCATGGATCCATACAAAACTTCAGAGACCTGCCAACCACTAGGACCAAGAAAGAGAAACTTGCCACCCCCATCGTCTTATAACCATGATGGGCATGTTCTTCAGCTGGCATAAATCAGCCTCACCCATGACTTTGGTGAATGGCTTCACCTGGGGGTTACGTGTCCCCAAGGCTTGTGCAAAGGAAGAGTGGAGCCCCTCTGCCAGCTGGGTGGTGTTTGCAGCTCAGGCAGAGCCCGGGCGGCAGCTGAGCTGCCACACAAGTTGTGCTGAAACCTTCTGTGTGCAACGCAGGAAAACTGATGGCTCTCTGCGCTCCGACGCCAAAGTGACACCCCATTAGAGAGTCTGGGGCTTCAGAGCTCCCAGCAGAAATTAAACCACAGCTTTCCATTTTCCATGAAGAAATCAAAAAGAAACATTTTTTAAATATTTTTTTTTTCTTGAAAGCAACTGCTTGGGCGAGCAATGATTTTATTGTGCTATTAATATGATCATAAACAAGAACAACATTTGTTTATAGGCTCAAGTGCTTCATTACTCACTCGCTGACTTGGTAAAAATCACCGTGGCATCAGTATAAAGTGCACAATGGAACAGATCATTGTAGTCGTGTTGTAAAATCATCCGGGCAGGTGACCTTTGAACAAAGGCAATTGATAGCTCTGAGGCAGCTGTACAACAACAGTAAAGATAATAGTTGTCCACGAGCCACCAGATCTGTAGGAGAGCAAATACAGACCACGTCTGGGAAGGGGAGAGAGCACCAAGGGGAGGGAGAAAGGTTTGGGAAAGAAGTAAAAGTCAATCTCTGAAGTGCATCTGTGACTCAGCCTTATTTGGGGACGGGGCAGGGGGTGGTGGCACATGGTGCTGTTGGCACAACCTGGGCAGGGTCTGGTGAAAGGCAGGTCCTGCCCCCGGGCTGGAGCCAGGTGGGGCAGGACAGTGGGTGCCGCATGGGAAAGCCGTAACTTCCAGATCAGCTGGGGGGTCTGGTTCTCCCAGACCTCCGGTTTGGGTCTGATCTCCATTTCTTCCACCCCAACCATCCAAACTCCTGCAAGCACGTGGACGGAGCTGGGCTGTGCAACCAAGCGCCTGGAGACTGTGGGAGCAGGATTGAGGATGTAGCATGAGCTGGGAAGACCCGAACTTTCCCGTGGTTTTTCTTCACACCCGTTGGGGCAACTGCTCCTCTTTGCCATGTAATGAGGGGTACAAAGGGATGTGGGCCCCTTAGGGAAGGTCTTTAAAATGTCAGGTTGGGAAGGAAATGGCTGGAAGGTGCTCGGGTCCTCCTAGGTGTGGGTGCTGCAAGGCTGGGACCTGCACAGGGTGAGGTTCCCGGGGTGCTGGTTCCTCTGGGGGTGCAAGGACCAAGAGGAAAGGAAGCCCCCCCTCTCCCGCAGGGCTGTGCAGATGGCACTGCCTCTCCCGTTAGGGCTGACCAGGAGATGGAGGTCTGCAGGGATGGATCCTGCCGCGGGGATGGATCCTGCTGCCGGGATGGGAGCGCAAGATTGGAAGACCCCCGTAAGAAATGAAAAATCAGCATTGTGGGTGAAGCCGTCCAGTGAGTGCAGGGAGCGAGCAGGAAGGAAAAATTACACACGTCCCGGTTGTTTCACTTCTTGTCCCTCTGCCTCGTTTCGTCAGCCACCAGCCCCCGGAGCATCCCGACGCTCGCTCGACGGTTACCAACAGGCAATAAATAAAACTGCTGGAGCCACTGGTGTCAACATCTTGGCATTGTTTGGGTCTTCTTGTTTGCCTTTAAAATAACTGTCCCCCTCGGGGTCACACAGACGAAAAACCGAGGTCCCCCTGCCATCCTCCATGGAAATCCTCTTGCCACGGCTTGTGTTATACCGCCTTTTTTTGCCTGCAAAGCTTGGGGTTTGGGGAGCTGCCCGGGAGCATTACTCACGCTGCGCCCAGGGCTCCTGCTCCCTCCTGCCTGCCCGTGCCCCGACACGTCACTTCGGGCGGCCACAGGTTGCCTAAGCCTGAGCCACACCACCCGTTTTCCTGACTCCCAGAGGCCCAGTTTGGACTGGGTTTGGGGACGGTGTCACCCCGTGCTGCTGGCTTATCTGCTGCGTGGCTGTGCCCAGCTCTGCTGCGGGTGGTGGCAGGCCAGAGACTGGAAAAACAAGCGGTGGAGATGTGGATCCGTGGTGAGAGCCCAGCCATGCAAACACGGTGTGCTGCTGCCGAGCCTGGCGCTGGAGGGATGCCCCCCGGGACAGCTGCCCCGGCACTGGAGCCTGGCATGATGCAAGATGCTAATGAAGCTCTGGAGGCAGAAGAAATACTCCTCCAAAGACAGTTTGCATCCATGGGCTTTGATAAAAGGGTGGCTTGAACCCCGCCATGCCTACGCAGGGCTACATTGAGGGACCAGCTGCTGAGCTATTGGCATCACGGGAGGGCACCGATGCTCCCCAGTGCCTGGAGGATCTCCTTTCCTCCAGCAAGGGTCGCATGGTGGAAAGCATCATCTTCCCTCTCAGCTGAGTGGCAACTCGATGTCAGATTCACTCTCCCTGATCCTCTTTAGCCTGTTGTTTATAATAAAAATCAAGCGATACATCTCTTCTGACAAGGGGAAGAGTTGCTCCAGGAAGCCCTGGACAGGTCAACTTCTATATTAAGGAACTATTACTTGACAGCTTCCTGGCCATAAATAGCCGCCCAGCCAGGCTGGGGATTTTATTTAGAAATAACAAATAAAACAGGCCATAGAAGTAACTTCATGACCTTGCTCCCCCTTCATTTCCCACCCATCTCCCCTCCTCGGTATGGTCTTCTCCTCACCCCCGGGCTCCTCGGCAGCTTCAGGGCCCCCGCGCGTGCCCTCAGCGGAGCACACCTCCCCATCGCCCACCTCTCCGAGAAGCTGGTGCCAGCTTTTGGAAGTGTGATGTGGGTTTTGCGTCACTGATGATCTTTTTGCAGCTCAGCTCCAAGAAATTATTTTCTACTTGGCTTTCGTTAAAATAATTAAAAAGGAATCTCTGCCCTGCACGGCTGAAAGCTGGAAATCCTCCAGTCAAAACATCCCCCAAAACTGGACGCAAACAAATACACCTCCAATACATCCTTTATTTTTCAGTCCCTCAAACCTTTCTCTTAACTTTTGGAGGACCAACTTCTGATTTTCTAACGCTCTGAGTTGGCAATATCAAAACCCATCAGGAAATACAAAAGAAAAACAACATTTCAGTATTCTTTTATTATTGGGAGGTTTTGACCATTTTTGTCATGTGGTTTGCCTAAAATAATAATAAAAAAAAATCTTTGTTTGGAGCTAGACAGGGAAGAGCAGCGTGTTTATTTCATGTATGACTCATCAGCTCAGTGTTGATACGCTAAACGCTTCAGAAGCTAACACTCTATAGAGATGACCATTTTTAATATAAAACAGTAAATGTTTAAAACAACCCTTGCTTTTTTTTTTTTCCTCTTTTCTTCCTGTTGTGGCCAATAAAACATAAGGAAGGCCACACAGTTTACATTTTAATAAAATTAAGTTATTTGGTGCCATGTTGTTACAGTCTTTATTGGAAAGTGGAATAAATTGCACACAGAGGAGTCATAGGAGGGAGAAATCACTGCGAATAAACATAGATTCTGGGATGCATTTATTTGCTGGTTTCATCTCAAAGGAGGAAGGCTTTCCTCAGGAAAACGGAGGCGGCCCCGGGGCTCTGGCCTGGGGGTGGCAACCCTGGGTGGCTCCGGCCACGGACGAGCTGTGTGGGGAGCCGGTGCCACAGCGGGGCCATCCCGGCCCCATCCAGCCAACGTTTTCCATGCGCATCCTCCAAGAGAAACCTGTCCTGTGGCCGTGGCTCCACACCCCGCAGTCCCGCGGCGCTGGGGCAGCCGTCCTCCCGCCCGTCCGTCGTTTGCAGGGCCAGCTGAAAACGTTGGTCCCGAGGCTTTTTGCTGGAGGTTGGGGGTTTCTAGGCAAGTGCCAGGGCGCACCAGGAGTCCTGTCGGAGCGGCACGCTCAGCCCGGGCTGCGGGGCCATGGTGGTGGGGGAGAAGGTGTAGTCCTCCGGCTCGAATTTGAACTCGCCGTGGCCGCCGGCCAGCGCCTCGTCTGACTGGCTCTGTGCCTGCCCCGGGGAGGGAAGAAGAAAGTCATTAGAAACCTGTTATTAGCCAACGAGTCACCCTCCCCCTTGTCATAACATGGTGGTAGGACTAGGATGGATCACAAACAGGGTGGGTTATCCCTGATGCTACTGCTGCCCTTTGGAGGAGCCCGGAGCCGGGCAGGAAGGGTGCTCCATCCCCAGCAAGCAGAAGGACCAAGTGTGGAGGAAGCATCCCAGGGCCCATCTGCATTTATTTATTGACTAAACACGTCCAGCTTGGAGATCTCTAGGCACATGTATATTTTTTAAGAGCGCAGCACAAATCAGATTTATCGAGCGCCAGGCGCTCGCGTGCTGGAGCTGAGCTTCCCCTCCGTGCACACATGGCCAGCCCGGGGAGGGTTTCGGCCCAGCATAAAGATAGTGCTGGGTCTCAAAATTTTGATGGGCGGGTTGATTTAGAGCCATTTTTTTCCTCCGCCAAGACAAAATTGCAACCCGCCCCAGAGGAATCCTCGGGGCAGAAGCAGAGCTTTGCAATCCGGGGTCTCTGACAGCATTACAGCTCTGCGAGCGCCGAGCAGCTCAGGGCTGTAAAGCGCAGACGACGTATGCCCAGGGAGCCTTTTCTTGGGAGCTACAGAGGTTTCCACCCCAGGCTGATCCCACCAACTCAACAGGGTTGTAACTCCCAAGATTTCACGGCAGGAGATGAGAATCAAACCCAACTGTGTGCAAGAGCCAGTTTGCCATCGGTCACCTCTGTGGCAGCAGGGCTTGGACCTCCCAGTTCCCCACTGCAAGGTGGAAGAGCCGATGGGGAGCCAACAGGCTGAAACCCCTCCTGGTCTGCAACGTCTTGGCTCATGTTCCCTGTTTTCCTCAATCTGAGACAGTCCATCGGGCTGGTGGCCCTCAGTACAATGAACTAATTGCTTAGCCTCATCAACGCCCCCCAGGTCAGTGACTACCGAGGTGTGTGGAGCACCCACCCCGGCAGGCGATGGCTGCGGTGCCTTACCTGGGACACTGACACCATGGTTTGTCCGGGATACTGCGAGGTCGTGCTGGACTCTGACTTTAAAGTGACCGTGCTGTCTGAGTTCGTAATGGAAGAAGGGGAGTTAGTGGCCGAAGTCGTAGACCCTGGAAGACAATCGGCAAAGGAGGGTGAAGCAACAAAGGTGCAAATCTGCTCTTAAGAAAGTTTATTATTTAACGGCTACCATCACGTCTCATGGCACAGCTCTGCTGCTCTTTCTCCACCACATCTCTGTCAGGGTGAGGTTTTGTATTCGGCTGCCAAGATGCTGATGGAAGAGGAAAGCACCCTTTCCCTGCCTGGCAGTGCCAGCCCTGGGACAGGCCGGATGGGCTAATGCTGAATGTGTCTTGATACCTCCCCCTCGACTCTTTAATAAACCATTCCCAGCCCATTTTCTTCCCATTATTCAATTTAGCCCAGATCTGCTTGAACATGAGCACTGCTGGGCTGGAGCCGAGCACCCACAGTGCAGAGGAACCTCACAGGGGCATGACAGCAGCGAGACTTCCCACCCAGCATCTCCCTTCCACGTGAGGTCTATGCATAAATACAGGCCCTACACCTAAAGCAATCCTCAGGGAAAAAAACCACAATATTATTTTCTAATGATCCTAATTTATTGCAGAAGACATGTTGGGGTGAACTATGCTCCAAGCCCCTTTGAGGAATCATAGTGGCACTGTACCTGTTGAGGTTTTGCCTTTGGTAATGTTTTTAGGCTTCCTTTTCCTCGTCTGGATGCTTTCCTTTTTCATGGCCAGAGGTCGTGGTACCTTGACATTCACAAAGTTTGGAATCATTAATATCGTATTTTACTCAGCTCCTTCCCACACACACGTTGCTCTCCTATTTACGTTCTGTAGCCCATGCAAAGCACCTAAAGTCCTTGTCCTTCACTAAGTGCTATTTTTCTCTGCAACAGGCCTTGGCTGGAAGATGTATAAGGCTAACAGCTAAGGTTTTCCCACAAATTTTGTTTTTTCCTTTATTTCCTATTTTCCTTTTCCTGATTTATTAGTGACCTTTATGACAGGGCCCTATTAAATTACGCTGACAGACTGAAAGCCTACACGGCTCAGAGGGAATGGCCATGGGATAAAGAGACTTTAACCTTTATGGCAGAAGTTTGAAGAGGCCTGAATGGAGGGATGAAGTCTCTTTGGCTGATGGAGACGTTACCTACAGTTCCCATCCTCTGTGGATAAATGTTCTCAGCCAGCCTCCACGTGGACTCCTCAGCATCCTTCACACATTCTTAATTACCACATCTAGAAGAAATATGTTTCTTATCTCCAGTCTGGCTTTGGGGAACTCCAGTCTCCAGCTACTGGAGCTTAGTAAGCTTTCTTTTTGGGGTGAAACTTGGCAAACAACCTAACTAAGAGCCACCCAGTGCCAGAAATCTCTGCTCTATGCAGGTACCTCCTGGGATTGCTCCACTACCCCCTTAGCCTTATTCTGGAGAACGTCAGTAGACTGAGCTTTTCACTGTTCAAGGAGACAGGACTGGGGTGAGGCTCTTCTGGGTCCAGTCTGGAGACTGGTCCTTCCAGACCTGGCATCTTGGACCGGCTGGGCGGTGATCCCAGCACCCAAAGGGTCCCTCCCGGTGCGGATGCGCTCCTCACCCCGTGGAGCTTCATGTACAACCCGCAGGCGTTGCAGACAGGCTCCCCTTCGGCGTTCCTTCTCCAGAGGGTGGTATTGGTTGTGTGGCAGTTAGTGCAACATAGGCCAGCACGTCTAGAGGAAGACTTGAAAACAAGCAAACACACACATGAATGCACAGAGGAATGATTAATTGGGAAGTTTCCTTTCATATAAAAATAAAATCTCCAATTACACCAATTTCCTGGAAAATGTGAAACAAGCGTGATAGCCAAATTCAAATCAAGCAAATTACATTCAAATGAGATCACTCTAATTTGCAAGGGTTTTTTTATTGAGCTTGATAAACCTGGCAAATACCCTTGCGGGTCATTTCACAAACTTCCAACAAATCTGCTGGGAGTGATCAGGGCTCAGAGCACAGAGAACTTTCCTCCAGGAGATCTACTCAGATGGAGAAAGAGATGGAAAATGCCAGCCAGGCTTTAGCTGGAGCACAAGGAAAACTCCTCGTGCTTTAAGTGAACTCTTCTGGTTTTCCACACTCAGAACTACCACTAAAGTTAGCAACATCCCAATTAATCTCTGGTTTAAGACAACTGGAATCAATTGGCTGAACTGAGCAGAACCAAACTGAACTGACCCACGATGGCACCAGGGGGGTTATTCTTTGCACGTCTCACAGATAATCTGTTCTCTTATGGGCTGCAGAAACACCGTGAAAACATTAATTAAGGACATATTTTGTGAGCACAGTGATTGCTGGCTCTGAAACATTGATACTTCCAAGTGGAGAAGGAAAATATTCTGGCAGAAGCAGCAAACTCATTTCTGACAACTGTACTCCAAGCCACTGCAAAATTCTATATACAGACTTGTCAGCTCAATAGGCATCTCATTTGAAAGTCTCTTAACACTAGGTATCGAAACCATTTTAATAAAAGCCTTCACTAAGCATAAGATACCAGTGACATAAGTAATATCACAGGCTCTCCACATTCAGGTGTTCAAATAAGTTCTTCAGCCTTGAGAAAAATCACTTTGATTCCTCTCAAAGGCAGACGATAAGTGATGCAGGCAATAAAGAACTCCCTGTTTGTTTATTCTTCCATTATTGCTTGATATCATGACGGAGGAATACGACGAATGAGGTGGGAAGAGTAGGAATAAAAATGAAATGTTTTTACAAGGTTAGCAGTCAAATAAAGATCAGCTTTGAGCTTCAAGAGACACAAATGACATGCCCAAGCTTTGATTCACTCGTTGCTCAGCAAAGAGGTCTCGGCAACTATTTGCAAATAACAGGATTGCTTTGGAAATGATGTAGCTTTCAAGAAATAACCAGGCAAAAAATAATAATACACCGAGGTGTGAGCTGACATGCCTGGCACAGAGGAGGGGACAGCAATCCTCGTCCCTAATATGGGACATGGTGTTACAGCAGGATCCTGGAGCTGCCACAGAGCTTCCTCAAAGCCCTGCAGCGGCCGAGGCTGCGTCGTTCATCCCGCAGCCAGGAGGGACCCCAGCCCCGGCGGGAGCGGAGGGAGATGCCGAGCGCCCGACGGGTCAAGGGCTCTGAGATCCAGCTGCTGCCACGGGTGCGGAGGGGAATTTGGAGGGACTCAGCCCTGGGGTAACTGCCCAGCCTGGGCCGCTGAGATCTGTCATCGCTTGCGGATGGAGGAGGACAACGCAAAGCCCGTTGGAAAGCCCCAAGATTTCTGGGCCATCACAGGTCCCCAGGAGTGAGGGACGTGCCATCCCTATTTCATACAATGCTTTGTCCGTGGCTTGCAGGCAAGGTGGCAACGAGACCTGTGGCTCCGGTGGCCCAAGGGCAACACCAGCCCTGCCAGAACTCTGCCCACCCTGCCAGCACTGTGTCCCAACCTGCCCGCGGGCTTTCTGCCGGGCAACGCGCGTTCTGCGTCCCCTGCGCGTCACTCCATGGGCTGCCTCCTCCTCGCGCAGCCGGGGAGAGCAGAAACCATCCTTCATGACCAAATTATTACAATTTAAATCCCAGAAACCCCAGGAGAACCTGGCCCTGCACCACAACCTGCCAGCTTAGCAAGAAAGAGCCAGTCAAGGCTACCGTTGCTCACTGAAGGACGAGGGCACAATACGTTATTGCTGGTTTCCCAGCAGTTCCCTGAAAAGAAAAAGCATTTCTGCCTGCCTCCGCCCGGCTGCCTTTGTACCATTCTGACCTTGTCTAGGAAGTTGTTGACTTCAACATTGTGCTCCAACGTTTATTTATACAAATGCAGCATACACTCAAACAAAAACTCTTCACGAACCGGGCTTGACAGCCAAGTGCTGCTGATAAGCTCAAGGAATGGTGAGTTGGTGCCTATCGACTCAACCATGTGCGAGCGCTGCTCAGAGAGCCCAAAAAGTTCAGAGCCAGCAGGGCAGGTCCTTCCAAGGGAGCTCAAAGCTATCAGAGACTTTGCTTCACCACCTTTTCAAAGGCAGAAATGAAACCACGGGGTTTCATGGGAAAAGAAAAGCAGCTCCTGAACCCCCAGATTTAATGAAGGCTTCTCTGTCCCCCTGGCCAGCAGGACGGAGGGGACCTGGTGTTGATAGGAAAGAGGCTGCAGCAAAGCGTGTGGAGATACCCGAGCTCAGCTCCTGAAAGCGGGTAGATCCGAGGCCCAGAGCCAAAGGCAGCAGCATCCTCCGAGATTTGCCTTTGTTACCATGGCTCTGGGCAAACCTGCACCCTGGAGGACGAGGGAGCAGCGGGAACTGACGGCCAGGAGAAAGCCAAGGCACTCGCCATGAACGCTGCATGGCTCTAGGGTCATATTAAATTGTCCCAGGGCTGTGATCCGTCCCATCCCCACGTTCCCCCGAGGTGTCACCGAACGCACTACGCATGGCAAACTAGGAAAAAAAAAAGACTGGCTGAAAAAATACGCACCCCGAGGCAAGCCAGGTTAGTGCTTCCACTCAGGATGGGGTGGGAGCTGCCGAGCACGGGACGGCTGCTGCGGCTGCCCCCGTGCCGCACTGTGCAGTGCCGCTCTGCTCCGAACACGGGGGGATTGCACGCACAAGGATGGAGCCATCCGCCTCCACCGCCTGCTCCTGGATGGTAAAAGTGATTTGGCTTTGAGGACGGAGTGTAAGGTATCGTCTTGGGAAACGCCCCAAGGAATTCTGGCTAGAAAAGACACTGCCTAAAACAAAGCGCTGCTTCCATCCTGCTCCAAGACAAATCCTTTCTGCCGAAAGCCGCAGTGCTTTGAATCCAGACATAGGCTGTAGCGAAACGGGCTGTCCCTGCTGCCGAGAGGACGTTGCCCTTATCGCAAAAACAGAAACAAACAAAAAAAAACAACTGGAAACTACACCACTATTACCCGCCCTCTCCCACGCACAAGCAAGCTGAGCGCTACCGCGCTGCAAGACGTCATTCCCGCAGCGAGATTTGGGCCACATTGCGTTCTCCGGGGCTTTCAGCGGGACTTTGCTTTGTGAAAACAGAAGTCAGAATAACTCCCAGCACAGCGTCTACTTACAGAACAAAGGTCGTAACGTAAAGGGACAAAAGCAACCATTTTTCCTCCCCGTGTCTGTATTTCACCGTGTTGTGAAACAGCCGATTTCATCGTTCCTGGAGCGATGGTGTGTCACTGCGTTCACCGCTCAGCTCCCGCCCAGCCCGTGCGGGAGCGGTTATGAGCAGGGAAGATATTCCCGGCCATGCAAATCGCTTGGGGAAGAAACATCCCAAGCCACAGGGGTGCGGGTCGCTCCCTCGGTGGTGGATTTGCGGAGTACGCCTGGCACCCTCTTGCCCATCATCAGTGCATCCCCCTTCCTCCAACGGGGCAGAACTTGTTGCAACATGACATTCCAAACCCTTAGGAAAACCCAAGCTTTTGAAATGTTTCATTCCAAAGTCAGGATGGAAAGTCAAAATTGCAGCCCCTTTTCTAATCCATAAAAACAAAATCCCCTCAGGTATTTCAACGGTTCCCCTGGACAAGAATCAGCTCTTTCATTTGGGCTTTATCGTTATTGTATTGATAGCCAAAATAATAATAAAAAAGGTTGGAAGTGCTTCGATAATTCCTGGTGAGATTTGCTTGTCCCTGGAAAACGGTCTTAATTCTGCAAAGCAGCGTTCTCCCCCAGAAAACTTTGCTGAAATGTTCACCGAAAAAACCGCGGGCAAAGCAAGGCTGGCTGCCTTCCCACGCCCGAAATCGAATACTGAATAGCGGCGAGACCTCTCCCATTCCGTTGGGGAAAAGCTGTTAAAAAAAAAAACCCTCTGGAAATTCATCCAGCGCCCCATTTTGATGCCATTCCGAAACGCGGAGATGGATTTAAAGTGGTTTGCACCGATCTCTCTGTGCACAGATCGTTTTTGCTCTGAAGAAATCGGCAGCGTAACTGTGAGATTCGCAGCGCAGCGGCGACCAGAGCCCGCGGCCGGGGGCAGGTTTAGTGTCATTACATTAAAGGAGACCAGGAGGGTTTTGGCGAGACAGGGAAATCCTGTCGGATAATGCCAAACGTTTCACAGAAATGCCTCAATTTTGATGCGACGGACAAAACAGGGTGATTTTCCACAGAGCCGCTGCTCGTTTCAGTTTGCAAATCCAGAGCCACATTTCCGGGATCGGAATCAGAATGAAACATCTTGCTCAATCCCAGCTTTTTTTTTTATTATCATTATTTTTATGGGGTTTTTTTACACAGAAAGTTCTCACTGTTGGGTTATTGCTAATAATTTGTTTTGCAATGCAAAAAAAAAAACAACCGAACTGCGGGAATACACCCCGAGCAAAAGCAAAAGGAGCTCCCAGCTGCTCCCCAGCACGGCTCCGACAAACATCCTGTTTGTAATGACGGTTCTGATGACAGGCTCGGAAACCAAAACTGTTACCACCAAATTTAAACATCCCAAAGTGACTCCACACGCACACACACACACACAAAAAGAAAAAAAAAAAGGAGGCGCTTTTCCTCTCTCACAGTGGGATCCCAATTGGAGGAAGCCGAATATCACGTTGGAGGGGAATTAATGCTTTAACCTGCTGAGAAACTGGGAACTACCAAACCCCAAATTTCCCCCTGAGGCAGCGGGGGAACTGGGCCTTATCCTGCTCCCATCCCGAGCGGCCGCAAACCCGCCTGGGCTGGCTCAGGATCAGCCCCGTCTCCTGTTCCACTGCTCTGCCTACACCGTGTGCGTCTGCATGAAGAACTGGGAAATAATAATCAATATTATAGAATAAAAAGCAACGTGCCCACTGCAGGAATGGAGCCGGGGGAAGCCCGGAGAGCCCCGGACCGCAGGTAGGGCTCACCGGCCCCTGCTGGGCTGCGGTGCAGCCCCTCTGTGCCGCCCCGAGACCCCTCCACTCTCCGTGCTGCCCACCAGCCGTGCCGGGACAGCATTCCCTCCGGCTTCACTCCGCTCCTCCTGACCCGGGCAGGCTCGGCACCTCAACAAGGGGCTCCTGATGGTGCTGACGGCATTTTATTCGCGGGAAAACCCAGGGTCAAACAGGCCCTAACACAAGTACAGAGACCCCCGACAGCGCAGACGCCGCAACAGCCCCCCCCGGCTCCTGCCCTCCAGCGGGATCCCCCGGGGTGGAGCGGGGGATCCCTGTGGAGTTTCCCCCTCTTACCAGCCTCTTCTGCGGCTTGAGCGGCCGGTTGATGCCGTTCATCTTGTGGTAGAGGCCGCAGGCGTTGCACAGGTAGTGCCCGGTGCCGTCCTTTCTCCAGAGCGGCGTGGACATGGCCCCGCAGTTCACGCACTCCCGGCCATCCCCCGGGAACTCCTCCAGGTACTCTAGGAGAGAGCCCAGGTGTGCGGGTCAGGGGCCGTCCCCACCATACGGGGCCACCTGGGGCCAGGCTGCCCACGGGGACCCTGCGGCAGAGGGTCCCCAGTCCCCTGTGCCCCACTAAGTGTGTCCTCTGCGAGGGACAATCCCTGCCCGGCGGAAAGGTTACCTCCACCCTGCAAAGCGCGGACCAAACAAAACCCCTTTATTCTCTCCGCGTCTTAATCTTGTAACATTTTGCTCAAAACCAGAATATCCCCCATTCCCACCCCAAGAGACCCCAAAGGGAGTGGGGTCCCCCGGGATGGGAAGGGGCAGGGAGCCCATCAGCGGGAGAGCGCGGGGTTATCCCTGCACCGGTACAAAAATAAATAACCGCAAAAATAAATTGGGGGGTGGGATGGAGGGGTGCAAAATGAGGCGATTTTCCTGATTTCCACCCAGGCGCCCCAGTCGCTGGCCGGTGGGGACGACCCGGCCGGGAAAGGGCTGGGGGCTGCCGGCAGGGCGCCCCCGGGATGGGGCTCTGCTGGCCCCGGGGCTCCCGGGAGGGCACCGCCGCCCCGGATCCCGCTTTTCCGGGGTTTTTCCTCGCTTTTCTCGGCCCCCCCCCGCCCCCCCCCCCAACCCCCGGCGCGCCC
>VZSF01001885.1:1130295-1150724 GCA_013398295.1 Chionis minor | reverse complement strand
TGATTCTATGATTCTATAGAAAAAAGGCAAAAGCAAAACCCCTGTTCACAGTTGTAGGATCTTTTCTAAGGTTACCATTAGATTTTTGCCTTGGATCAGGCACTTAAAAATTCTTTACATTTGAATCACCGTTAGTTTTTCTAATAAACAGGTATGGAAGATACTTTAGATATTACTTCATGCAACAAGGATATTATTCTATACTGTTTAATTATTTTTCTAACAATTTTTTTTAGCTTCATTTGTTAGATTTTGTTGGATATAGGAGGGTACATACAACATACGGGAGTATCAAAATGCATGTATGCCTCTCAGTTACATCAGACTTGGCAGCTGCTTTCCATACTTACTATAGCCACGACTATTCTGCCTTCAGCTTGTGAAAGTAAAGTACTTTTCTTTAAACACTCGGAAGAAAGGCTTCTCTTTAGTATTAGCAAGTTTTCCTTACAAAGTGGGATCTCTTTGGGTGTCAAGATTTACTTTCCTGGGGACAAGGGAGTTTTTATGCAAACGGATCTAAATGAATTTGTAGCTGTAGCAGAGCTCTAGTTTTAGGATCATTGTCTCCACAATGACTGTTACAATCCTTTTCAGTTGACCCTGACTGCTCTTATTCAGAGAGGTCAAGTTAGACACCTGGATATAATTCAAAAGTAGAAACTCCATGTGGGAGCTGACATTTAAGTTTCTTTATTGGTGACATGGAACACTTTAAAATTGCAATAAGAAACCCCATGCTGTTCCTGCAGGAGCTGAATTGTATAATTGCTAGATTTCTTGACTTTGTAGTAGGCAGTGGTGCATTCCTTGTGCGCTGAACTCGGCAATCTTTTCACAAGATATGAAAATGGCAAAAATAATTCAGTAAAACAGCTTTCTAAAAATTACAGGTATTATAAAATAGGAGAACAACTGGAGTTTTTCATGTTCTTATATTTTATTTTCATAGTTTTGCCAAGCTAGGGCCCCAGCCCTGTGGCTCAGGTGTGAGGCAGCAAAGACCAGCGGGTTTAAAACCAGGTCTGGTAAAGGGTGTTGTCCAGGCTTGGGGCTGGTTTGCAGGAGAAACCACTGTTGGCCTAAATCTAGGCTAGACTGGGTTTATGTCAGTTTTCAGTCCCTGGTATCAAGATGAAGGTTTGTCCATAGGGCCTGCCTGCATGGACCAACAGCTTTGCATCAGGAATGTATAGGGTTGGATCGGCTAAATGTCTGGAGGCTGTCAGAGGTATTTGGATTAGGACTGGATTTGTATTGCCGTTGCCTTTTGTCATGCTAGAGCTGATAAGCTTTGGTTAGGGGCTGCTGCCAGAAGAGACTGCCTGGCCATTTTTTCATGCTGCTGGCTGGGGGTACTGATGGATGGTTTAGAAATGGTGCGGACTGGGTTCCCTAGAGGAAAGTTACTGCTGAGACGAGGATTTTGGCCACCAGTTGTCCAAAAAGTCCCAAGACAGAGCTCAAAACTGAATGCTGTATGACGCAGGGCTCTAGAGCTAGCCAGACAACGCTTATCTCAGTCGTGATCTAGCCCTGGCAGAAACTGCTGGTGAGAGAAAAGCACTTGATTAGAGTCCAGGTTAACAAAAGAAAGTAAGGCTGGGGGTTAGCCTAGCCTTCCTGGGACTTGCAAGGGCATGCTGGAGATAATGCATGCACAGGCAGCCAGCTGGCAGAGGGGTTGATGGGCCTTGTCAGGATCGGGCCAGGATTGGATTAAATAATCACTGTTGAACAGGAGCATGCAGTGATTTACCTTGTGGAATGAAATAAGAAATGACTTCAACACTCGCTTTAGGGCAGAGGCCAAAAGATGCAAATCTGCTCTAGCAGCAAGGACCTATTGTTTATGGCTGGCTTATTTTTGGATTTTTGTGATATTACTGTATGAGGATAGGGGGTGATGACAGTAAGGGTCTTCTGTGTAATTTAGTCCTGATTCTGGCCCAGGTTTCCAGAGGACATTATGCCTCATACTTCGGAGAAGGCTGCAGGTCGGGCAGGAAGTGGTGAAGGATCTACTCTTGGAAGCACTGCTAGATAGGGTTAGGATGGTGCTCCTGGGCGTAGATGAGCTAGAATTAAGGGCGAGTGCACAGAAATAGTTAAAGTTTAGCTGAGACTGAGTCAGGTTTTGTATTATCAAGGTCAAATGACTGAAACACTTTGCTTAATCTAGAAGAGACCATTGGAATATAGTCTCTTCGTCATAAAACTATACTACCTCTTGAGATATGTGTCTTCCTGACGTCAATTCTGTTAGATGGTCTGGATCACTGGCTTTTACCAACCTATGTTTGCATTCAATACATTTTTTTTTAGCAGTAGTGATAAAAATCACCCATTCTGATTTCCAAAAAATACACAATTGTTGTCATAATTTCTAGGTTAAGCTCACTAGTATTGACCAGCCTGCAAAGAGACCTAATCATTATTTATCTTGACTAGATCCTGCAACAAGTTCAGAAAAATTCTACTCCTTTTCCCCTGTTTTGGCAAATGTGGAAAATTTATGGAAAGCCATGTAATAGCATTTTTGAATGCACATATTCTATTTCATATTTACAATTTTTTCTGTTTAATTTAAACTATTTCAATTATTAGCTCTTAGAACATGGTCGTTATCCTAATCAACATATTCCATCTCTAAGTACATTGGAACTGCTGCACCAGCTCAAGCAAAAAGTCTGCTTCGCTCAGGTTTCTGTTTCAGAGAGGAGCTGGTTTCACATCCTTAAGGAGTGCAACAAACAGATCAAGGTTACCCTCTGCTTGTAAATCTTCCTTGATCATCGTGTTGCTTTTGGACTATTTTTTCTAATGACTCAAATGAGCTTCGAGTGCTTTCACAGGCAGTTTCATTTTTAGCTACCATTCATAATTATTTTCATTAGTCAACTTGGTCAGCTCATGGTTGACCCTTTATCCTGTTCACCTGGGGATCTACCTAAAAACTCATGCCCTAGCACACATCCCTGGAGGATTCCAGAGGTTCTTCATCCATTGCAAGAACAGGTTATAAGACCATTCTCTCCTACCCAGTCATCAGTCCACGGGAAGGTCTTTTTAACTAATGTGAACCTTGTCTGGGATCTTTGGTGAGGGATCTAAAAGAAAACTGGTACCTAAGCCACCTTTATCAGTGTCCCTCGTGAATTTTGGCAAAGCAAACCGCAATGCTTGAAAAGCATCACCCTTCTCAGGGACCCATCTTTTGACTTCTTTATTTTCATTCTATCTACTGGTTCCATAACAGAGGTAGAGATTATTGGTCTGTGATTTCATGTGTTATGCATGAAGCTCCTTCTAAAAAATGTTGTTACAATTTTCTATCTATTTTCCTGTGGTTTAAACAATAGCTTGTTCATGAAAATAGGCTAAATGTGATCATATGTGATTTGCATTCCTGTGCTCTTCAAAGAGCAAAAGATTTTAAACTTCTGGGTGGGTACTGTTTGGATCTGGAAATATGTTAACGTTAATCTTGCATACTTCGTTAAAATACTGCTGATCTAAAATCTACTGTTAGCTTTTCATTTGGGACAATAGAGGGAGTTTCTTAGACATGTTATCTTCTATTCCTCTGACAAATTGTTGTCATTTTTTCTTTTCTTTTTCTGTAACTTTTTTCTGGTATTATGTGTAAGTTCCCTGAGTCTATTTCAAAAATCAGTCAGTTTTAAGTACTCTGAAGCTTTGGTGTCAACCTTGTTCAGTTGTCATCTTTTTGTCAAATTTCTTTGTGGCAAACATTGCCTTTTTATTTTGTTGATTTTCTTTTTATACAGTATCTATCGCAATAGGATCCTCTGTTTTTACGTTAATTTCTTGGACTCCATTGCTGCCAGCTATCTTAGCCAGTCCATTGCATTGATTTTCTATTTTGTTCTTTCTTCAGGGAGAGTAATGGAATTTGAGAAATGATTTGAACCTTTTAGTTTTCTCTTTTGGCTTTGTGAGACATTTAGTCTGAAGGCTTTTTAACAGTCATCCTAATCACCTAAAGGAAAACAGCTTAATCCAAGACTGGGGCATCGTGAGCAGGTTAAATTGAGATGCTTTTTAAAGCGTGTAAATTGGTGACAATGTAATTTCGCAGGGATTTCTCTGGCTGATTTAGAAGCTGAATTGAGAAGCAACAGACAGAGCTGTCTTCGTTATGAAGACAACCTCAAAACCAGGATCATCCAGCACAGGACTGTCACAATCAAGGGACGTGCATGCAAAAGTGGGTAGTAGACATGTTCCCTGGAGCTCAAAGTCAGAGCTCCCTTCAGCATCCAAGAGAATTAAAAGGCAAGCTGGGGAGTCAGGCTGTAGTCTTGTGTTAGACAGTATGCTTGAAAGCCTTCAGCATCTCATGATTTACACTTTTTGTGCTTTATATGTTATTTTACACAAGCTTGTAAAATTATTTTCCCGTTACAATGTCTGGCTGCTATTTCTGATTATGAACAAACTATGAACAGCAGCAAATCACTTGCACATCCTCCTTGTTTTTCAGTGTAAGATACCACTACATACAAACAGGAATATTAAAGCACTCTAAGTAGAGAAAAGAAAGCATCATACAAAGCTTTGTTTTTACTGACATGAAAAGCACAAAATTACGTACGCTACATGAGGATAGTTCTCCACACCCTCATCCCCAGTTTCTTTGTATGTTACTTAGAAGACTTCTCATTAATAAACAAAACCTCATGGTTTGGGATTTGTCACTTGCAGAAAGCATTTGTAGTTATAATGTGGAAAAATCCATTAGAACGTTTTTAATAAGTGTGGTGGCATGGAGCTAGATCATAATACACCAGATCATATTTCGTGAGACAAAAGATGGCATGCAATAATATTTCCCTTTCCCTCTTCCCAGTTTGTGACATACACACACACAAGAAAGAAATTGTGTCTTTCCTCCTCCCTCAACACGCACAATTTCATAAAATGAGAACATCTTGTTGAATACACTTTTCATTGTTTAAGACTACAATTAACATTAATTGCTTCATTATCACTGCTGGTTATTAACTGCTGATTAAACTTCACAACCACGCAAGTAAACTTAGTGCAGTTTTGTAGGCCGGGATGTGTGTTCTTCAGTGAAAATAAACAAATGGTTTAGGCATATGCTGCCAAAGCCAAGCATGAAACGGTTAGGCTTTGAGGGACTTTGCTTGTTTCTTTGTTTTTATGTGAACTAATCAAATTTGGGGGTTATAGGAAAACCAACACAATACAAAGGTGAAGTCAGATATTGCAGTTTCTTGGTCACAGGAGAGATCAGAATAATTCAAGAAGGTTATGCCGCTTTTATATTTGAATTATGTTGTTTTCATTCAACTTTCTGTGGATATCCCCAAAATGAATACTGCATGTTATCAGTCTCAAATTTCACCTGAGACTTGTGCATCTGTCACACCATCCCAGACAGTCATTTACAAAATCAATTTTACAAAGTAGGGTTATTAAAAAAGTGATGGTTATTTTTCAAGGTCTTTCTACAAGAAAAAAAACATGTCTCTGTTGTTAGTGACTGAAAGCTAGACAGTTAATTTTTGGTGGATAGTCTGAGGACTCTAATTTTAAACAATTCTTTATAAGACTGGTGACATCCTCTCCATTCTCACAAACTGGTGAGGGCTTCTCTGACGTTCGCAATACTCCAAACTCCCCTGGAATCTAAAGGAAGTCAAGGATGATCTCTAGGGGGTTGCAATGCACAAATTCAGGGCTTAGTGCTCTGGAAGGGTCTTCTATTAATAAATTTAGATAGAGGTTTATTTGCAGTCATAAAAAACGATTGCCATTTTTTCTGGTTCAGTGACCTAAGGATGCAAAAGTCACTGTTAGAGGACTAACTAAAGATTCTCCAGTATTGACCCTCTCTATTTGAAGCTCTGGCATTTCTCATATCTAGCAGGGTGTTGCAAATACTGCAAGGATAAAAAATTTCACCATGCTCCAGAGCTGAGTATTTCAAAGTGTGGAAATTGGCCCTGTGCAGCAAAACCAGGAGATTGCTTAAAGCATTTAGATATCAAGTCATACTTTGAGTTTTGCAAGGCTCAAGCAGCAACTGATATTTTCTCCTGGATCAAGATCTTAGCTTTAATAAACTGTCAAACAAAATAAAAAAGAAATTTTTGTTGTGTGGCATCACCATATATTGTTCCTCTTCTGCTTACAGTGCTCCTTAAAGAAATAAATGGTACTGTGCCCATTTCTTTCATTTGCTTGTTTTGTATCATTTTAGCTTATGGCTGCGGCTCATTGTAATTCCTGCCTACCTATGTTGTTATCATGTGTGAGTGACTTCCATGTTAGGCTGGAAAAGATGTGCCTCCATCTTTTCTCTGTGTCAAAACAGACACATAATTCTGCAGACATGCAAGAATATTCTGCAGGGAGAGGAACACTTCTGTCTTCCTGATTTGTTTTTTTTTTAATGTGAACTCTTTTTTCCTCCCCTTCCTTTTATAGTAGGCTCTGTGTGAACTCTTGGTCTGTTCTTCATGATTCACTGAAGACTGTACTGATCAGTAGATCTTCCGAGTTTAAGAATCACTGATGATGCTTAAAAACCAAAAGAGCAAGAACAGAATTCTCCACAATAATTTTTTTTTCCGGAACGTTGAGATCGGAGACCTCTGCAAATGGCTTTCAGCACAATAGGACATTTTGCCCAGAAGTGCATGAGGCTTTCATGAGCCCAGAAAGGCCCTTCTGAAGCGTGTGATTAATGTACCATCCCTGCAGAAGGAATTAGATATCCTGTTTCTGACACACAGGCTCAAATGATATTAAACCTTGCAAAAGGCCTCCCATTTGCTGAAGAAGCTGTATTGCTACAGCTGTATTTTTTTTTCCTGTTGGGAATTCACGTCACTGTTTACTCTAATTAGAAAAGGGCAGCCTTAGTCTCTATGGGCCAGATCTCTTACAGCCATCAACATATCCTGCAGTAATTTTGCTTTTGTCCTTTTCTTCAAGATATACTTTGATTTGTAATCATGTTTCTGTCCATCTACAGGGGGAAACAAAACAAACAACTCAGATTATGCTGTTCAGCTAAATTTGTCGTATTTTTGCTTCTGTTTCACAGTCTACTCTTTGATGGTGTCTCCTGGTGTTTGGAAAGAGAGAAAATGAAAGGCAGATTGAAAAATGCTTGCAAAACAGGGCAACTTGTTCAAAACATGGGAAAAGGAAAAGGAGGCAGTGCTGAAACATTTTAAGCCATCTGAAAAAAAGGATAGGGAGCATTACTCTTGGGAACAAGAGTACTGATTTGGATAAGGGTCCGTCTTTTATGTTTATGATTCGGTAGTTTTGTCTCCTGTGACAGCATTGTGCCACTGATGCAAAGATGCCCAAGACACACTGATACATTATGTCCTAGGACAAATAGTCAGCTAGGAGAGGCTTTTAGTAGCAGCATTGTTGTTCTTCCTTTGCCAGCTGTTCATGCAAAGGCTTAGAGGTAAGGACAAGGGATGCCATGCACAGATTTTGAAGTCCCCGTAATTCAGCCCAGCGATCAAACAGGAAGGATTTTTTCCTGGGCCAGGTGCAGGTGGTGCTGCTTCAGCAGTGTGAAGGTCTCTCTTCTTATTGCACTTCTTGCACTACAAACTCTTGTTTACGTGGGAAATTCATTCAGCACACAAAGTAGTAGAAGCATAGTGAAGCTCAGGTGGCTTGAATGTTGGCAGTGTTTGTAGGCTCTGAAGAATGTTTTCCAAACATGTACTTGGCTCCAGCCAGAAGTCCACATCTGTGACTGAAAAGAGAATTTCTGCAGCCAAAATGAAGTAAGCAGAAGGAGAGCCTTATAATAATGACAGTGCCACAAAGAAGAATGCAAAGGAGACTCCACCTCAGAAACAAAAAAATCTTGAAGTTTTATACTTCTGTGTTTGTCCCAGCACAGCCTCCCATGTTTTACTCTGAACTATCTAATACAGTATACATGGCATCAGAAGCCTTCAGGAAATATTAAAGATCTAAAATCCATGTCAGTGTGGCAGGGACAGCAAGTAGTGATAGGTGATTTTCTGATGATGCCATAAAGATCAGTCCATATCCTCTGCCCCCATAAAATTATTCAGTAACACTAACCATGCATTTATCATACATTCATTATTTCAGAATATGGCATCAGAATTGTCAGAAATGCTACTGATTATGCTTAGGAATTTATTTTGCTGTGTTTTGCAGCCAAGATTTTGCCACCAATCTATGCTCCGTTTTGTGCATTTCATTTTCTTGTTGCAAAGTATCTCTGGTATTTCATGTAGCTGCAAGATGTCTCAAAGCTGCAAGATACATGTGGCAGAATGCTTCTTCTCAGTATTCATGTCAGGTAATTTGGCATTACATCTTTTTCAGATCCGCTATGCTGGTGCTGCCGACAGTTCAGTTCAGTTTATATTCTATCAGCCTATCATTCATCGATGGAGGGAAACTGATTTTTTTCCTTGTTCAGCATCCTGTGGAGGAGGTAATGAATTTTCACTGTATTCCAGAAACTGTCGTCTTCATACATTATCTGTCCCAAGTGTTGCACTGAGATTTGAACCTTTAAAACGGGCAAAATCTGAAAATAAAAGTAATTGCATCTAAATGAAAGGAGGGATACAGCAACAGTAGTGGCCTGTAGAGTTCTCAGCATCATGCCAGGCTCTTACACATAAAGTACATTTTGATATCCACATGACTGCATTTAATGATACAGCTGTCAAATATAAAGGTTGTTGGGATTTAGGCCCACTTTGAAATCACAAGATGTCTCCATTTGCCCCTGTCCCCACCAGCAGCTTTACCCTCTGAACTGAAATTGACAGTATGAGTCTTGGTTGCCAAAAAACCTCAGCCTTTGTTTTTTCTCCTTTTTGCTTCAGGTTTTGACTTTTTATTTGACCATACTGGTTATCTTTTGTTTCTTACTCCATGTGATTTAAGTAGTTGTTTTCAATCTGGTCTCTAAAACAGCAGATGTTATGTCCAAAAGCGCTGATATTTTCAGTTTGCTTTTTATCAAACCAGAACTTAGATGCACTTCAGAGAGAGACGGGAAGAACACCACATCACATATTATTTCCTCCGCTGTGTATTGCAGGTTATCAACTCACATCTGCCGAATGTTTTGATCTGAGAAGCAACCGGGTAGTAGCAGATCAATACTGTCATTATTATCCTGAAAATATCAAGCCAAAGCCAAAACTTCAAGAGTGTAATCTGGATCCTTGTCCTGCAAGGTCAGTCAGCTCTAATTTTAAAAGATACTGGGCTTTAAAGGAGTTAAATAAAGTTGTAATGTTATGTAAATATTCTGTTGCTATTGCTTACAGTGTCATTCAATCTCTTTCTTATCCTGAGGACGTAGTGTGTAGAAAAAGACCTCTGTTTAGCACCTCCATATTGCAAGAACTGATTTGAAAAGGTTGTTTCTTCCCTCAGGTTGTGTTTTGCCTCATTAAATGTTATAAAGTGTGAGAAACCAAATTGTCCATGATACCATCCCATGTTCAACACATGTCTCTTAAGTGTTAGCGAGATGGGAAAAATTCTCTTGGGGTAAAAATGTTGTTGGAAAATGGTTGTCATCACAATTAGAGGCATTATTTTTATGGTTTTTTACATTTTCTCCTTAATAAAAAGCTTACTTGCACTCATGGCAGCTTGCAAGAACATAATGCAGGAATTTGTTCTAATTATCAATACCCTTTGGCCTTGCACAAAAGACTTTTCTCTTCTCCCCTGCCAAGCATTTTTCCTCAGAAGATTAATAGTAAAAATAGTAAGATCACAGAGACAGATTTCCCATGTATAAGAAAAAGAACAAAACCACAAAAAGGACCAGTCTTTGGTTGCACTGATTTCCCTGAACTTCAGTGGAAGTCAGTCCGCAGCCACTCATAAACCGCGAGCATTTATTTGTGTAATCTAAACCTTTTGGTCCTCTTGTGTGGCTTTGCTAAAAGATGGTTAAGTGCAGCCTGGCAGGCATGTGTGCAAGGATGCCCTAAAACCATTTATTTACCTGCTCTTTTCCCTCTAGACTACTTTTGTGACAAGTTTGATAAAGCAAGTTCAAGCAAGTGTCACCTAAAAAATTGCTATGGCCCTTCAGGTTGCTGGAGGTTGCCATAGAAAAAAGATGTCCTAACCAGGAGGAGGATGCTTTAGGGACCTGTGGGACTCTGTATGCACCCAACTGAGGATGACTGCTTCCCTAGCTAGGTATACCAGCTTTAGACCAGGTAGGCATTATCAAAGCAGAACAAATCGCACTGAGCCCAAGATAGTTTTTACCTCTTCTAGAAAGATTTCATTAAAGTTCATTGACTTTCATAACTGGAACACTCAGGTTTCTTCATCACCAAAGACACATTTACCCAGAGTGTATGGCAGTTTATATTCCTTTGTTCTAGTAAACACATTTTTAATAGTAATTCTGTTTGTAAATAATTAAAAGCCAGAAATGTTCTCATACAGTGTTAAATTCGAAGTGCAAATCTCTCAGAATTAAGAAGTGGAAACATCAAATCTCTAAATCCAACATTATCTCAGCTATATTGTACATTCTTTCAGTTACTTTAACATGTATCTCATCAGGGTGTATTAAGGATGTAATACTAAGAATGCAGTTTCACTAGGGCTTTGTGAAAAGTATTTCCTGTTGAGCATGTACTGGAGTAATTTTTCAACTTAGATATTGCTTTCCCACAATGCAACAAGACCATTTTTTCCTTTAGCAATATTTTGTTGAGTTCAGTGTCTGGCTTTTCTTGTCTTCGTACTTCCCACAAAAAATATAAGTTTAATTTATCAGGTTACTTAAATATATTAACAGTTTCAAGTAGAAACCTTACTATAATAAAGTTATTGAACTTTTTCCTCCACGATTTTCTCAGATCAAAAACTGTTTTTCTGAATTCTCCTTGAATTGTTTGAGAAAAATGACAATAAAGTAGAGGCCAGGTATGATCAGGTAAGAGACCTAGATATGAATGTGTCAGAAAAAGGATTGCTGCAAGATGTGAATTGATCTGGAACCTGATTTTTAGATTCACCTCTCACATTACCAATGAGAAAGTAATTTTATGTAGCTGCTTTTTTTTAAGCCTAAGCTGCTACTTTTTAAAAATATAGTTCTGAGTCAAATATGTAGTTTACTTCTGGAATTTGTACTGTGGCTATTTTCCATACTTTTCTTGATAATTTTAAATGCCATATTCTCAAATGATAAGACAGGCACTGTGTGGTACGAGGGAGGAAGGAGAGAAAAAAATAACAGCTGAGTAGATGTCAGGAAACAATTTTGTTTTATATAAGACATAACAAGGCAAAGTTGTTGATATAAAGACCCTGAGGGGAGGGAGAGTCATTTAGAAGTACAGCTATGCCGTCCCAGGGTATAGGCAGTAACAGAGAGGAACTGGCTTTTTGGAAACACCCTCACCGAATGCCAAATTGCAAATGATTGTTTTCAAAAGTGCCTTTGTAAAGAATTCAAGAATCAACAACCCAGACAGAAAACCAGAGGAAATCTGTGGTAAATTCTGGAATCTTAATGCTTTCTTACGGTCAGGAAGAGGGTAGGTGAAGCAGAACAACGGGGTCAGGAGCGCGAGCGAGGAGGGCGTCTTGGCTCTGCTGTGTCTTTGCTGTGTGGGAGCTGCCGGTATAAAACAAAGATGTTAATTTTTCCTGGCAAACCCAGCTCCAGTGAGGCACAGATGATCAGTGGTTGCTGACTGTTCCTACGGTGTGTCAATGAATGCCACAGAAAATAATCGTGGAAGACCACAGTGGCCCTGAATAAAGCAACCAAGAGGAGTTACTGTAGGAGAGCTTACATTAAAATTTTCAGCAAAGGGCAGGCTGAAAGAAAAGTTTAAATGAATACCAGGAGCATCGTGTGGGACTGGGATTAGTTGCTTCTTTAGGTTTAGCGCATAGAAACATTTTACTTTATTGTGCTTATTATGACAATAATTAACAATATTGCTGGGATCATGAGTAGCAAAAAAAGCTTAGAATGAACAAATGTGGAAAATGAATCAACTTTTCTTTCTGCAAAAGCAGTTTCTCACATACTCATAGGAGAAGCAGTATGTGGAAGGTTATTTATCAAACATATATAATTTATACATGTTCCTTTTCTGAGTTAAGTAAAGGTGGTCCTTCCACCTAAGACTTGTAATTAATGTCTTGTGGGATAGATGAGACGTGTCATGACACTGAGTCCTTTTTTGTCCCTAGGTACTATCAACGCCCTATCTAGCCTCTCTCCTCGACTCTCTTTGGGATTCAGCTCCTGCCTTAGAAAAATAGAAAGAAAATGTCTGTTTATTTACAGTCCGTTAAGATCCTACAACAGTCTGTACCTGACTGGCAAATATATGTATAATGTCTACTGATGTAAATAGCTCACAGTTTGATCTGGTTCAGTCCCCTTCTAAGTGGCAAAATTCAACACTAAGATTTCACATATTTAATTAATTGCAAATCTTTTAACAATCCAAAATTTCACAGACTGCAGTGTTTAGGGGAGGTTTTTTAGCTATCATCAGTATCCTCCTGTCTGGTATCCTCTAATGAAAGGTGAATGGAAATTTTTTTCTGCTCTGAGAATAAGTCTGTTTCAATTTGACATAACTGGGTGCGCTGAACTCTTACTTAGGACAACTCTGAGATGCTATAAGCTGAAGATACCATTTCTTTTATAGTTCAAAGGCATTCCTTCAAAAAGTTTTTACAAATATGAAGAAGTCTTTTACCCTGCTCATCATTCACCTATTCACCAGGGTACTCTCTGGAGCAACATCAGTGCTACTTCTAGATTTCATCTTCAGCTTTTAAGTGGTATTCCCAGCTGCGCTGTTCTACATTTTAAACAATATCTCCTCTGTTTTTTACCAGGTGTTAATGTGGGGGTTTCTGAGTCACAAAAGCTCTACTGGTGCTTTTACCAGGACGTTTCAATAGTGTATAAAGATTTCTAAAGGCAAGATTCTAATTTCAAGCAGCAACTGTCTCAAAAAATTCATATTAGCAAACCTATAACACTCGGGCTTCTTTTTATCACTTTGCTAATAATGCCAGTCTGATCTACACAGGCAAAATCCTGGAATTTTCTAGAGGATTATCCGTAAGCTTGCCACTAGATATAATGTTAGCACCCATGGCAAGTTGGGGAAATATCTCTAGTTCAAGCAAGAGTTTCAACACTCAGAAACCTGAAGGAATTCTCAGATATCCACAGTTTATGGAGTCCTCCAGCAAAACTGCAAACTCCTAAGCCTATTCATCAAAGTTTTTCTTTTGACATCCTCATGTAACTATCCATACTGGGTAGTGGTGAAGGCAGGCACCACCAAAAAGAAACTTAAATTTAAATAAAATTGGACTTTTTAGTTGTTAATTTTTAGCTAATCTAACAAGAGCAATGAAGTACAAGTAAAAGCATGCAAAAGCCTGCTACGATATTATAACAATTCAGAGTAACCTGAGTAGTGAGAAGTCCCGAATGTACTTCGTGATGTGAAAGTGTATACCATTACCTGGACAACAGCGCAAGACATGTGCATGATAACTTTTATATATTTCCTTCAAACGGAAAGGAGTTAGTAATGAGTAAATATGCATTATTAAAAGGACAACATAGAGTATCTTCTCAGTCAGTAACAGAGGTCTCCTCACTTCATTACAAATTGGCAGCTGCAGCAGGAAATTGCCAAACGCGTACTTTTTTGCTTGTTATCAGCTTCCCTAAAGGTATTATATTAGCAATTATAAGCCAAGTATCAGAGCAGCACAGTGTTCCCATTTTCACTACATTCTTTCTGGGAGATGAATGAAACTGGAGTGCTGCTATGTTCCTGAAAAGACAAGCTGCGCTTTCTGATTTACACAGCAGCAGCCATAGATCTTCAGTGATGAGAGGGGGCTGAGACACAATGACTCATTTATTGTTATTGCTCTCAACTGGGACATATGATAGATTTCAACTTTGTTTTGAATACTCTTTTCACATAAAATATCCCATAGTTACCACAGATACTGGGCTTTTTGACAACACACCAGCTTTTTGCATGGATGTGGGACACTGGTCATGACAATGCCCTTTCCTGATCTCTGCCTCAGGCGAATGGTCATTTCTGTGGATTTGCATTTTTACTTAAGTTCTCTGTTTGTTACAGGGGGGTTGAGAAAGCCTTTCTGCCTTGCAGTGCTCTCTGAACCTTGGTGGGTTCTGATTGTTCTGTCTGGTCTCAATTTCCACAGACAATCATGTGCATATGAATTATCCTAAAGACAGTGAGAGAGAGCCATTCCAGGGGAAGATGAGACATGAAGGTTTTAGCTGTCAAAGCAGAAAGGAGAACAAGCCTTCTCCACCAGCACGGTTAAAGTTGCATGGCTGGAAAAGTGAGACTGGTGTTAGCAAAAACTAGGCTGCTTGCAAAAGAAAGACCCCACTCAACAAACATCAGTCATTCCAACTGTACGTTTACGGATGGTGACTTTTGAACAGTTCAGAATTTAGAAAGGAACTACCAAGGTTGCTGGAGAAATGAGCTGAAATGATGCATTATGCACGAAAAAAAGGCTGGCAGAAGTTTAGGAGGCCAAAATCAATTCAGAGCGGCAGGAAAGAAACCACGGGCTAAGTTTTCAGGAAGGTTGAATTGGAAATAGGTTCAAATGGAAGTGGCACCATGTGTGCCTCCAGTGACAGGAGTTGTAGATGGAGAAGCAGTTGATAGCACTCTAAATGTTCTGGTAGTCGTAAATGGAGTCACCTGAGTTCAAGAGCAGGATAAAGATGAGCTGCAGGTACTTCTAATGCTTAAAGACGCAATTTTCTTAAGACAAATAGACAAAAACCTGGAATTTTTGGGCAGGACAAAAGGCATTTAAAGTAAGCTAGAAAATTATTTTGTCAGAACAGGCAGGGAGGGTGGGCCAGGAAGCATTCACAGAAATGTTAAAAGATGTGAATAGCAGAGCAAACTCAGAAAGAAAGGTAGAAAGGAGCTGTCAGGATGCATCAGATAACAAACTGAAAGGTGGAAAAGTAGTTCTTGTACTGCTCTAAGCATCAAGTACAGATATCTGTCCACCCAAGATGAAGTTACGGGAAATGTAGTCTATTTAAGTCCCAGAAGAGACCAAGTAAGTTGCTGCAGTAAGTAAGATGGTCATAGAAATTTTCACTGGATATTCAGTTGTTAACATTTAATAGTGGAAAATAACAAATTTCCATCTTCTTTCCATCTTCCATGAGCAATAACAAGCAGTGCTTGTCCAAACCATCATAAAATATTAAACTGAATAAAAAAGGGAGATCTCTAGAAGCATTAGTCGTTCCACACGAAGGAAGTACATTTGCTGCTTCCAACTGACAACACCCACTTCAAGCCCTGTAAAGAGATTAGTTTTTAGCTGTCTATGGCAATGATAAATAAACCATGTTTCTCAGAATTTAAAATCTGTACACCATAAACAAGTCATTTATAATAAAGGTGAGATACCGTTGTGCTGAACAGACATGCTGTCTGAATTGTGAGTTGTTCCTGGATGTTGATACAGAAGGACAGCTTTTGCAGCAATCCTTTGCATTTTAAGTAAGTTATTTAAGTATCCACTGACATTCCATTTAAAAGTGTTTAGGTAGGGGACATTGGCTTTTACCAATCCATAAAGTACTAAGACTACATAAAAGGATATATAACACAAAATACATGCTCGTTCTTTAAGTTCCACACAGACAGAATGTAACATAACATGATCACAATGCTACCTATATCTCAGGATTAATCCTGGTGATGCAGAAACTAGAAATGTAACTCATACTGGCAGCATAACTGAGAATTACGATTCTCTCTACCTGCAAAAGTAGGCATTCAAAAGCAAATATTGCCTGTATCTGTGGTGTTAGTATAGGTGTCATCAACCCCAACTCTGAATGGGGTTTCCTTCCCTGGAGAAGGGAAGATGAGAGAAGGCTCTGGGGAGACTTTATAGTGGCCTTCCAGTACCTAAAGGGGGCCTCCAAGAAAGATGGGGAGGGATTCTGTATCAAGGAGTGTAGTGATAGGATGAGAGGTAATGGTTCTAAACTGAAAGATGGTAGATTTGACTAGATATTAGGAAGAAATTCTTTACTGTGAGGGTAGTGAGGCACTGGCACAGGTTGCCCAGAGAAGTTGTGGATTTCCCATCCCCTGGAGGTGTTCCAGGCCAGGCTGGATGGGGCTTTGAGTAACCTGGTCTAGTGGGAGGTGCCCTTGACCATGGCAGGGGTGTTGGCACTAGATGATCTTTAAGGTCTCTTCCAACCTAAACCTTTTTATGATTCTGTGATTCTATTTGAGGGCATCAATACCTGTTTCTCAGGGCAGAAAGCATTCTTGTAGCTCAAGGTGATAATGTCACACTGTGGCATCTTCACAGAGCAGTGTGAAGGGAGGATGCACACCACCTTAGCGTCAGGATTTGCAGCATTAAACTGGAGACTTTTTCACAAGCCTGTCATCTGTCCAGTGATAAATACGGCTGTCAGGGAGATACTGTCTTGGATGCTAAACTCTTATCTTTAGTGACGAACTTTTTCAGATCTTCAAATCATTTCCTTTCACTTAATGAATTAGCTGTCCACAGCCAACTTAAGCTGCTTCAACTTTTTATTATGATTTGCCGATTGCT
Organism: Chionis minor; assembly: GCA_013398295.1. Taxonomy (NCBI): domain Eukaryota; kingdom Metazoa; phylum Chordata; class Aves; order Charadriiformes; family Chionidae; genus Chionis; species Chionis minor. The sequence continues at coordinate 1,134,008 of VZSF01001885.1, read as the reverse complement.
ATTAATATCTTAGACATACTTTGAACTACTGCTTAAATGGCATAGTCCCTGCCATGCAGATCATTTACTCTCAAGTCCGAGAAATTTCAGTGAAGGCCTTAATCTTCACTGTGCATGTGCCCATCAGGAAATAGCTCCAGCCACCCAGGAGTCTGGGCAGGCTTGTGGCTGCAGCACTGTGGGTAGGAAAGCCCCAGGAAAGAAAAAAAAAAATAATGCCGACAGCAGAAGTGAAGGCTGTGAGCTAGAGGTGTGTGAGTGTCCTGCAGAGGCTGGGCATTGGCATGGCAGGCTGTGGGAACACCAGTGTAGGAGCAACAGGGGCCTCTATCCATTCTCACCGTTAGCATATAGTGTCCATGCTGGGTCACACCGCCCTGAGGCATCTCGGGGGGAGATGCCCTTTCTCTCTGCTTCACTTTTCTCTCAGATCTAGCTCCCATGCCCCTGCACTGCTCAGCAAGTGTCCAACCTAAGAGTTGTGGGCATGCAGGAGAGGGAGGTGGGAAGGGCTGGGCACCTTGTCTGAGAGAGAGTCATCAGGGAGCTGCAGGAGAAAGGCATTCATGCTTGCCGTTTGTGCCAAGGGCATAGTTTAAGGAGGAAAAGGAGCTACCAGGGAAGATGACACCCAAGACACCCGACAAGACTTTCAAGGAATGCAGCTGCGGGCACCCGTCCCAGGGGAAAGCTAAACGCTTGCAGAGATGGCAGACCTGGGTGCGGCACACCCGCCTCTGGCATGTGAAGCTCCTGTTCCAGCTGGACATGTGCCTTGGAAGAGCAACTGTGCTGAACTTGCCAGCACACAGGAGGAAAACAAACCAATCTGCAGAGTATATGACACAACTTGTTGGTCTGAAAGGCATAGGAGATTTCAGACATATGAGAGAAAACAGATCTTCAAAATAATTTGCTTTGTACTCCCACTCCTGCCAAAGCAGGTTTGCTCTAAGCGTTGTGTGAATGAGCCCTGTTAGCTGCTCCCACATCCCACATCCTCTCTCCCCCCAGTAGTGGAGGAATTATTATTATTTGTACTGTTCATTTAGTACATCATCCCCTTTGCGCTGCCTGAGTAATGTACAGTGAACAAAGCCCATAAACCGGATCTCTTCCATCTCTTTATAGAAGTATGATGAAGTGGTAAATTCATGGAATTTAAACCACTTTGTCCAGTCAAAAAGTACAGGATTCACCAAAGTAATCTTTAAGGTGTTTCTTAAATAGTTCACTTAGGCTTGGGTTTTTTTGTGGAACACACACAAAAACCCACAGAAGGCTAGCTAAGAACGATGCAGTTGCCATGAATGGTGCAATGACCGTCTGCTGTTCCATTGTATCTTGGCTTGTATCAGAAAGAGTGTGGTCAGCAGGACTAGGAAAGTGATCGTCCCCTCATACTTGGCATTGGTGAGGCTGCACAGTGAATACTGTGTTCAGTTTTGGGCGCATCACTCCAAGAAAGATACTGAGGTGCTGGAGCGTGTCCAGAGAAGGGCAACAAACCTGGTGCACACCCTGCAGCACAAGTCTTATGAGGAGCAGCTGAGGAAACTGGGTTGTTTAGCCTGGAGAAAAGGAGGCTGAGAGATCTTATCGCTGTCTACAACTACCTGAAAGGAGGTTGTAGCAAGGTGGAGGTCGGTCTCTTCTCCCAAGTGACAACTGATAGCAGAAGAGTAAATGGCCTCAAGTTGCACCAGGAGAGATTTAGATTGGATCTTAGGAAAAAATTGTTTACCAAAAGGGTTGCCAAGCATTGGAACAGGCTGCCAAGGGAAGTGTCTGAGTCACCATCCCTGGAGGTGTTTAAAGGATGTGTAGATGTGGTGCTGAAGGACATGGTTTAGTGGTGGACTTGGCACTGCTAGGTTAATGGTTGGATTTTATGACCTTAAAGGTCTCTTCCAACCAAAACAATTCTATGATTCTATGCTCTTCAAGCTGATTTTTAAAGTAATAAATTAAGCCATTGTGTATTATTATGGGGGTCTTTTTCCTTACTATGTGCATGACTCTTATGTTACTGGGGTTCATTATCTTACAGTAACAGAATGAGAGCCTTTGGCAGCCTCTCACATTTGCACAAGGATAGTGTCAGTAATTCTGTGGAGCTCTATACCATTTTCAGAAATGCAGTTTATGTATGCAAAATTCTTTAAGGGTTGGATCTTTCCAATGACAATATTAATCTAGTGCTTTGTAACTGTTATTTAATCTTCATAACAGTGTTTGGACGTGGCATGGTTATTTCAATTGGAATGGTCTTGAATATTGTGCATTCTGATGCATGTAGACTTGGATTATGCATATAGACAATGTTTATTAGAAAAAAACCATTTCTCATTGCAATGAGTGAGAAACGTTTTGAAATCTGTTTCTTTCTTAGGCAGTAGATGCTTTTATAGTATAATTATTTCATTTCTGAACTTAGTATATTCATCTTTTTTCCAACCACTCTTCAGCAAGCTGATGAGCTGGAAAGTGGAAAAGCCTTCAGAGTGGAACTTCAGGAGCAGTGGTAGAAGAGTCAGGAAACCAGCAAAGATTCCCAAAAGCATGAGCAAAACATACTCAGAAAAGCTTCCCTGCCATCTTTTTAAAATTCTGGTATATAATTTCTCAAACTTCTCCAGGCATTTACCCACCAAGCTAAGTCTGAAAAGACTTGTTTATTGGTCATACTTTAAATGACCCATTTGTTTTTTCCAAAGTTTCCCAGTTCCAGAACTGCCTCTCCTAGAGGTTTAGACTTTTGTGGAGACAGGCTCTCTCTGAAGATGCAAATATGCACACTCACATAGAGGGCTCTGGTGACTGCAGAGGCTGCTAATCTTAGAGGGAGCTATCTAGTCTGCATCATACACTCCCGGGGCTCCAGCGTCTTCCTGCACTTTAGCTGGAAAATTCCAGCACGGTGATCTGGTGCTGACTCCTCACTGTGAAAACACAATGGGATCCATTCTCCTATCGTGGACAAGCTATGCACATAAAAACCCTGTTGACTGAAAGGACGATAGACCCCTTTAGCCTTAGCATGACAAGACTCCTTTGAATGCATACAGCATTTTTCAGTGAAGCGTGTTGAGGATGGAGAACACTTTCTCCCTTCCCCCTCCTTTGGTCCTTCCCCCTTGCAGAAATCCGTAGTGGCATGCCTAGCACCTCTCGTCTGTGTAAGCTCTCAAAAACCACCTTCATGCTTTTCAATAAGTTTCGTCTCTCCATAATTTGGGTAGGGACACACTTTTAATGCAACTGGAATTCACTCTTTGATGCTTGTGCCCACCTGCCCCATCCAAGTCCCCTGTTGCACAGTGGCTTTGATGAAACTGATAGATGAGGTGCTCTGTGATCATCTATTTGATGTTAATAGATATGCCTGATGACTGGGAGACAAGATGGGTGTAGTTACTCTGAGTCAGAATCCACAAAAAGAGCAGACAAAAGATGACATTTCAGACTAGCAATTCAGTGAGGCCCTGTAGTTGCCAACAAGTAAAGTGACATCCATCTAACACATAGCTGGCATGATAATGGTTCAAATTATTATGAACTTTGATCTATACTTCTATAATCTTTAGATGTTACATTATTTAGGTATTATACCAATAACACTAGAGCAAACCAACCCAACCAGTCACACCACCACCAAAAACAAGCAAAATATCAACCTGATATGTTACTCTCCTCTCCAGCTCCTTCTTTAT
>VZSF01001885.1:974665-1130269 GCA_013398295.1 Chionis minor | reverse complement strand
GGGGGGGGGGGGGGGGGAAGAGGCAGGTTCTGCAGATGTATGAAATTGGACTGATTTAAGGTGGAGAGACAAGAATTACACATCTGAATTCTTGTACTGGGATTCCCCAAATTTCTAATCCTGGCCCCTGTAAGAGCAGACTTTTTATCCAAAGGGCAGAAAACAGAAAACATAAAACACTTTTAAAAAGACTTACCTAGAGTTCTCTGAAACAGATAGAAGTTCCCTTTTTGTCTTCAGTCACTTTGGATTGAACTTCCAAGAAAGCACTAAGTATAGATTTATTTTTTTTTTTCCAAAATGGCAGATAGTAACCTCATAAATTTAAATAACATTTGGATAACTCATTTGGTTCACTTGTGGTAATGGATTGCTTTTTAGTGAAACGGTAATATATTTGTAAGAATAAAATAGTAATTGTTGGTTTCTTCTTTCAACAACTCAGAAACAGTAGTATGGAGCATAAGTTTTGTTTTAAATGTGATAACACCTTAGATAAAATATCTTGTTTCTTTGCTTTTTTTTTTTGTAATATTGTGTAAAAAAAAGTTGTATAATGTAATCATTTAGTGTTTATTTTATTATGTGTACCTTCTACTCAGAGGGTTGGCATTATTGTTCCTAACAGTGATGGATACAAGCAGATCATGCCCTATGACCTCTACCATCCCCTTCCTCGGTACGTAAAACAGTCAACCAGATGCTAGGATTAACAAATTCATTTGCTTCTTTTTTTTCTTTTCTCTGTGTTTCTGCTTTGCTCTCAAACTAAGTTAACAGATGCTGCCTTTCTCTTGCTCTGAACTCCTGCAGATAACCTAGAGATGTTCAAGTGCTGACCTGTTATAAAATTCTGTTGTTGCAGAACTGAAACGATAATGTAGCTCAAGCAGCAATGCAGATTTATTAAGTCCCTTTCTTTCTCCCTTTCCACACTCCTCACCCCTGCATCCCCTCTTCTCTCACACCTTTCCTTTTCATTCCCTTCACTCATCTCTGAACAGGACAAGTGGCTTTCTAATAAACCATGAAGCTTTCTCTGTCTCTCCAGTCTCTCCAGCTGGTTCTTGCATGCTTATAAATTGCCAGGTTTTGGATTTAGACAGTATTAGTGTTATGTTCTGATCGTGCAAACCCATGCTAATGCCTTCCCTGGGGATACGAATCCATTGGCTTTTCTAAGAAATCAGAGATCAGGGGAGGAATAGGATCAAGGACTGATTTGTAGTATTAATTATCTCACAATTAAAATGTCTTTAATGTAAGACTTGAGATTCTCATGGAAATAATTGCGTAATTAATCATTCTTAAACCAGTGAATAAGACGGGTGCTGATGAAGGTTTAGTAGTTGAAGGATAATAACCTTTTGGTTTTGAAATACTGCCTGGGCATGCAACAGTGTTGTGCTGTGTTTCCTCCGTCGTTAATTTATTGTGTCACAGACTATGAAATCACAGACAGAACCCCCTAGGCAACTTACTAGTCTGTTCCGGGTGAGGAAACGACCTCCCTCAAACCATGGTGAGGCCTAATGCAGAGAGCTTTCAGCATCAGTGTGCAAGCACAGTGTATTGACGTTCAACAGAGCCTCCAGCCAAATCATGGTCCCATCGCTAACCATGAGTGAGAAGACAAGCAGCGTACTCGCCAAGCATCATGGCCGCCATTTATGTTGGCACACTTTATCAATGATCCATGTCATTCGGATTAGGCTTTTCTCTTCCTAGCTAAGTGCTTATGGTTATGTACACACAGTCTTTATTACCAAATATCCATGAAATACACTTATAAAATATATCCCACATCTAATTCCTTTTTTCTGGAAAACACTTTTCTCTGTTCTTTATTTTAAAAAAACCCACATACTTCGCTCCTAACCTTAAAATTTAAACCTCTACTAGTAAGGCATATACAAGCTAGAATATTTATGCAGGGTTTAACACTCTAGCTTTGAATAAAACAGATTTTATTTCAATTGTGTACAAAGGGTATGTACATTGACAAAAGACAGAGAAGAATTTTATATCAGAGAATGATTCAGCAGTACTTAACAGTGGAGAGACTGTATTTAGGGAAAAAGCATCCTGAGCTGGCAGCTAGGCAGAGGCTTTTTTACTGCTGAAGAAAATCCAAAATAAAGGATCAAAATGCCCTGAGGTATTTGGCTTTCAGTAACACTGAAAGAAAAAAAAAAATCATTCCCTGAAAATGATCAAAAGGCTGAGACTGTTTCTCAAGCTGTTCTGGATTATGGTCTCACCCCGTAACAGTCCCTTCACATCCACTCTCCCAGGCTCACCATTCTCCCTTATCCCACCCACCCCCATTGATTGCTCAAGCTGGAACTGCTGGCTAGGACCTCTGCCACCCTTTTTCCCTCTGCTATTTTGCTGCTGCTTCCCCTCTTCTCTCTCTCCCACATTCCCACATGTGGCCCTATGAACCCACAAACAGGGCTCAGGTCTTCCTCCCTCACCCTGAGAGGGAAGACACAGACACGTGTCCCTTCTCCAAACCTCAGAGACAGCAGAAACCAAACAGACCATTAGGCTGGCATGAGACAGGGCCAAGTCAGGGGTATAGAAAAATGTCTTTCCTCTGAACCTGCAGAGTTTAGGTCAGAAAACCCCAAAACTCAAACCAAAAAAATCTCAACCAAACCAGAGAGGCCCTGGTTGTGTTTACGTGTCTGAGACTGGCACCTAAAACCAGGGACAGAGGAGAGAAACAAACACCCCAGGGGAAGTGGAAAGCAAATCTGTGAAGGCACCTTTGCAGGATTTCCCTACTGCAATCCCCCAGCATTGAGTGTTATCACAAAGAGGGACAGGTATGCTTCAGCCGATACAGTGCTTATTCTTAATGCACCACTGATTCCTTTCACAAATTCTTGGTCAATATTGCACGCTGTGTACCTCAAAAGAAGCTGCGACACCTCCTTTAAGACCTGTGCAACAGAGAAACTTCACCTTCCTATCTTACACTCAAACAAAACCTGAGGACCAAACTGCTCGCCTAGATTTAAGCTGCTTGGTATTGCTGTCGTTGTGTAAGGCATGTGGAAACTTGTCCCAAAGGCTCCAGGGAATTCCCTGGAGCCACGTCACCTTTATGCCTGGGAAAAGCTGAATCAGGCTGGCTGCAGCAGTTTCTGCTGTTCCTGAGTTTCAGTTTGAGGCCTCTTCATTTAGATCTGTGGCAGTAAGAAACTTCAGCTGTATGCTGGGAAACTTGTTCAGCAGAGCCCCAGTTAACACATTTGAACTAAAAACATCGCTAAAATTACCCATTAGTGACATACGTCACTTATGCTGAGCACATGATGATGGGTACGGCATGGTGTAAACATTATTTCACCACTTCTTAGTGATAAGTTGTAGAATTAATCACTGGCTTTACCACTGATTCATAAACAGCTATTAACAAGCCTATTTCACATTGAGTTTTATGGCACTTTCAGCCAGTAGCCAAGCGTCGGTAGTGCTTACATGCACTGGAACTGATAAGAAAAAGATGGGTTGATATGATGACAAACCAGAGGGAAAGACAAGCATTTTTCACATTGCTTAATAATCTTGGTGATCCTGTAATTGTTACTTAATAAAAATAATTCCTTTGTTTTAAGTGGGAGAAAAAACCCCTCACTTCTCACTTTTTTGCCTTCTTGCCTGAAAGAGGAAAAGAGACGGAGGGTTTTTTACACAAAAACAATTTTTTACGTAAAAAAAATTAAAACTTATGACCAAAATAATTTTTAAACGTTATTTTGAATATATTTATCAAAAGGACATTTGCCTTTGTGTCATGGGACACTTTGGAAGAAAAAAAAGTTTCTGTGAAATGTTTCCAGGTAGATAGAATGTGCACACTTTTATACCATCAGGCATGCACAGGATTATAGAGGAATAGCCACAGTTGATCATGACAATGGTGCCGGATCCTCTCTGTGACAATGGCTTGAATCTAAGTGGAAATACCAGACTATTTTATGTGGACAGACATGTACATATATAAAACAATACATACATTATTGTACATGCATCACTGTAAAAAAAGGATTATTCTTGTAAGTATGCACAACTTTTTAGAACATACACATTGTTCTGTGGATGTCTCACTATATTCTCAAATGGCACCTGTAGAGAAAAGATGGTTTCTCAGTTCATCTCACTACCTCAACTGTAAGGAAACAAGGCCTTTGTGGTTTATCCATCAGAGGCCATGTATGGTATCAGTATAGCCACGTCTCCTTTGGTGATTTCCTCCCAACTTCTTTTTTTCCCTCAACTCATTTGTTTCCCTGGTATGAAACACTGTTGTTTCCCTGTATGATCTTGGAAAAGGAGCATCAGCTTCAGAGCACACTGAGCTTCCAGTGATTTGTGATAGAGATCCCTCAGAACATAACAAATTGTGAAGATATGATAATCTCATCAATTAAAAAAAAAAAAAGAAAAAAAGAATTCAGTAAAAAGTAAAAAGTATTCGGAGTTTCTGTGGTAGTAGTCACTGAGTTAGTGGGATAGAGATTTCATATTACTAATCTGTGATTTAAAGAGAGTAGCCACGAGAGTGCTTTGCTGTTATAGACATTTATAAAAATACATATACGATTAATTTTTACTGACATTAATCAGGAAAAAACCCACCTCCTGCAGATAGCAGTTTGTGGATTTCGGGGGTGTGGGAGGGGGTGGGGGCAGCAGGGGTTCCTTTTCCTGATGCCTCTCTGTTTTGTGGATTTTTTTCCCCAGATGGGAAAGTACACCCTGGACTGCCTGTTCCTCGTCTTGTGGAGGGGGCATTCAAAGCCGCAGCGTCTCATGTGTGGAAGAAGATATTCAGGGGCATATCAGTCCCGTGGAAGAATGGAAATGCATGTATACTCCAAAGATGCCTGTTGTCCAGCCTTGCAATATATTTGACTGCCCGAAGTGGCTTGCTCAGGAATGGTCTCCGGTAATCAGCTTAGCTTTGTTGGTTTTGTATTTACCACACTAGGAAGATATCTTAAATTACAGTTTAGTGAGCTTGTGGAAGTAGGAACATGCATTACTTTCTTTCCTTATTACTATGACCTCTGTTTTAAATTAGGCTATTTGATTAACTGCAAAGTAAATACTCAGGAATTAATAAGATTTACATGATTAAGGAGAATGATGAAAAAATAAATTAGATCAGTAATGTTAATTATTAACCTTCTACTAATAATAGACTGAAAACATAAATGAAATGCACAATACAAAACCAGTAAGCATGTAAGGGTATATCTTCATTACAACTTTTCAGCCATATATTGAATATCAAGAGTTGCTGAGAATTTTCCAGAAATATGTAAAGTCATAAATGACTCTGCTCTTTGATGCTTGTAGTTAGTTGTTTGTTGCTGTCTCACCTTTCCTTCTGTACAAAAGTAAATGTCTTTGAAATGTCTTTCTACAACAGTAGAAAAGTACTTTGATTTTGTACATAAAGATTTAATTTTGAATGCAGTTTCTCACTACCCCAGTTTCTTAACAAGTAAAATGGGATTTAGAAGCTAAACTGACTCACCCACAGGTGAGGTATTCTTGACTGATTGCAAAGTGCTTAGTGATTTCCAGATGAAAGCTGCTACCCAAGAGCAAAGTAATATTGGTAGTATCCACAGCCCTCACCCTGGTTGGTAGTTTTGATCCTCTCCCGTGCAAGCACTTCTGAAATAATTCATGCAGGGGGAAAAATGGATGTTCCCTACCAAAAATAAATGAAAAAACACTTAAGAAAGTGTCTGAGGGAAGAAAGTCCAAATACTTTCCCATTCTCTTTGGTGCCATGTACCAAAATAGCTGAGTATCACCCCTGTTAACCCATAAGCCCCAGTACTTTGTCCAAGCAAAGTGGAGTGGCTGCAGATGAAACTGACGGGGTGTTGCTGAGCATGGCCAGTATGGGACAGATGGCCACAAGCCAAGTAGCCACCACTCAGAGAGTGGCACTACAAGAGAAATCCAGCAGCAAAATGTCCAAAGCAAGTAACTGTGTAGAGCAAAAAAGGCAAAAATTTCTGACAGTTTTATACATTATCCCTAACTACTAAATATTATGAATAATTTCTGTTCAGGGTTGGGTGTTTCTGCAACAGGCAGCAGGTCGAGGGAGGTCACTCTCCCCTTTTACTCTGCCCTGGGGAGGCCGCATCTGGAGTACTGTGTCAAGTTCTGGGCTCCCCGGTTCAAGAAGGACAGGGAGCTGTGGAAAGGGTACAGCAAAGGGCTACAAAGATGATTAGGGGACTGGAACATCTTTCTTATGAGGAAAGGCTGAGGGAGTTGAGAAGAGAAGACTGAGGGGGGATCTCATCAATGCTTACAAACACTTAAAGGAAGGGTGACAGGAGAAGGGGGCCAGTCTTTTTTCAGTGGTGCCCAGTAATACAACAAGAGGTAATGGGCACACACTTGAACATAGAAAGTTCCATTGAACATGAGGAGGAACTTCTTTCCTTTGAGGGTGGCAGAGCACTGGAACAGGCTGACCAGAGAGGTGGTGGAGTCTCCAACACTGGAGACATTCAAAACCCACCTGGACGCCATCCTGTGCAGCCTGCTGTAGGTGGACCTGCTCTGGCAGGGAGATGGAGTAGATGGTCTCCAGAGGTCCCTCCCAACCCTTAACATTCCATGATTCTATGATTCTATGATCATGCGTTGCTCTCTGATGTACACACATTTCTATTGCATATTCCCCTTTTATTTATCACTCCTGTGATGTATCACACACTCCCTATTTTTTTTATTATTTTTTTCCCCAGTGCACTGTGACCTGTGGACAAGGACTCAGATACCGTGTGGTCCTTTGCATTGATCACAGGGGGATGCATACAGGAGGCTGTACTCCTAAAACAAAGCCACACATAAAAGAAGAATGTGTCGTACCCACTCCTTGCTACAAACCCAAAGGTAATGAGGCAGAAGGAGTCTCATAAATTTTCAAAGCTCTTCCATGTTAAGTAGTTTTGTTTTATTGATGGTAGCACCATTTTCACCTTCACTGAGTTGTGAATTCACACCGTGAATACCTGCCTATACTATTCCTGTTGCCTGCAAGCAACTCGGAGTGAATGCTGGCCCCTTCCTCTTTCTTACAAGTTCTGGGGTTTTCACTGTTAGTTTGTGATGCAGCAGACCAAGCAATATAAATGTAAATTTGACCACAGCGTAAGCAGGTTTTACCTCACTGGTTGTGTCTGGGCTAAATTTGCCCCGTTTTTAAAATAAATTAAATATATAAATAACATTTATGGTAGATAAATGTAACCGTAATTTTAAAGTGCCTGTCCATAACTTGGAGCTTAAAATGGGTCAGAAGCAAGCATTGTATATCCCAACATGAGATTCCTCTTACTAGCAAGGCTGCAGATTGTTGGATTTGAAGCATCTTATAGCAAAGAGTATTCACAATTTGTATAGAAACAGTCTTGACTTGGGCCTCAGACAGAATAATACTGGGGTAAATCCCACACACTTTTTTGAGAGAAAGAGAAAATATTTCTGCAGCTCTTTGGAGGTTCTCATGGGATAGGAATGTTAAAAAAATAAGTCCTGGAGACTGGATTGGATTAAGGGGCAGAGGCCAGGTGCAGCAGACACAGGTATTTGAACTTTTCCACAGGTATATGAGCGTGCATGTGTTGTGTGTGCATATAGCTCTGTTGATACAACCTCTGTGTCTGTATGCTGACTAACATAGAGAAACTTCTGGGACACAGCAATGTAGGTGAACTTAATTTCCCTAAACTGGAGACTTAAACCCCACCGTAAGAAGAAATCGTTTCCTTTTAAAAAATGAATTGCTATCCTGACACATGTTAAAAGCACTTATTATGAAGCCCTGTGAAGTAAGGGTGACCCATGACCTTGTGCTGGTCCGAGACAGAACAGTGAAGTTTTGAATTTTAATTTCTGCACTCAGTGGCTAATGATGGGTGTTCTTGCCAAGTTTCAAGATTCCAGTTTATCTGGACCATGAGAATTCATTGTGTCATTGTGTCTGACAGCCACCAAAGTGGTGAAACCCAGACACAGGGCCATTGGGGAGCAATGGCTATGTTTGCACTGAATTTTGCTGGCCAACATGAGCTCACTCCGTTCACCCTCCAAGATGAAAAAAAAAGGCCATATGACTGTGTTAGCATGACTCTGAGCCTCATATGGAGATTCAGTGGATTTGGGCTCAGTCCGTCAGTTGCTTTTATGGGGCTTTATATGGTGTTCAGAGCACAGGTAAAGCAAGATCCTGTCTGCCTGCAGCATATAGTGTAAGCAAAATGCAGTTAAGACATCAAAAAGTCAGGTGTTGCAAACCACCCACAACTGACTTCTGCCTAGGGAACCTGATAAGGGTGCAAGACCAGCTAGGAAAGCTTTGCTTACCCGCATCTGTCACGAAGTCTCTTCCAATGGGACTTGTCTGGGAGCAAAGCAGGTCTACTGTTTGATGGAAGTGCACCCTAGCAACGGAGTGGCATCTTTACCCTGAACAAACTCTTATGCTGCCCTTTGCAGTACATATGAGATTATTTTCTGACTGTAGGCAGTCATTTCTTTCTTCCATTTTTTTCCCACGGGATGGAAAGTCTTACGCTAAGCATACTGTTTTGCTTGTGTTTAATTTTAGCCCTCATCTTGGTTCTGCAACACTCTCACAGTTGTCCCTCCATAATGCAAGTGGTAATGTTTGAAGACCCCTGTACCTGAAGGCTGAATTGTGGTTTCAGAAGAGAGTAGGACCAGATGATATCCAGAGGTCTTGTCCAATCCAAATGATTCTATTTATGTGATGGAATTTTGTCCTTTTTATTTCACAAATCAAGAGTTAGGAGTTTAGAGCAGTAGGGGTAGCGAAGTACCCCTCCTCTACTGAATGTTGTAGTCTTACCCTGCTTTTTCCTTCTGGATCTGGATTAACATAAAGCAGAAAAACAGTCTTCCTAGCTGACCGAAATAGCAAGACAAAAAATGTGGAATTCCCTCTTCTTTTAACACACTGTGCTAAACACCAATAGAATGCAAATAGTTCATTTTATTTATTTCATCTTAGTTTATTCAAGCACTGAGGCACTTTATTTTACACCAATAATGGGAAAAATTGTATAACCCTGGATTAAGTAATGATTTTCAGTTTTAATAGAGAAGGTGTATTCATCTAATAAGACTTTCGGTATAATATAGGATTTAAGTGTTTTTACTGGAACTGTTTTTTAAAAGGAGAGATTTTACTTTAATCTCCAAAGGCAAAAATTCCTCCTTAGCTTATGTTAGGAGTACTTTTTATTCATTTTTTTGTCAAAGCACACTGTACAACACCAACATTTCTAATCGTCTAACTCATTTTGCAGTGTAGATGATAATTAACTACCCCTCTAAAAAGAAAAGTTATTTTAAAAGTCATATAACAGGCAATGGTACACAAGAGCTTTTGCTTTTTACAAGCACTTGCATCCAAGCAAAAAAGGCACAAAAGTAAGATCTGGCTTTCCAAAACCCATAAAACAAGCTGCAGAACATATAAATAGAAATATCTCCTACATATTTTGGATACCAAATGCAGTAAAATACAGATTAGGCTAAGAGCTGTGCTGGCAAATATTCATCCTTAAATGGCACTAATAAATATGTTAGAGTAAGAGCTTGGCAAGCTATTTCTCAGAGATCGGCATAGTAACTCTATTACTGTCCCTTTTTTCCTCCGTTAATAACTTGCTCGAAGGAAATTTGCTTGACTAAAGTTGCAGTAGCTGTGAAATTAAGTTGTAAGTTGCTGTTTCGCTGTGATACAACTGACAGATGGGAAATTTCATGCATGTATATGAAAGGTTTGCTGTTGTACACAACAGAGTCACAGAAAATTCCCGACTATTCTGAATGGCATTAATCTGCTCCCATTGGCAAGTAAAAATCTGTCCATTTTATAAACTCAAAAGGCTTAGGTGATTTGTGAGTGGCAAATAGGTCTGGCCCTGGTTCTCCTCAGTGGTCTGAGTCTCACTCCCTTTTATTCAAGGGTTTTTTTTCCCCTGATCCTAGCCCAGAATGTTTTGTTGAAATGCAGTGCTCCTTCTCAAATTATAGTGCCAAATTTGCTCTTGCTTTGTACCCCTGTAAAGCTGAAACAGCTCCACTGCCTTGAGCTCAGATACTCTACTTTGACACTGCGTGAAAGAGGAGTTTGGCTCACAAAAAAGCAGCATGGCCCTGCGCTCCCCAGACCAGAGCAGCTCGTTACGCTGTGTGCACATCCTGCAGGGGAAGAAAAGCAGCTCTACTGTTTTCCATCAGAAATGACAGAAAAAGTATCAAGCTGGGGTTTTTTTAAACCCACGTAGCTGATGGACTGATAAACCTAAAGTTGAAAAGTATAGCTGGGCCGTTTTATTACGGTTTCTCTGTTTTTCTGTGGTATCACTCATCAAATCAGGGGTTTGTTCCCTTTTGTAATCCATCAAAAAACAAGCTTAATGTGTCTTCTGAAGTTTTAAAATTTAAGGGTAAACACAGGGATTTTATACATTTTGCCTTTGGAGTGTCAGTGGAGGCCTGTTATGCTTGCAAGACTCCCTCCAAAAAATACTTTCCAGAGTGCCTATTTTTACAGCCCAGTTGAGTAGTTTGAAAAGTGTCTTAATTTGTCTTTCTGGGTTTAGAATGAGGTAGCCCTTTTAGCTGCAACAGCAAAATGTCTGGCCATATAACCTCGTAAGCATTACAGTTCAGTGATGAAGGAGTTTCCTTCTCCTGCTCTCCTTTCTCTTTCTTCACACTCAGCCTCCACGTGGATGAAGGCACATGTGCACCATCGGCACAATCAGCGAGACAGGGAAGGTTGGCACACGTAGCCGCATCACTGCATGCTTCCTATTTTCACATGCTTGTGTTTGTTCTGTAGAGAAACTTCCCGTGGAAGCAAAGTTGCCCTGGTATAAGCAGGCTCAAGAGCTGGAGGAAGGGGCAGTGGTGTCTGAAGAACCATCGTAAGTCTTAAAAATTTGCTTACAACATGTTCTCGTGATGTGGGGACCTGGGGCTTGCGCTGACCTAACACAATCTCTTGAAATTGTATTTGGCTTTCCTTAGAGTGTAAAGGCTAAACCCAACCCAGTGGAAATCAATAGGCTTAAGGCTCCATCACACTTCGGTATGAAGAGACAGAATTTGAATCTGCAAATGTGGATTTTAGAAATACATACATGTTTTGTTTAAGGTCACTTACAATAATATTATAGTGAGAGTCTGCCTACCTACATAGTTGTATGTTCCCCACTACCACTGTAACTCTGCAGCTCAGCACCTTTATTTATTGTCACAATACCTTTGTGAACTAAGAGGTAAGATATAGTGATGACTCGCCCTCACCTCTCTCCCTAGGAAAGATGGAGTAGCAGCAAATAAGATGAATTAACTTTAGTAGAAAATAAACCAGAAACCTCAGCTCTGTGGTTTGGATTGCCTTATCCTCACTTACCTCATCGTTTCAGGGATTATCCCCTCCCCACTTTTCCAGCCACTTCAGGCTCTTTGACCAGCCACCTCTACAAGATGGGTCCCAGTCAGCAAGCACCTGGTACCCTATGAGTAGCTCTTCCTCCTGCTGCAGACCCTATTGGATGGCAGGTTGGCCTACGTACATATCTTGACAGTCTGCTCCCATTAGAGCTGCCTGAAATGTTGGAAACTGTACATTTTCTTCCTTAATACATAGAATTAACTCACTACGTTCCTTAACTGTAACTTTTTTGCTTTTTTCTTTTCCTGTTTGTTTGCCTTATGTTTTGTGAGAAAAATACCATTGCATTAGAAAGAGGCAGACGGCATAAAATAGTTACAAGTAATGCTGCAGGAAAAAATATGGCAATAAAAATCTGGAAAAGAACACTTGCAGTTAAGGCTGATACCTGCCTTTCAATAAGAACATCTGACTGTATGGATCCAACCTGTTGTAGCCAAGTTCTTCACACACTGCTATTGAAAATACAGTTTAGCAGTTTCTGCACGTGCTCCATTTCATTAATAGCAGGAGTGTAGAAGAAGTTAGACAAATTAAGTGGTTTAAAAAAACACCTCAGTATTTCATTCAGAATTGAGACGTACTGTCATTTACGAATCATTAATCCTCCTTAGCCCAATAAAATTGCAATGAAAAGGAAGCTGCAGTAAAACTGATACATCATATAAACCTTTAGCAATGGGGTTGAAAAATTAAAAATACTGTTATGATTATGTTTTGGATTTTTTAGTCTGGAACTGTGATAAATGCGTGTTATAATTATAACCTCTGTACACAGCTTTAATCAGTATCCAGTTTCTCGTGGCTGAGCACATGGCATTTTTTATTGCAACTGCAGCTGTGTATTAGACTAAAAAACATTGTTCATTATTCAATAAAATTGCAGTTTTGGCATGCTTAATTCAAACTGAAGTAATTTGAAACTGGAACATTGAAATGGAGTTAGAGATATATGTAATAAACCCCTCAAAATAAAAATTATTTTAATCCAGCTGCCAGATGTATACATAAATGTATACATATACACACATACATGTATACACACACATTTATACACACATATGCAAACACACATATGCAAACACACATACTCATATGTGTATATACGTATTAGTAGCAGCTATCACATGTAATATAATGAGATGTTTAACTGTTTCCAGAGTTTCATAGACTTCATAAGTTGATTCATTCAGTGTCAAAGTCTAGAAAATTCAGTATTTGTGAACATACCCAGTTTTCATTTGTAAAGTGCAGTTTATTTTCTTGCGTCTCTTCATGTGACTGTACTAAACCTCTTAGATAAATGTGCATTTATCAAACTGTAAATAACCCCTGAAGCATAAAAAAAAAAAAGATACATTACCAAGAAGTTTATAAAAAATAATCATACTGACACATGGTCATATCTGGAACAATTTGCTGCACTAAAAAAATTTTTAGATAAATTTTGTGAACAGTGTTGACAGTACTGTAGAAAAAGAGTATAGTAATAGATATATGAGTATATGCAGCTTTAAATATTAGCAAGAAGGAGTTTGTAGACAATAGGCATAACCTGCAGGGAAGGATCAAGAGGCTTTTGTTTATCATGACGTGTATTTTGATAAAACATTCTGGAAAACCTTACGGATATATTACTTGGGAAATCAAAACAGACCTTGAGAGATATAAGAGGAAAGGAGTTTAAGAACTATAAAATGCTTCAAGCACAGCTATGACACCTCCTTACTTCGCAGTTTCAGTGCTCTGCTGCAATAAAGACCATGTTCTTCAAAGACATCCTAATCTTTTTATCCCATCTCATGCAACACTTCAGTGACACCAGTAGGGTACCTAATGTACTGATACAGCGGGGCACAGTCCAGACTAGGTTCACTCTGCCATGGGGCAACATTTTGTACATTTTTTTTCTCCTTGCAAAGCACAACTCTGGGAGCATGTATAATCTTTATTTTAGGCTGACAGGAAATCAACATGACATTAAATGGAATTCAAGTACAGATTTTTATACGTGTTGATTAACAGCTAAAATAAAGGGTACAAACTCAGGGTCTTTATGCAAACTATGCTAAAGCTTGGAGATATCCATGCCTTGTGTTTAGTTTGGAATGATTTTTAGTGATAAGCCATGAGGCAGAAAGGCCAAATAAAAACTTAGAAAACTTGTGCTGAAAGGGCCATCCCTGTCTGTAAACTGTAAAAGCCATCTGCATATTGTTCAAAAATATCTGATCTGTTGACAGCGACCTTGAGCAGCGAATTTCCACATAAATTTGGTTTGGGTGCCTCACTATTAATAGTGTTTTGCATTCATGTCTAACTTTAAACAGCTATTCATTTTAGGTCATGATTATTAGATTGAAAAATGACATAAAAAAGGAGACAAAACAATCAGAACTCACCAAGATACAATCAAAAATCAACTTTGATGCCAGTTTCATAACATCACTTGTCCTCGTTCATCTGTGTAAGGATTTCAAATGCACCAACTAGTTGAAAAGCAAGGTGTATTACATGATAATGCATCTTTTAGCCTGTGTTTCTGCAGCCAATGTAATTACACAATTTAATAGTCCATGACCTACCATGCTGACAGATGGTGGGTTATCATCGCTCACATAATTTGTCTGATGAATGCTAATTTGAAGGTTGGAATGGTAGACAGTTTTTAAAGGCTGCATCAAGCACTGGCTCGTGTAAGACACCCTGTGATGTGGTCAGCTATTTTGCTGACTGTGAGTTTGAGTAACTAGGACATGATCATCGATTTCTTACTGTCTTACACCTAAGTGTGTTGTAGTGTGTTAATTTGCTGTCAATGTTTTCCGGGGGGTGTAAAAAACAATTTTAATTGCTTGTTTCCTCTCTTCTGAGGAAGCCATTTCTTTCCTCTGATTCAGTAGAGCAGAGCTGGGTGAGTAAGGTTTGAGGGTGGGAGTTGAGCTGGGCAGGCAGGATGCATGTTCTTTGAGACCCCACTCATCTGCTCAGCAGGGAGAGAATGATGGGCAGAGGAGAGGCAGCATGGAGGGGAAGGGGGGCAGTTGTAGAGTGGGAGGAACAGCAGAAGGCCTCCAGTGGCATGGTAAGACAGGTGCTGAAACGGCAGCGTTGTGTGTTCATGAGCGTGTTTGCTTGAAGCTGGAGTAATGGGAGTTTCTCCAGACCAGCTATGTTTATGTGATTTTACTATTCACTCTGTATTGGTGCAGTAATTACCAATTTCATGACTGCACTTGAGCAGACATCAGTAAGGACTCATTTTTTTCTTAGACTTCATCTGAGGATCTTCCTAAGCTTTCTTACGTCACCAAGTCACTGTCCCCATTCTCCTCTACAGACAGGGTTGTGCTTTGTAGCCAGCAGACCATTCTTCCCCTACCACTGTCACCCTTCCTTACTATTCTTCAGGCAGAGAAAGCAAACCCTGTCTATACGCAAATTTATTGTTCTTCTCAAAGTTTATTTTTTACTGGGAGTTTAAAAATTAAAGCTGAAAAATTTCAGCAGATTTCTCCTATGCACTCAGTTCTCATATTTGTGAATATCTGTATTGCTGTTTTGTGATTTTCTATTGAAAATTATTTTTGTTATGAAATGGCATACTATGAGTTATAAACTTACTCTTTTTTTAACATTGTCCTTTCACCTGTAATTTTTGAACATTCTCTAATGGGCTGCTAGAGCAGCAGACACCTCATTTTTGTTCCATCTGTGTGTAGTGCCTTCCATTATTTATTTCTTCAGGAATTTCTAAAGGAAGCAAGTCTTACAGTTCAATTTTGTCTGTATATGTCTATCTGTCAGTTGCCTTCCTCTTCTCTCAGTAATGTCTGAATTTATTCCTATTAACTGAATTTGACAGAGGTATAAAGTTATCACAGAGAATTTTACCCCTCTGTCAAATTTGGTTGATTTTTACCAGGAAATTCAGTGGTAGTATTTTCCATATGTTTCACTGACCTAAAGGGCTAGGTAGAAAACTGACACCCTGCAGTTCCCCAGTTGAAGGAAAGGTTTCTAAAGGAGTGTGATCCTTAAAAGATACCAGAGAATCCACTTGGGCACTCAGCCTTCAAATACAAATCCATGTTAAATTGGTCTTCAGTGGTTCTGCTGCTCAAAGAATTATTCATAACCAGTTCAGCCACTCAAAGGCTAGAGTTGTGTTTGTGTTGTCTGACCGGCTGCACCCTTAGGTGGGGTCAATTAAATATTAGTTGCTGACAGAATGACTTTGAAATACTCTAGGTGGGTAAGAAAGTATTGTGATCTTTGTTAGGACAAAGGTTTAAGGTGAAAAGTCTGTGTTGCCATACATACTGTTCTCCTATTGCTGTCCAACTCTGAACTGACCATTGATCAGGTCTTAGAAATACGTAATCTGAGGGAGAAGCCACAGTATCTTTCTGTCTGACCTCTTTCACTGGAGCTCATTACACCAGCACAGCATGACAGCCGGACTCAGAAAGAGCAGCAGTCATGATTAAAAAAGCATGAGTTTTTCTATGTATAATGAAATCAGTTTTGTGGGTGGTGGAGGGGTTGTTTAAAAGATTTCTGTCTCTAATTCTTGAAAAATGCTTTTGTATCTTAACACCGTAGCCAGCTTTTAACATACTGCCATAAATAACCCTGGTGCTAGCCATAAAAAGGGGGAGGAACAACACCAGGGCAAACAATAATATCTGGATGCCAGATGGCACCATCATAGTGATGGGGCCGGTTCAGTAAAAACCAAAAGGAAATTCCTGACATGCATCAGTGAAAGGGACAAAGCCCTTAGGGAAATGGATATGGACAGGGAGACCAGTGTGGCAGAGTCACCCAATATCTCTTTCTTACTTTCCAATAGGTATTTATATTTCCAAAGACACATAAGCTATTTTATTTTCGTTTTTCCTGTTAAATAGTTTCCATCATGATGTTTGTACCTGTTTCACAGGTTAATAAGTAATTTTAAAACTTCCTACCAATGTTTTATTTTAAAAATAAAGCATGTTATGATTACTGAATTGCCAAAAAAAGTAGTGAGATATGATCAACTGCTAGGCTGTTGCTTTTCCACTTCAGTGTCGTGCAGTGAAGAGGAAGAATGAAGTTTAGGGAACCTTCTCTGTATTAGGATCTAATGATAAAAAAATTACACTACATATGCAGTCAGTCATAGGGAAGATCAGCAGTGCAGCAGCCTAGCATTAGGTAATGATTTCTGCCTATTCATTCATGGAGCCCCTTTAGACACTGACCACTACTTAGGATTTATGTGTAACATCTATACAGGGCAGAAGCAGTTATCTTTCCCTGGGTAGGGAGGCAGTGGTGAATTCATGGAGAGCACCAACAGTGTGGAATGGTTTGATGCAAAGCTGAAAGAAAAGGCCATCTTCAAACTAAACTGAAGAGAAACTATAGAGGGACAGATTGTAATCACTCAGATTGGAACTGGACCTACGCAGCTGGCCCTGGTGCCGTTACTCTTACAGATGGAGCCCTCAGATTTTACTGCTGAGTGGTCATGACCTCTGTTTCACTTCTCTGAACAATGGCACCAGCAGCTACCCAGTGCCATCTGTGAGCATCCCGTGGTGTTATCTACATCTTAAAACCTATGGAAAGGTGGCCTGCTCAGGAGAAAAAGGGCAGGTTTGCATTTTAGCTCAAGACAAGGAGTTTGGATGTCTGAGCTCAGAAAATTTCTAAGTCTTTGAGCTTAGAATGCCACTGAGCATTTTATTTCACCAGTAGCATCTGATTTTGCATGTCTTAATACATGGGTATAAAGGCCTTGCCTTTGAACACTCAGTCTTACTGGTGTGTGCAGTTCTCAAAATCTTGGACTTGGTCCGAACCAGGGATTTACCCAGTGGTGAAAAAACCCCAAAAACATTAAGCAATAAAACTTAAGGGCAATATGTAATTAAGCAGCAGTGAAGAAAATAAGATCTTTTTCTCCATAGCTCAAAGGACTTCAGTCTGTGTACACACTTTTTTTCTTCATAACACACATTGTAGGAACCCAAGTCCTAGACATAAGAGGTTGTGGCTACGTACATAAAGTGTTCTGGAGACCTTCGCAAAACTTGTCAGAGCTCTCCATGGGTCTCACCCTGAACCCACTATCACCTGCTGTGGAAGGTCTCCCTTTACTGAGTATTGACTCTGTCTTTGTGTTTCTCTTCTTCTGACTTCCCCAGTTATGTATGTGTTGCTGTATGAAGGGGAATATATACCAATCCTTAGCTTTGCCCAGAGTTTGAAGGAAAAAATATCATTATCCCAAGACTAAGTACTGCCATTGTCATCACTGTTCTCAACCGAAATTTTGACATCAGTTTTGCTGCCTTTGTAGTCAAGTCATCATAGCGAGGGACATTTTAGTCTCCAAAAGCTGGATTTTTAAATACATTCCCTTTATATAACCTAAAGTAAGGAAGGAGGGTTTTTTAAAAACACTAGACACACCATTGTCTGACAGGGGCTTTCCCATGTGTAAGTATGAATAATAATGTCTTCAAATGCAAACAGTCCTTGCAAGATTGAGCTGGGCAAGTGGTATCTACCCAGTGTTCATGTGGGGATGAAATTCTGCGGACAACTGCAATTCACTTGTATTTGCAGGTCCATTGGATTTGCAGCCTGAAGGCTGGGCTGCTGTGCATGTCACAGTTTGACCTATATTTTGTATTAAGTGCTTTACGTACAAATACGGTAAATTGGTTTTGCTGTCATATTTAAGTTTACCTAAAATATATTTTCAGTGATTGTAGTGCACTCCAAAAGCAAGGAGTGAAACCTCCTCACTGACACACCTGGATGGCTCCTGCAGAAGTCCATCGATGTCAGTGGCATTACATTTATCTTCTTCTGTTCCTAGAACACGTTATGTAGCCCAGTGTAGGCTAATGTGCATATCAAAAAATGGTTCAACAATAATCCCTTCAGCTGAACACAATCTTGTGCAAATTGTGAAACCTCAACCGCTGACAAAAAACACTGAAAAATACAATGCCTCTTTTAAATCCAGAACTCATTAATTTGCATGTGTGTTTGTGTAATGGGAAAAGGTTGCTGGTCCATCACCATAAAATCACCCACAGGTCAAGGAAACAAGTATAGGCATGGCCGTACAAGCACCATCCATTTTTTAAACCCCAGTTTTCTTTGGAGAGTTTTGCAGCTTTCATTCTACCCCTTTTCCTTTTCCACCTTGAGAGCACTACTGCCCACAGAGATGTCCATTTAGGGGGAGGGGGGTGGCAGGCAGAGGGACCCTTCAGCCATCCCACAGCTGGTTGCTGTAATGTAGTCAGTGCTCCAGCAGCAGGCACAGTTAAGTCAGTCATAACAAAGCAAGGTCGTGATTTCTCCTCCTTAGAGCTTTCACTTCACCTAGTAATGATCTCTCTGAAACAAGAGCAAAAGACTCCTTTTTATTTATCAGGGCTTTTAGAACACACTTACTGCTGTATTTTTCCTTTGGGGAAGAAGCATTGCAGAAGAATAAAAGAGGATCTTTGATGCAGTGGCAACATGCTAATCACTAAGAAGTATGCTAAGAGCAATGAAATGCTCAATGTAATCTCTTTGAGGCAAGAAGCACCTTTTTATTTTTCATTTGTACAGCCATTAGCACAATTAGGTTCTGGCTGACAGCTACTACTGTCACATCACTAGAACTGGCTATTGCCTTTGTGTTATTTATACAGGCTGTTATTATAGGGACTATTATTACAGTGGGATTTAATTAAGCAACATACAGTAACAACTGAAACACCTCCATCATTTCCTGTTTTCTAAAAAACCTACTTCTCAGTAAATCTGTTCCGCTGCTTCCATTTTCACAGAAGACCCAGGTGTTAGCATACAGAAAAGCACAATGCTGTGCAGTGGAAGATACACTGTAAGCCGAACAAATGGCTTTAAAGCCATGGAACTGGCTGCTTATTATTCACAAACTTTTTGTGTTTTGTGCTCAACATTTGGCAACATTTATCATTAAGGACCACGCAAAGATATTTGAAAGCCTTTGCAATTTCCTGGTTTTAGGATGATGGAAAATTCAGAACCGTTGTATATTTATATTATACATTCTTATTACATAAATGTTCAGTATCTAATGACAAGTCCTATATAGGGATTTTGTTTGCAGGGCTTTCTTGGTTCTTCCCTCCTTTTTTCTGCTTTCAACTCTTTTGATTCTACAAATTCCCTCTTTAGCAGCCAGCAGTTACATTAGAATTAAATTACGTTTCCAAATTTATCATTTAAAATGTAGAAATTGGGCCGAGAAAGCTGAATAAAATATAATTTCCTGAAGGTGTTCCAGTGTTTTCATTATGAGTTGCTGAATACGGTGAAATAATATAATACGTGGCATTTATAGATCAAGCTTCATTTCAAAAAGGATCCATTCTGGTTTAATAATGCTCTTACTTCCCTTTTGTGTGCTGTCTTTTGTTCCTGTGTTTGTATGTGTGATATACATCATGTATAAATATTCTGAGGGTAGGAAATAATTTTTTTCTAAATGAGTAATTTTAATACCTCTCAAAATGTCATTTCTTTTGGTTTGGAATACAGTATCCCTCCAACAAAGAAAATTACACAACAATTCACAATTTTTAAAAAAGGCTTCTGATGAGGACCAGTGCCTTTTTTTTGTAACCTAATTAGGATTTCTACCTCTTAGTATCTCAGGTCAAGAAGCTATGCATTTAAACTAAACAAAATATCTAAGTCACAGTAGCTGACACGGACTGTTTAGCCTGTGACAGGAGATTTTCCACATCAATATAGTATTATGGCAGTTGCACATTCTTAGAGAAAACAAGATGAGTGGCCAACCTGAACTGTTAAGGACTATAATCCTTTCAAAATGAAGGATACCATCTTTAAAACAAGACTGATCTTTTAAGATAAAATGCCTGAGTAGGGCAACGGAATCATTTTGCATCATTAGTTTCTCAAAGGCTTTGCTCCAGCAAGAAATTTTGCGGTCTTCGTGGCAGCATTATAAACAGTTTCAAATGTTCCAATAATATACACAATCCATTTCTTTCCTTTCTGTTACTTCATGGGTATAGTGCTAGCAGTGGATATCAGGTTTATAACAAGATGTCATAAACACCCACAAAAAGTGAATAAAAAGATGCACAGTCTGCTTTTGGAGACTATGCTGTTTCAGTCAGGGATCTTGGTACATACACGCTTTGAGGGTACCAGCTTCCTTTCTTTTGGATTCTTTTTTTAATCCTGGAGTAAAGGAAAATCCTTTTGTCCACTAGAGAAAGGCAGTGGATGAAAAAGAGAAGCAGGTAAAAATACTTTCAAAGATTCAGATCACAAAACTAAATTTCCTTTTTCTTCCTATCAGACTGTTCATAGGATTCTCAGGGTGAGAAATGAGCTTCCTATAGCCCCAGGTAGCCCTGGAGCATAAAAGAGACAGATGTTTGTATCACCTTCAGCCCCGGGCTAAGCTATCCAAGCCTGGTGTGGCTTATCAAAATGAACACCAAAAGGAGACAAATATTGTCAGTTGTCACTGACATGTTTTCATCAATAATACATCCCATAGACTCTTAATTTCTTTGATATATTTAGATAATGCACACGATTAGGTGCTGAAAGACCTAAAGTTCTCTCACACAGTCGAGCCTATGACAAAAAGCTTTTGGTTCATTAGAATCGCACTCAAAAATATCAGTAAAAAACCCCCAACTTGTTGCATTTGAAGGAACTGACAGATCCCAAACGCTTACTGTTTATGGGAAAGCGTTATCAATAGGGATTGTTCCTGTGAGGCTTTTATGGGATCAATGCCAGATCCAGCTACTCGCTCTTCTGTTCCAGCCTTTGAAGTATATCTACAACCACTGTCTTAACTGTGGCAGAAAGTTTGGTAGAATGGCCAATAGACAAGACAATCACAGAAAGCTACCTGAATCATCCTGTAACCTGGATTCATTAATGCAGTGCATTACCACCAACATCAGGTATCTAAGCATAAGTAATGCAGGTCATGGAGTATCCTAGAACTGTTGGAATTGTTTCCATAAAGATTTAGGAATCAGCATAGATCAACATGGGCTAAGCGAAATAACATGTGTTATATTTAAACAAGGTGGTAATGATGTGGTATGGAGTTGAATGTGACCCTTCTGCTTGGTGTTACTTTGACTAAAATGCTGGGGCAATTTCCAGTACTGATTTTTTTTTTTAAAGATGTTCAAAAAGTGGAGACAACATAAGAAAACTGAGAAATCATTCCACTGTTGAGGAAAACAAAACAAAAGAAAAAATTGAATTCAGTCTGTTTTTCTTATTGTAATAGTGGCTGCAAGGCACTTCTATCAAAGTACATATGCACTTTCAGAGGCAAAAATTTGGAACATGTAATCAGTGAGACAAGAGCAACAGCCAGAGAAAGCCAGAATAGAAATGTTTTTTTTCAGGAGAATGGAAGTTAAAAATGCTTGGGTGGGGAGGGGAGGGGAGGGATGCCAGGGGGGGAAGGCAGCTAAAGAAATGGTGGGTTCTTTATCTTTTTTATGGCTTCAAATTAAGGCTTACAAATGGTTACTGCAACACAGGAACAACGGTTGAAATTGTTTTCCTTGTAATACTGCCACTTGCTGATAATAGTAGCCTGTTCAATACTTACCAGTGACATAATTGTGATATCAGCTAAGGAAAAGGAGGTCTAGGTTGAATACTAGCAAAAAGTAGCTCGTGTGATCATGATGCATACTGGGAGATTGCAGGATGCCTTGCACTGAGACACTTTAGGATCAAGGCAGGTGCTCTAAGCGTGCATTTTTCTTTCTGGATATAAGGAGATGCTCCACATGAGTACTTGAGAGCCCTTCCACTGTCGCCATTGAGTTGTCGGCAACGTCATGGCTCTTATGTGGATTTCATAATAGCCCCATGATGAGGTGAAGCATTTGTTTCTCATTAGACAGAATTTGGTCTGGACAGAACTATACTGCTTTTGCTTGTCAGGCTGTTTGTGGACATAACTTGCTTTGCTCTCTTCCTCTCACAGGTTTATTCCTGAGGCTTGGTCCACCTGTAGTGTCACCTGTGGAGTGGGCAGCCAGGTGCGGCTTGTGAAATGTCAAGTGCTCCTCTCTTTCTCTCAGTCTGTGGCTGACTTGCCCATCGATGAATGTGAAGGTCCCAAACCTGTGTCTCAGAGAGCCTGTTACAGTGGTCCCTGCAGTGGGGAGGCAACCGAATATACCCCAGAGGAAACCGAGCTGCTGTATGGCAGCTTGCAGGAGTTTGATGAGCTCTATGACTGGGAATACGAGGGCTTTACGCAGTGTTCAGAGTCCTGTGGAGGAGGTAAGTGCAAAATGTTTCTGTGCTGGATTTCGTTTTCCTCTTAAAGTGTGTGCTTTGCAGTTAACATCCATGGGCATGCTGCTTTGCTACAGCTATTTAGAACCATAGAATCACTTAGGTTGGAAAAGACCTTTAAGATCATGGAGTTTAACCATAAGGTCATTGAATCCATCTCTATTTGATAAAGGCATAGATGAAACCTGTGGAAAAAAACATGTGCACGACATATTTTAGCCCAGGACTTTCAGGCTCCGTGCTCAGGCTGTCACCAGGAGTCACCAATGCATCAAATATTTCTGTTTCCTTATATCAGCTGACCATTCAAAATGCGCTCAGGCAAAAAAGCTGAATCTTAAAGTTGTGTGGTCATACAGGCTAAAGATCACATGTCACTTTTAGTTTTTATCTTTTGATTTGTACTGTTCAAGTATAAACATGTGGAAGTAAATTCTCCTCCCATAGCAGATGCATTAAATTATTGATATTCTAAGGGCTCAGCTGGTTCCCTAGCTCCTGTCACTAAGTGATATTATCTCCTACCCCAGTGCAAAAGAAAACATATGGTAAAAAAGCACTAATGGCGTGATTTTCTGAAGCTAGCAGGCTTTGCACTTTGAGTGTTTCAAAGTTAATAAAGGTCTCGTGTTCCACACGCTTTAGACTGTTAATGCACAGTTCTCTGATATCCCTTTTTTCCCATCATTTTGTCTAGCTAGTTCTGAGAAATATGTCCACCCCAATATATTTTAAACTGAACCTAGACTTCTCCACCTGCTGTCTTTTTACATGACAAGTTTCAAGCTGTTTTTAAAAAGCACTACTAGAAATAAATAGAGAGTAGACACTGTAGAACTGGAAACCACTCAGTGCTTTATGAGTGGTTAATAGTGTGATCTGCACTGACTCACCAGTAATCAGTTACAAACTTAAAAAATACAGTTAGTAGAAAATAATACAAAGGTTTTCTGTGCTTACTTTTAGCTTGCTGACAGCAGTCTGTGTTTAGAGCAGTTAACAGAGAGTTGTCAGACCATTGCCCCTATTGCTTTATTTCCTACGTGAAAAATATGACACTAGGGTATGCTAAGTGGTGACAAACACTGACTTCACAGGAGTAATATACTGACTCTGCTAGTGAGCAGTGATAATTTGTCCCACTTACACTATGGATACTGAAACTTGAATAGCTTCTAGAAATATCCTCTTGAAGTAATTTCTTTGAATATAGTGACTATGTGTGTGTATTTTTCAAGTATAACTCACAGAGACTGATACAACAGAGACGTTTTGCTTTATGAATTTAATCTCTTTCAATTGTCAGCAGAAATTGTTAGCCAAGGCTTCTTTTTGTCTGACGTCAACTCCAAATTTTCCAGATTAGCAGATGCTAAGTCAGATATTTTTGTAGCCATAGGTGCAAGACCGGTCAAACTAATTTTATTGTTTTTGGAGTCTCAAGAGAAGAAATTGGATAGACACAGAAGTAACCTTTCACCTCCCAGAAGTAGCAACCAGAAGGAATTAGTTAGTCATTTAGTCTGCTGTTAGTGGCTGCATTTCCCAGAGCTGTCATCAAATATCATGTAACAATTATTCTATTCTGGTAGATATCAACACAGAAAATCTCATTTGATGGTATTTTGAAAGTGAACTTAAACTGCCTAGATTCATGTCCAACCCATATACCCTTTTATATTGTGATTTCTTATTGAGAACTGATTTCTTTTTTTCAAGGAAGTCAATTTTAAAGCAGACAGCTTTTTGTTCTGATAATATTGTGCAGTAAATGATGTTTAGAATTCAGTTACTTGGCAAATAAGCTTCCTGAAGTTCATACACTTTTTAAAATTATCTCTGTACCATGGAACTTCTGATGGATAACCAGAGGTCTTTATATTCTCTAAATGTTGAATGATCTGTCCTTGATTTAAAGCTTATGACCATTTGTTGCATTGGCCTATCAAAACCAGAGGGACAGATGTTATCAGGATGCTGAGACACGGTCAGTGTGAGATTCAAGGAGAAGCTGAAGAAAGTGATT
This sequence comes from Chionis minor, assembly GCA_013398295.1. Lineage (NCBI taxonomy): Eukaryota > Metazoa > Chordata > Aves > Charadriiformes > Chionidae > Chionis > Chionis minor. The sequence continues at coordinate 1,105,331 of VZSF01001885.1, read as the reverse complement.
TTGAGCACATTTGTTTGCTGCTGAAGCAAACCAGATTTTGGGTTGGTTGTTTTTTTCAGTTGCTAGCACAAGCTATTAGAGCCAGAAGCTACTGTCAATACTGGTCTAGCAACCACAGACTGGTTAAATTCAGGCAGGAGACTTTTTCTTCAATACCGATGCTGTCAGACAAGATTACTGGTCCTACTGGCACCTTTAAAAGGTAAAAAGTTGTGAGAACCTCTGAATTTTCTGAAAGGAAATTTTAATGAGTGGAGTAGAATGCTGTAGGATGGACTAAAATTATTGGAAATACAGAGATGACTTAGGTGACAGGAATAAACATGGGAAATGAACTCACTGGGAGGTGTGGGGCAGGTTGAATACTGAAAAGTGAAGAGCAGTAGTATCAGAGCTTGGCTATATGAATTTGATATAACAAAACCATCAGTTTGAGAAATGGAGAAAAGGCTGAATTCAGAACCTTGCAGGCAATCACTTTTGGATAGCCAGCACTGAAACAGACAGTAATCATTGGTCAAGAGTTCATTAGTGACAGACTTCAGAGAGGAGAAATTGAAGCTGTGAGAGTATACTCAGTTTACATAATCTTGATCTAAAAAGAAAAACATCAAGCATGTACAGATGGTGTGTGAGCTGTATCCCCAGGCAAATAGAATGATGTCACGACTATGTGGCAGGACTCAGTGGTTTCGTTCCACAGAGCTGAGAAGAGCACTTGCCCGGTTTCCATACCTCTGGGATAGCAGTCCTTCTCTCCTGCCCTCACCAGATTGGTCCTCTTGTCAGGCCTGCACAAGGGATCAATGCAAAGTAGTGACGAGTAACTTGAACACAGTGCCATTTCTCATCAGGTAGAGAACCACCTCTGTTCTGCAGTCAGGAGCAGTCTGTCCTGGGGAATTCATACCCCTCTGTTTGCTGTACACAATAGGATAACATGCTCAACAGAAAAATGATTGAGCTGGAAAGATACTGAGCATGACAGGGTAGAGCACATACTCAGTTTTTATATAATTTTCATTGATTTCCTCTCCTAGAATTAAATCACTGCCATTTATTTTATTCTTTCAGTGAGCTATCCATTTTACAACTTTTTAAAGTCTCTTGGGAGATTATTTGAGTAACAACATGGCTTGAAAATATGGGGCTACCTTGTAAAGAAGGAAAGCCACAACAATGTTGGCTGACTTCAGGGACTTCAGTGATTTTGATGTTGATGTCAATGTCCAAAAATGTTAAATTTCTTTCTTCTTTTCAGCACCTTGAGTGCAGTGGAGACACTGCCTATTCTTGAGTCATAGGCATGCCCTTAATAGACCTGCACTCATAGGAGCCAATAAGTTGCTCAATATGCCACTTTGCTGTGGGTCTCTCCTCAGCCTGTACTGAGAATACGGGGAATAAATCCATTAATAATTTAAGGAGCACAGGAACGACGATGAGTTGCAGCACTTTGGTCCTGTTGAATAATATGATATTGTTGTTTGCCTAACCACATGTGGTCTGGCATTAGGAACAGCAAATGGTACTGTCAGTTCTGTTACACTGTTCTTGAAGCTGTTCAAGCTCTTCCAACACTATTTTTTTTAAACATCGGCATCTTTAAAAGATTGTGAGATATTTGGCAAAGCTAATTGTTGGTTTTGAGAAGATGATGCAATTGTTATGAGTTCAGCTAATCTTTTCCTCACTCAGGAAGCAGGGATGAATGTAAAAAGCATACTTCCACTTTGCTTGAACCACTGTGGATTAGATTTTTAGGAAGTTCAGGCCAATTGTTATCCTCAGACACCCCGGAGCAGAAGTAGATCCTCTCTCACTAAATACTCTGTCCTGTCGTGTGTAGTGTTGTGGTCCCTGATTTTCTAGCTTTCTAACCTTGTGATCCAAAACACCTGTAATATTCCTACCTTACTTACAAGAAAAGTGAGACAGAGTAACTGGTATGCAGAACAGTACATAAGGAATTTGGTATTACCAAGGATTTTTTGAGTTAAAACATAATCCCCAAATATTCCAGCTTCTTTCTTAGTCCCAACAGCTACCCTTGTTCAGTCCCAGATCTCAGATACATGCTGCATGTTTGCATCTTCAGTGCAGGTCTGTGGGTGCAGAAGAGTAACTGAGAGCAGCTGAATTGTCTGACCTTGTTTCACTTCACTTTTTCATGTATACCAATCATACTGTTGCCTAAAATACAGTATGCCAAAGTCAAGGCCATCTTCACAGAATCACAGAATCGTAGGGGTTGGAAGGGACCTCTGGAGATCATCTAGTCCAACCCCCCTGCCAGAGCAGGTCCACCTAGAGCAGGTTGGACAGGAATGCATCCAGGCAGGTTTGGAATATCTCCAGAGAAGGAGACCGCTCTGGGCAGCCTGTTCCAGTCCCCTGTCACCTGAAGACATTTTTCCTTATGTTCAGAGTTTCCTTATGTGTCCTTATCTCCACACTGTAGCCTGCTTGACTGAGAAACAGCCTCATTGCACTCATAGTGAAAGGATGAGTCACTAGCGAGCACTGGGCAATTTTCTGTCTAGGGAAGGTAAGTGGTGAATGAACCTAGAGACTTTTCACTGCCATCGAGACACCTCGTGAGACTGAAAGCAAGGGCAAGTAAAAGCCCAGCATCCCTGGCAGCGTTTTGATCAGGTCATCTCCTGACCAGCTGGGGAACGGGATCCAAAATGTGCAGTAAGAAATGTATGACTGTGTCTGGAAAATTGCAAGTTACAGACAGTGGCTTTTCCAAATAGAAGGGAGAAAAGGAACTGCAATTTTCCCTACTCAGTCAGGTATGCTGTGACAAGAAACATCCGCCTTTGGTAGACATTCATGCCGTACGCCTCACAGACCCTCCAGGCAGAGCGCTTGGATGTGGACAGCAAACACCTCCCCGCCATGCAGCCTGCCGCAGCCCCTGCACTGGCAGCGCTGGGTGTCAGGCTGTGCTTCCCCACAGGCAGCCGGGCTGGCCCCTCTGCCCGTGGCTGCCCCTCGGGCACGGAGAGCTGGTTGTGACCATGCCTTGTCATGTGCAGGTGTCCAGGAGGCTGTGGTGACCTGCCTGAACAAACAGACCAGGGAGACTGCGGACGAGACGCTGTGTGTAACCAGCCGCCGTCCTCCACAGCTGCTGAAAGCCTGTAACCTGGACCCCTGCCCCCCAAGGTAGGCTTCTTTTATCTTATCATCAGCCATACTTTTTTTTCCAGATTTGAGAGATGTGATCACTGATGAAGATGAGAAACTGATCTTCAAGCTCTCCGTGAATCTGAGATCATAGAATCATAGAATTGTTTTGTTCGGAAGAGACCTCTAAGATCATCAAGTCCAACCGTTAACCTAGCAGTGCCAAGTCCACGGCTGAACCATGTCCCTAAGCACCATGCTTACATGTCTTTTAAATACCTCCAGGGATGGTGACTCAACCATTTCCCTGGGCAGCCTGTTCCAATCCTTGGCAACTCTTTTGGTAAACAATTTTTTCCTAAGATCCAGTCTAAGGATCTCCACCAGATCCTCCAAGTTGCACCAAATCTCTCTTGGTGCAACTTGAGGCCATTTACTCTTCTGCTATCAGTTGTCACTTGGGAGAAGAGACCGACCCCCACCTTGCTACAACCTCCTTTCAGGTAGTTGTAGACAGCGATAAGTTCTCCCCTCAGCCTCCTTTTCTCCAGGCTAAACAACCCCAGTTCCTCACCCTCTCCTCATAAGACTTGTGCTTCAGGGTGTGCACCAGGTTTGTTGCCCTTCTCTGGACACACTCCAGCACCTCAATGTCTTTCTTGGAGTGAGTGGCCCAAAGCTGAACACAGGTACTCAAGGTGGGGCCTCAGTAGTACCGAGTACAGGGGGACGATCACTTCCCTAGTCCTGCTGGCCACACTATTTCTAATACAAGCCAGGATGCTGTTGACCTTCTTGGCCCCCTGGGACGTTTGGGACCAGAGATGCTTGGATCTGGGCATTACTGAAATGACTCCAGAAGTACAAGAGTAAAACAAGCAGACGAGAGCCAGAGATGTGGTTGTAGTACCACAAACTCAGCTCTCTGGGCTCAGTAGATCTGTGTCACTCCCCCCAGGACTCCTTTCAGCTGACATGAAGTGAGCAGAGCTGGAGAGAGGGAGGGAGGGAGGGAGGGAGTAAAACTCTGCTGCTGCACAGGATAGTGCAGACGGGTTGGTGGTGTTGTTGCAGAGGATACCTGGGCCAGGGCTCTTCATTCTTGTTCAGACATTGTTTACTGGATTTTGAGGCATCCATGAGAAAAGCAAAGCAAATACACAGGTGTGGATGATTGTAGTCCAGCATGTTGCCCAGAGCCATTTAAACAACACTAGCAGGGTGGGGAAAAAAAAAAAATTAAAAAATTAAATAACCTGTGGCCCCAAACTCAATGGCATTTTGGTCTGGAGGCACATATTGCCTCACATGTGGTCTTTCTCAGACTGCAGGAACTTGCAACCTCCACCTACAGCAGTCGTATTGACCAGGAGTTGCAAAGCTGTGCTAAAACCAAAGGCCAAACTTCAGGTCACTTGCCTATTCAGGTCCTGCTACAGGAAGACAATTTATGGATTGGCTTAACTTTACCCAGAGTTGTGTCATGTTTAAGGAGACTTCTCCAACCTTCCCTCTCACAAAAGGTGAGAGCTGTTTCTCCCTGGCTTTAGGCAGCTTCCACAATCCTGACCCTAAAAATAGCAGATCTTTGTCTGCAGAGACTCACATCTGTATCCTCTATGATAGAAAATAACTGTCATGAGTTTCCCATGGTTTATTTAAATAGAACTGGGCTTGTCAAGTCTTCAAGATGTACTGTATACATACTGTCTTTATTCCCAGCTGTACAAAGGTGCATTTACTCTTTTCTGGTAGTGTGGCAGGTGTGAAATACATTGATTTATAACTTTGTACCATTTAAAACACTCACTGCTGCCCACGTGGTAGATATCCCTTAGAGTGTATATTGGTAGGAGTATGTATGCTTTATATAACAGCAGGCTGTACAGAGATGTATCATTATGAATATTAGATTTTGTATACACAGAGAAGGTTCAGAAGGTAAAAAGCAAATATGGCATCAAATATGGCCAACATCCAAGAATGATAAAGACAGAAATAATGGTTTGATTGGATGATGAGGATTTTGTGTCTGTGATAACCAGAGCCAAATAAGCTGGCACATTTCACCAAATCATTACAAGAATTGCTCATGGGGATATTGCAACCCTGACTTTGTTAAGTAGTCTGTATTGCTGGCAATATCACACAAACATTATATTAATGCTTGAAAAGAACGGATGGAAATCTTGCTGTAATTGATAGGTACCAGCATCACTAGAGCTGAGAGTGCATGGTAGGAGATTGATCACCTATTGGTTCTGACATGGAAAATCGGTGTTCACTGGTTAAGAAAAAATAAGGCACACTCATGTAGGCCAGTATTTTTGTGAGTTCTGTTACAAAAGTAGTCTGAGAAATTGGGTGAATGCTTTTTGCATTAGTCTGTGTGATGACCCATAGCACGGTGGTAACCTTGCCACCAGAGCAGGGCTAGTTTAAAGCAACCTTGGGCTTGCAGTCCATCCCATGGATTACGAGGTGATTGTGTTGTAGTTGAGAATGAAGCCATGAAGCAAAGGTGAAAGGGGATTGAGGCGGTGGGTAGAGACTGAAAAGCTTTCATCCACCCCTAGGGCTGTAATTGAGAAAAGGGGAAGTGACTTCTTTCCCTGCGTATACATCTCCTCTCCCTCCAGCCCCCTCAATCTGGAGGAAATTGCCTGTCTGCTGAGATTTAAGTGGCATAAGATGAAGAGCAGCACATGTTCCGCAAAATGCCTCCTGTAGTAAGAGCAAGGAGACCTAAAACTCAGGACTGCAGACAGCAGGTAGCGTGGCTAACGGAGAGAGAGGCAAGAAGGAAAACTGATGTGTCTCCCAGGCAGGCTATGGCAGGATAACTTCCTGATTTTGTACAAACTTCTGAAGTGCTACATCTATTAATGCCATTGTATTAAATACAACAGTATATTAATTAAACAGATAGTATTTAGTGTATAAAGAGTACCTTTATAATCATTAACTACAATAGTCTTAAGACTTCCAAAGACAACACAGAGGGGAAAAAACCCACAAAACTTTAGGGCTTTCTCTTTTTTTAATCATAAGATGCTTCAGAACCCTAATTCAAGAAATCTTGATCCAGGAATCTGGTGGAAATTCAGGCCAAAATGCTGTCCTTATGAATGCTGATGAAGGCATTGCTATTGACTGACAAGTCCAAAACTTGTAATACACAGTGGCTGTGAATTTAGGTCTCTGTTACAGAAGTTCCCAAAATGTGATCTGTGAACCACTGATACTTCCCAGAGCTTTCAGTGACAGCTTATAGAGACACCTGGCTGGTCTCATCATGTTGGCTCCTCTCTCTGTCTTCCAGCTGCTAAAATGCATTAGCAGAAGCTAAAAATATAAAGAATACTTTCTTAAAATGTCCTTGATGTTTAAGTGACTGTTGGAGCATGCAGTTGTGGCGGGTAGAGGAGGTAGTCTGCTGAAAAGGCAACTGAGACGGTGACGAATTTCTCAGTAGACAAGAGAATATTGTCCCCAGCATGAAGAAAAACCTGAGAAGTCTCGCCCAGGAGAAAGAAAATTCTCTCCTAATATATCTAGAGAAATTATTCCGGTATTTTTCTTGAAATGAAACAGCCCAGTATGATTAGAATTTAATGCATATGTCTAGAATTTAATACCATTCAAGATCTTGTTTAGCTTAAAAGGGAGAACATTTAAAAAGTAGAACTTCCAAGCTTAATGTTGCTTCTGCTGCAGGCATTTTTGGTTACGTGTGGCATTCTCTCGAAGGGTTAGCTATGTAAGTCTCTCCTGGTCAACAATTCGTTTAGCTGGTTTAATACAGATAAACAAAAGCATTGAGCCACAGAATCTAGTTAATCTTTCTGGAGCATCAGAAGGCATACACCGCAAGACAAGTACTGCAGGAGTAGCCAGTGAAGAGTAATTTCAATCTGGTTATGTTTCGTCATTCTTTTTGAACACTTGAGAAGAATGATGCTAAAGAGATCTTCACTGTTGCTATTCTTTTGGCTCCCTACTGAGAGTAAATGTGAACAGACTAGGAGACTTCATTACTCAATTACTGCTTCACCTTGAAATTAGTCTGTGGTATCATCATCCTCTTTAATTTCTAATTGCTTTGGTCTCTCCTGGAACAAAATATGGTAAAAACTTGAATAAACTGGTGATACCTCAGATTATGAAAACACTGAAAGGTGATGGTGCTTGTATAACAGCTGAGAGCACTTTATAATTTCCATTGAAATCTGGCTTAATATCTTAGTGCATTGGTATTCTGAGTCCATTGAAGAGAGACAGAAAAACTGAATCACAGAAATCTGCCTTCAAATATTCATGGCTGTACAGTCAGCAAAATCTCATGCTTAAAATTCTTACAGAAGAAAGAAGAAGAACCAGGAAGAGCTGCACATAAAAACTGGAAGATTTCACCCATATTCAAATCCCAAAGCAGATGAGTTTCCTGTGGTTTCAGAATTTGTTGAGAGTTTTTTGCTTATTGCTCCAAGAACAATAGCAGAAAAAGAGCCCAGTTCCTTTCCTCCTGGAAAAGTGTGTAACAAAATTTCCCATTTTGAACTGAATTAAAAAGATCAAAACACTGTGGAGCCGATTGCTAAGTTGGGAGCTAATAACTGATTTTCAGCACAGTAGGTACAGAGTAAAACTTCATATCATTAACTTGGTATACCCCTGTTTGATATTTCTGTGAAAAGGATATAGCCCATTTCGATGTACTAGGAGACCCAATATGCTTTTTCCAGGAAAAGGAGGAATGAAGACCATGGTCATTTTAATTCAGTCATTCAGTTACTTAACCTGCGTCAATCAAGCTATATCGCTTCCAGAATTACATAGAAGTATTTGAGCAGAAGTAAAGTCTTCCCAGAAGTAAATGCAAAATAGCTGTTCAATGTCTAGATGTTTCTTCTCTAAGCTCAAAAAACAAAAGGGCAGAACACTCAGTTTTGCTAATTGCTATGTTTGTATTCTAAATTACTCCAAAAACAATCAGAAAAACCCTGTTTCAATGTTTTCAACAGCAAAATGACTCACATCCAAAATGTGTCTCTTCCTCAGCCTCCACAACTCAAAATACAGAGGCAGTCATCATCTAACCAGATATAATTGCTCTTATTTATAACAGCAACAGCATGAGCACCTCGTGGTGAGCCAACAAACTCTAGCAAAGGGCTGAAAGAGAATGTTGTAACTGTGTTATTAATTATAACTGCTCAATAGCTTGGTCAATGCGTGTTGAAAAGATTAGGTAAACATGTATGGAGTAGTGGAGAGAGAAGCAAAGCAATGAAAGCCAGATGGCTGAAAATGGAGGAAATTCCAGGCAATTTCTATAGCTTTGTTCTTGCATATTTTCTAAACTGAACTTTTTTTCCTTCACAACAAAGAGGAGCTGAATGCTAAAAAAAAGAAAAAAACCCCAACAGCGAAGAAAAAGCAGATGGTTCTAGGAATAAGATAGGATTTCACCCCAACATTCTCCCTTTACTCCTTCAAGACTCTGTTGTTAGCAAGAAAAGATAGGAAATCATCCAAGTAGTCCTGATACCTGACTGAAGGGTCAAGATAGCCTGAGTTAGCCAGGGTTCTAGCTCACTGCATAGTATCTTCTTTTTCTTTTCTTTTTTTCTTCTTTTTCCCCTGCATGTGCTTGTTTTGTGTTTGTGCAATAAATTACCTGTTATTATTTTAATATTTATTCGGTAAGTGCAGTATTGTCCATCTGTTTTGCTCTATTTCATTTCCCAGATGAAGTCAAACTATAAAGAAGAAAAAGATCAACATGTTTTTCTGTGCATTTGGAGACATGAGGTATTAGGTTGCTGGTAGGTCAGACTTAGTTTAAGATGTGCTCCCATCAGCAATCTGAAATGAATTCAATGTGTGTGGAGGGGCCAGAGCTTTCTCTAATCCATTAAAGGTGACCTCTGTGTGTGGGAGGGTGTCAATGCATATGTGTTTTTTATCACTCAGGTGAAATATTAGAGCATCTCTGTCTAGTTCATGAAAAAGGTTAAAAGATTTGCAAGTCATTATGTTTACAGATACTGTAGTATAGCCTTACTGGCAAGAGATACCAGTTCTTGTTTTGTTGCAGTCTTTTCTCAGAGGTGTAAGTTAGAATTAACGTTAATGAGGCATTGATAGTGTTACTGTCTCTTTGTGCCACAGAAAGATTTTCAACCCCTTACAAAACCCTGACTTTTTTCTTTTTAAGTGGGATGTATTTAAGTCTGTTTTGAACTGAAGTGCATTGAGAATGTCTTGGACAGCCTCTTAAAATGTAGCCCACAAAGCCTCCTGAGATCACGGGCCACAGCTTGAACCGTTGATGGAGTAGGTTGGAGAATCAGACATTAGAAGGAATATGTTTTCAGACAAGGTAGATTCACCCTTATTTGAAGCCTTTAAGTTGAGAAGCAGCTTAAACAGGAGTCATGGGGTCAGTGAGAGAGTAATAATTCCATTTTTTGTCTAGGTTTACTTTGCTAAAGACAAGACTGTACAAAGACATCTAAAGAGGCGTTGTCCCTAGGCGGCTCTGTTATGCTGTACCTGCATTACCTGCATACCTACTATGCACTACTGTAATACCACCCTGGCCTTAGAATGTGTTAATCTGTGACCTAAAAACATTTATCTTTCTCTTCCCTTTTTAATAATATGATGTCTCCCTTCATACCCTCTCCAGTTGTTAACGTATCGTGCGAGACGTGTCTGACAGCCTGCCCTTCCCCTTTCTCACTAGGTGCAATGGCTGTGGTGGAGCAGTAACTGCATGTTCCTCGGTTATCTCTACTCTCTACTCAGTAGCAGTTACAATGAAGTCACCAAGGGGACCCATAGGGAATGACCCTTTTCAGCCATGTGTGTCACACCTAAATGTGAAGCAAAGCAACTTGCAATTTGCTGGGGTCAGTAGAGCAGCTCTGAAGTCTCTGTCACAGTCTGCCTCCAGCTCTTCTAGTTTAAGATTTCAGACTTCTTCCCCAGCCATTTTGCTTTTTATAAATAATATGATGGTTCCTTCATTAGATAGGATTTCACTCATAGTTATTTTCCTCCATTTCAGCTTATATTCTGTTCAGACTACTGTGTTCATAAAATATTAGAGTGCAATTGTAAATAATTTTTTTAATAACTTATACATATTTTCTTCTTCTTTCAAAGACTGGTAGATCACACTTCTTACTCAGAATCCTATATACTGAGATAGATCCTTTTCCTCTACGTGAATCTCCAGGTCACAAGTTTCACTTGTTTTGAAACAATCTCACCATGCCCTACCACAGGTTTTTTATAGCTTGATTTGTGATGAGTATAAACTTAAAATCATGGTACGGATTTAGCAAGTCTCTCTGCAGAGGTAAATCTCTCTTCTTTTTTTCTTGGCACTGTTAATTTCCTGGTTTTAGTAATATTTCTATTGTCCACTTCTCTCTGCCCTTCTCTAATGCCTGTACTTGACCAGAACTTGATATTCACTACCACTTGATATTTTTCACTGCTTTGAACAAATATGCTCTCACTTCTGCGTTTCATGTATTAACTTCTAATTCTAGTTTTTTCTCTAAATTTATTCTCACTTTTCTTGAGTATTAATTTACTGCCTCAACAGCAGGATTTCAGTCCCAAGGGAAAGCTTTCCCAACAGTGACAATAAAGAGCATGTCTTTGCTCTTGTGCCAAACATGAAGTCAAATGTTTTGTAGCATAATGGCCAGGATTAACTTTTTCACTGCAGCGTTAACCTGTGAAATAAGCTACAGGGTCTTATAAACAGTTGATTTTGCTATGCATCATTGCTACCTTTAAAAAGCAGTTAAATGAAGAGCACCATTTTACATCACTGCTGAAGTAACCTATTATAGCAGTAGTCTGAGTAATACCCAATACTTGCAAACCAATAAACCTTTATGGATGAAAGGATAATGTATGTAAAAGGAGAGTAAAAATTTGCCCCTAACTGCTGAAAATGTGCTGTACCATACTTACACATCAGAAAGATTCACACATTAAATACATGGAGGAGACGCCTTCATTTCCATTCAATTTGGAGTGAATTAAGTACCTATAGAAAGAGACAGACTGTAATCAGTGTAATCAGACACAGCAGAGTGTGCTGTGTCTGCTGAGTAGGTCTGTCGCATCTGCAGAAGCACAGCAAGCCCTCCTATTTGCATCCATGAAAATTTCCATCTAGTTATATGATCTCCATTCCTCTGGCCTCTCATCTCACACTCTTAAGCACTGAAGTTCTCCCTCATGGAGCCGAATTTGTGGTGTGCAGTGACTCATTAGAAATGGGACTAAGATGATGTATTCTACACTGTAACTAGCTGTTGGTAGATCTTAGTCATTTGCAGCCTTGGGAAAGACTTGAACTATTCACACAGAGGTGAACAGCAATGCATTTAGTTACCACCCAGTGGATCCACAGATTTGTATTGTTATAACTGTATTGGGTGGAGGTTTGGGGTTTAGGCTTTTTTTTTTTTTTTTTTTTCAAATTATAATACTTAGACTGTTGTGGTTCCTGATCAGAACAAAGGTGTTTGGATACATCACGCAAGTTCATTCCCCTTCTCATGGGGAAGTCAACTGTACTGTCTAAAATCGTTATTTTCTCCAAGATTAAGAAGCCAGTTTCTCATTCAGGGAGAGTTAGGGGAGAAGTGTATTAAGTCACTATTCTGAAGTCTGTGGATTCTGCACACATATCTATATTGATATAACCACTTGGATGGAGATATCATGTGTTTTAGTATAAGTTTGCCCATAGTAACTTTGCTGACACCATCACTTTGAATGTAATAACTTTTCCTCCCATGCATTTTTTGAGTCAGAATCAGATCATGGTTGATGCTTCCATGAATCTGAATACTTTACCATGGTTGTTTTGGTTATTTATGGCTGTAACACAAGTTTAGGGCCTCCTCACTCTGTGTGAGGAGCTCCTGCATGCTTGGATCTCTGCACGTTAATGTGAGGAAAAACATATTTTCTTGCAGAAGAGTGAATGAGTTACTAAATAGATCATCAGTCACAGTTTCAGGATCTCAAAGAGGAAAGTAAAAAGGAAATATTTGATCTGGATGTGCCTTTGGAACAAAATTACTGCACTGCCTTACTAACTGTATGTTGCAAGAAGGGCACTGAAGGGAACTCAAACATCAGCAGGCATTGGGAGGTTCCCAAGTTCAGTCACAGTACCATATAGACAGAGATACCCAAGTCCAGCTGTTCTCCCCTCCCCCTACTAAAAAACTAGAGAATAAGCTTGTATGCCTGATTTTGAGAGACAGCCTGTTTGTACCTTCTGCAATGGTGAAATAGTTCAGGAACAGTTCATCCTAATGAAAATATTATCCCTGTAATGCTGCCAGCCAGGTCAGCAAGAAGTTCATGTTATCTGCTGTTTTTGTGGCAGTACTGCTCATAAAACTTGAACTTGCTAGAGAATTACTTAAGCCCACTCACTGTCACCTGAACACTGTTTCATTCATGAATTTTCTTCCTTTGTCCATTCAATTCAATAACATCTCCTTTACTTTTTTCCTGCCCTGATCGTTTCAGCAAAGGCACCCTTAGATTTTTGGAGAGTCTTGTTACTCTGTGAGACAAAATCACATGTTCACAAATATTGATCTTACAGGTTGTGAAGTCAGGCTTCTTGTATATTCTTTCCATGCCATCTACGTGCATTTTCAACTATCTCATTTTTAAAATGCTTCATTTTAGATGGTATTTCAGATTACAAATAATCTGTTCATTCCACATCTTTCTCACCTGCTAAGCTTTTTCTTTGCCTTCTGGTGTCTGTTAGCTTGTTGATTTCTCCTTCAGGAACAGCTGTTTTTTAATGTTTTCCATATGCATAAAGTTAGGCCTAAGAAAAGGTGTTGGTTTATGACACAAACCAGTATGGAGAGCACCAGTATGAGACGAGGTAAGGAGTCTTTGACATAAAGTGGCTCTGTCATGGGCAGCAGGGTGTTAAACTGTCCCTCTGCTTCTTTGCAGAAGAACCATATGAGAGTACTTCATAGACTGATCTGCACAGTTTATTTCATAAATTAGTGGTTCTTGCATTTTTGCATTACTTCGATGTAGGTTTGGGGCAAGGGGTAGTATTCTGCTCCACTGTAGTTCCCGAACTGTGTGTTCCTCCCTGGGCTCCTCATTCAGTTTATACCATCTGCCATTACAAGTGCAATTCATGCAATTTCTGCCCTTTTCATCAAACCTCCCTGTACTACTTCGTAAACAGCTTTCTATCTTTACACTAATTTACTCTGTTCTTCAACTGTTTCTTATCTTCCTTTTTGCAATGAAAGACCTATTTTCATTGCTATCAATTATCTCAATGCCACAGCTATCATACAGAGTGAGTCTCTTGTGAGGTACTTTTCAGTAGCCAGTGTGTCTGCTAATCTCCCAAACCAGTTCTCCACCAAACCAGTTCACTTACCTGAAGTTGTCTTTTCATGTTCCTCTGTGGTTCATGTATTCTGAGTCTGCAGTGGTCCCCTGAAAGACCCACTAGACAATCTCCCACTGTTCAAAGTGTTGGCAGAAAAACACAAACCCTCTTTTCTGACCTGCTGTAATAGCTGGTGTTCTCTGCCTTCAACTCAAGGGGCAGCAAGACTTTTTTACTGTAAGGAACTTTATATATGTCGCTTTAAGCATGTCAGAAGGTTACTCCAGCAACCAAAACTGCCATTTGTAAAGTTGTTGCATGCTCCATTTACCCTCTGTTCTTCTCTGACTTTTCGGTTCTTTCTCCGTTTGACTCTGTCATATAAATATTGGCTCTCTGCCACATTCAGCTATAATGAGCTGCAATATTCATTGATACTGATAAGTCTACAGAGTGGATGTCAGCTCCCACAGCGCTCTCATTGAGCCTTTGATCTGCTGGCATGTGTTGGCTGCATAGGCATCTCTATAATGGATTCCCTTCACTTGTAAGGAAGATGCTTTTTGCAGAAAACCACCTCACTCTCCCTTGTGCACAATGGTCTCCTGAGACCTTCCCTGCCTGTTCAGCTCCCTTGTCCCACTGGTGAGACCGAACAACAGATTTTGTCAGGCTGGCGCTGAACAACAGCTAAGCATGAATGATTTTTCTGTTGCTGCTAATTTAAAAGTACTTTTCCTTTTCATTTTTATTTCTTGATTGACTTTTACCTTTTTCAAAACTTAGTTATTCTCAGTTTTCCTCTGAGGTGTGTGTATACTGTACCTGTACTATGTTCTCTCTAACATGAACTGAACCATAGCAGTAGGGAGATCACTTCCTAGAGACTCAGATCCATATTTAAACACCTCAGTGGAGGTCTTAGCTCTCACCCTTGTGGTTTAACCCCAGCTGGCAGCTAGGAACACGCAGCTGCTCGCTCAATTCCCCACCTCTCCCCCTCCCACCCTGCCACAGGTGGGGAGAAGCGGGAACAAAGGAGGGGAAAGGGGAAAAAACCAAAACCAGCTCACGGATTGAGATAAAGACAGTTTAATGGAACTGTAATGGAAAAGGAAAATAACAGATATAATAATAATGGTAAAAAGGGTATACAAGATAAAGTAATACAGCACAAGTCACTCTCGCCAGCCAACAAACTGGTAGCCCAGCCTGACCCAAGCAGAGATCGTGGATTCCCTCCTCCCAGCCAACCCCATTTATATGCCGAGCATGACGGTCTGTGGTACAGAACGTTCCCTTGGCTGTTCTATGGTTCTGTCTGTGCTCCTTCTCAGCTGCTACAGGAAGCTGAAAAAAGTCCTTGACTAATACAAATGCCACCTGGCAACAACAATTGGCATTATTTTCATACCAAATCTGAAACACAGCAACCACTAAAAAGAAAACCAATTCTATCCCAGCTGAAACCAGGACAACACATCATTTCAAAGGATTAGTCTGATTTTACCCTGAGTATATTAATAGCTGAATGAAAAACTAGTTGTAGTTAAATTCTTACCTTTTATGCCCCTTTCTTTGGGACTAGTTTGACTCTAAAGCCAGGAGGTGATCTTGGAGTCCTGATCTCAGTCCCGCAGCTTCATTGCGAAGTATGAAGTACTTTGAAGTACTTCATTGAAAGTATGCTACCCAAAGAGGATTGACAGTAACTCTCTCTGCTGTCCAAAGCTTAAGATCACATTCTGGATGGTATTTAGGACCTGACACTGCCGGTACTGACTCAACCCAAGATAAATCTGCAAAAGAAGCCTCAAGAAAACCTTTCACACCGATGAAATGGGAAGATTTGCCCCAGACACAGCTCCAGATCAATAACAGAAATGTATAGGCTCCAAGTAGACTTCTCGGTCTGCAGGGTCTGACAGAGGACACATAGGTTGACAGAGGACAAGAGGAAGCCAGTATTGACATAGTATGTGATTTATTCAGTCTGTTGCATGCGAATATACACAGCTGCCACACAGCCCTTGTGCACTGAGGAACGACTCTATGCAGGCAGGTGTCAGACGTTAAGAAAGACATTTCCAGACAAACTTCTTTCTACACTGATGAATGTTTATTTTAAAAATAAGAAGAGTTCTTTTGTATCACTTTCATATGGTTTCACCATGTAAAAATGACAATAATTTCATTTTTTTAGAACTAGTTTGGGAGGTCTTTGTGTAGAAGGGTGTTTACTTTTCCTGTGCAGTACTCAATTTTCTTGGCAGTGCTTGAAGGGATTCTGTCAGGATGAAATCATGTATCTCTAGAAAATATTCTTCACTTATAACACCTAACAGCTTAGATTGCTTAGGTTTTTACCATATATACTGTGAATATAGAGACTGATCCTAAGTTGTTGGCTCCATAGTGCTTTGGCTCAAGACTATGCATTTTTCAAGTTCTACCTACATCATTTACGTTTTCTAGACTGACTATGGGGGTGCAGGAGTGCTTTGTTCTGAAGGCTCGTGGGTCCGCTGGGGCAGCAACTCTAATTCTAGCCAATTCTCCTCCCATGAGTAGCTGCTTACTAGCTGGCACCACTTTCTGGTCTACATAGCTAGCAGAATTATTATGTGGGCTCCAGTTCTTGTAGCAATGAGGGGGACATTTCAAAACTGAGGCAACAGTGCATTGTTGTCCCTGTTGTTATTCATAACACGCTAATGCCTAGAGGCTCCTGTCAAGCTGGGAGTTCCATTGTGCTAGGCAGTAGATAAAGACAGAGTAAGAGGTCATCCCTGCTGTAGAACTGCACAATCTACGCAGACAACATGGAAGACGCTCAAGAGAAAAACTAGTATTGTTACGATTTTGCAAATGTGAAGTTGAGACACACGTGGGAGAAAAGTATGATCCAGCTCAGCACCAAGTCTTCCGATTGGACTCAAAGAGTATGTTCACATACTCACAGTATTAGAAGTATCTAATATGCACAGTATTAGAAGATGGCAACGCAGCCCTCTCCTTTTTTCTTCTCCTTTTAAGCAACTTGATCACAAATGTCCAGGCTATATTACAGTTGAATATATGGGCCCTCAAAAAACTGAAACTCATTGAAGTATAACATGATGAAGTTTAATTTAGGGTTCACAGTCAAGACTTTTGTTAACCATGTGACGATAATTTCCCTTATTAGAAATAGCATGGTTAAGCTGGTTTTTGAGAGCATTTGTAACATTTTCAGACTTATGTTAATGACACAGAATAACTGTGCTGTGATTGAAATCAAGATTTTCAGATTATTTTGCCTTTTTTGCCAACTGGAGCTTCTCAATCCTTCTTCTTCTTTCATTCAAAGGACCTGCAAATATTCACATTTTAAAACATACTGACTGTGATTAATTGTGAAAACTGCATGAAGTTAAGCACATACATAAGCACTGCATAGTCAAGCCTAATTTATTTAATAAGAATGTTCCAGAAAATTGCAGTTTCTCATTGGCCCTTTGAAAATCAAATTTTCTTTCATAAAATTGATTGTATATTACAGATTATTAGTCTAATTCATAATATGAACTGACTGTTAGATTTACTAACTAGTGTTTTTCTGTTCATAAAATCTGTCCATTATTAATTCACTTTGTTACTTTATAGTTCCTGGAAATGCAAGAAATTTAGTGCTCTGGTTGATTTGGCTTTTCATGAATTTATGTCCAGTTTTTAGACCACACCCTTAGCATCATGTATTGGAAAAACTAAAGGAAAACCATTGCCTTGAGCAGTCAGATCAGGTTCATTACTTCATTTGCCTAACTTCATGTGCATTACATGTCTCCATACACTTCAGCAACTCTAAAAAAGCCACTAAGGCATCACAACAGTCTGCTGGAAGTAGGGGATTATTCATTTGGAAAGTTAAAAGTTTCTGTGATCAGCTTCATATTTTGAATTTCTGATGACACTTCAAATAAGCTGTATTTTGGGGCCATCTTCTGCTCCTTATACATCTCCCATGGAAACTTGTTTTCAGTTACGTTCATTTGAAAAACGTGCATATATGTGTATTCAAATACATGTATCACTGATACACACATATCAACTTCAACATATCCGGCCCTGTGAATTGCCTTTTTCCTGTTACATTCCTCTCCACTAGCCATCTCTAAATGTCTCTGTGGTTTTGTATTAATATAGTTTTCCTTCAATCAGTTCAAATATTCAATGTATTGTATGTATGTCTGTCTCTGCAGAGGATGAAAACCTTTTGAAATTTTTTTTTTATGTTTTTGTGGAGTTGAAGTATTTTAAAAGTCTAGTTTGGGCTTAAATACGTAACCAGTATTTACGTATTTAGGAGATGGAGACAGACAAATGTCAGACAACTGGTAGGCCTAGAATTAGGACAAGCCAGGGGTTTAGGGGCACAGATGTGCCAAAGTCCTCCTGTAAAAAGGGCTAAAAACATAGTTTCTCTGCTGCCCAGTATAACTTTGGGCATTAGTGTAAGAGAAAGAAAGAGGGATAAAAAGAATGTTTCAGACCAAAACCACGCAGCCTCTTTACCAGGCTCTGGGAAGCAATACAGGAAGTGCCAAACTGATGACTTTCAGCTGGGTTATATACTAGCAAGTATTCAGATGTTCCCTAAAGTCTGTACCTTAAAAACAGCCACGGGTCAGCTCACAAAGATGCCACTTGCACTTGCACAAGGTGTCCTTAGCTTGATTCTGTAACTACCATATTCACCTTTTTGAGTATAGGATTATTTCCTCCTTGAATTTTAATTCTGATATTGCAGAGGCATGCAGGACGTGATGACATTAGTTTTTTTCATGTGCCATACACATTGGAAGAGACAGTTCAGTATGGCCAAAACACCCACAGGAAAAAAAGAGACAGAAGAATGCACAGCTAAGGACTCTATGAAATAAGACAGGAATTATTTCAGTTAGCATCACAACACTCTACAGTAAGGGTAAAACTGTGTTACTACAGAAAAGCAGTACTTGGGGAAAAAAAAAAAAGGATTATTATCTCCAACTTGTATGAAGTAGTTTAAAAACTAAGTTGTAACTTTGGTAGGATGTTAGTTCAAAGCGTTGCAAGCACCCTTAGCTGTCATAAAATAACTCTACAGCCCTGTTTTAATATTCTGTAAGGTTATCACTGACCCTCTCTGTGTTTTTTAGGACTTTTAAATTCTGCCAATCTTATATATCTTTTATGGTTTCGGTTACTTGCACATCCCTACTCCACTTTGCACATATCTGCTCTACTCTACACTCTTTGTATCTGTGAAAGTCCATAAAAGTCACTGGGGACTCTGAAAGTACAAGGGTAAGAGAGAATTTGACCTCTTACTTCCTGAGCACCTCTAAGGAATCTCCTGTTTAAAGCAGCTGGAAAGAATTGTGAACAAACTGATGTTACGGGTAGGGCAACAGATGCAACCTGCAACAGATATTTCAAACACTAGAAAAACAAATCCTTTCTCTTTACCGAAACACAGCATTTCTTTCTGGAAGAAGAAACAGACACCCTCTTCTGCAGAAGCCAAGATCTCCAAAGAGCTTATGTGGCCTGCTAGCCACTGAGATGTGAACTGCCAACAGAAACATTGTGCACTTTTAGCAATAACAAACAACGAGTTGCTGGAGGCAACAGCTATTACCATCACTTGAATAAAAGAAAATCTGGCAACTAACCATGTATCAAAATAGATTCTGAAATAAGAAAATGCCTTCTTTTCAGCACCTACTCAAATAACTTATTTTAGATTGTGCCAAAACTGAAGGGTAGCTGATATCCACATTAATTCTGACTGACGATTTTGTGGGAAAATCTGGGTAGACTTCTCCCCCAAGATAATTCGTATGGAGAACATACTCCAGATTATTTTAGCTGGCTGCCAGATGTTGCTCCTATTCCACTGCTTAATAGCTCCTGCTACACGTATCAGGCTTTAGTGGCCTTCAGTGTACTATGGACTGGAAAGTGACCATGGCAACTTCTAATTCAGTATGCAAGATGTATTCGCTGTTAGGAAGGGCTGAACACCTGTCCTGGTTTCAGCTGGGATAGAATTAGTTTTCTTTCTAGTGGTTGCTGTGTTTCAGATTTGGTATGAAAGTAATGTGTTCTTGTTCTGTTATAAAATCAGCGAGTGTCATCAGCAGATGGAGCAAAGGGGAGCAATGTGGCTTTTTGGTCCATCAGCATTATCATCTAGAGAGGAAAAAAATGTTTCTTACCTGATAGCAGTTTCAATTTGTTATGGTTGTTACTGAGAGAGAAGGAGCAAATGCTCAAAACAACTTTATAAAATAAATAGAGAAGTTAGAATTGTTCTGTGACTGTAAGGTGGCACAACCTTGAATGATTATTTCCATAATATGTTTATTAACATGATGCATTTTAAACATGCTGAGCAGTTTTGAATGACTGCTCATCTCAGACAGTCAGAGTGATTTTTTACTCTGCTTCTTCCACAAATTCTGCTTCATGCTGCTGACATATTTCATAACTTTCCTTCATTGTCTGCCTCCATCCTCCTTGGAGCCTGAGGGTGTCTTTCTTCATAGCCAGTCTCTTTAGTTTCTGCCTGGCTCTGCTTTTTTCAAGGGCAGGTTCTCTGAGCCTTCCTTTTTGTGAATGTTTAATTTACTCGCCCAGCAATCAGTTTTAGTAACACCATGCAGGAAAGGAAGCTATTCTTCAGGATTAGAAAAAGTGGCAGTATCTGTCTCTCATACTTTCGTTTTGGATGTGGGGGTATGTCCAGGTCCGTATAGTGTTTTGTGTAAAGTTGATCCGAAGACTGTTTTCTCACATTCTCATTCTCAATATGGGACTTTTTTGTGCTCACATTTCTACCTATCTCTGAAGTGCCTTCTAGTAGAGTAGAAGAGTGGAAGACCTCATTTTTTAAGCAATTTTCTGTGGATGGCTGACGGAATTAGGCGTTGTATTCAGCACAGCTGAAACAGCAGAAGTCTAGTTTTAATGTGATGAACACTGAAATTCAGTCATCAACAATTGTGTTGATGCAGGATTTACATAGCTAGTGCGGAAAAAAGCTAAGTGACAGGTGTTCACCCAGTGTTGAAGAGGATCTCCCCACTCTCACATTGCATCTCTTAAGGCCTTATGACTCTCTACCTCCAAAATAAGGAGAAGTCAGTCAGAACCACCATATCTGGATCTTCTGGAAGAAATTCCTGCTCAGAAATTCACTGATACATTCCTTTGATGGACTTTATTAATATCTCCATCTTTTTTGTTAAAGGCAGAAAAAGACCAGCTAATTAAATCCATTCAGTCTTGAAATATATTGGCCAGGCTCCTGCACAACAGAAACTTTTAATTTAGGATACAAAATTGAACTGTTCATATGATATTATAGGATTCCAAATAATTGAAGTCCAAGAGCTTTTGACAAGAACTGAAAATGCAGAGGAACAGTTAATATTCTTCTTAGCCTCATCCTGCAGCTAGAGGAAGGGTGACAGTGATCAGAGAAGGACAATTTCCTTTCTTTTACTGCTTCTTCACTCCATCTGTCATTATAAAATAAGAGACGAATTAACGTGACTTTATTCTGTGCTTAAGGTTTTCTCTCCTGACTCCTTCACAGATGGGAGATTGGGAAATGGAGCACCTGCAGTCTTACTTGTGGTGTTGGACTGCAGACACGAGATGTCTTCTGTTCTCATCTACTATCAAGAGAGACTAACGAGACTGTGATTTTGGCAGATGAACTGTGCTATAAACCTAAGCCATCCCTCGTGCAAGCCTGTAATCGCTTTGACTGCCCACCCTCCTGGTATCCTACAGAATGGCAAGAGGTAAGATGATATGTCTAATCTCATTTTATGGCTGGTAAAAGTAGTCATTACGTGCATTATCATTGCATCATTGTATTTTAGCCCAAGAGCATTCATTAAGCATTTTGACAAGCCGTTAAAAACCAAGAAAATGTGCCTTTTTACTCTTTAAAAAAAGGCATCAGCATTTTCAGAGGTGAATAATGACTATAGTTACTTCTAATGAAAAGTTACTTAATGTAAACTCTTAATGCCTGGCCATAGATTCCAGACAAAAACATCTGGAATGTGATGGTTAGGTGCGGTGAGTGCATTTGGATTAGCAATGCCACGGTTTCTAGGAATACAAAGCTATAACGATCAAAGAGGAGAGAATCTCTAAAGCACGTATAAGTATGCCATATATTCTCAAATAATAATTTAGTTTAGGACAAGAAACACTCCTCATCCTTCAGAGTCACAAATGAGTGTTAGGCGCTTCCCTTTGAGAGATGGATGCCTTATTACACGAATGCTGAAAATTGCTGTCTATTCAATGGATTTGTACAAGGCTTTCCATCTTTGGAAAGCAACTTGAAATGAGTTTATTTGCTGCCACCTGGTTGCAAACGAGAACATTTGTGCAATTCAAAAGACTTAAAGGTGCTTCTCTTGGATACAGTACTGCGCAGGAAGAAAGTGTCCTCCCCTGCTGTCAAGAGTAAAGGAAAAATTTGTTGTGTGATGGAGGTGCAAAGGGCCTGTTTAAATTTCCACTTCTGCTGGGTGCAAGGATTCATTTCATCCTATGAGAAAACTATGAGCAGTTGGCACAGGACTTATATATGCCTACCAAGTCTCCATCTATAAAATCTGATCTTTATTTAACAGACTTGATAAGTCTGTGAATCTGTACTTCATGGGAGAGCTCTGGGTTTGGGCAGCCATCCCAGTAAAAAAAAAATTATGCCAGCCTGATGTTCTGTCTAAGCTAGAAGACTGGCCCATAGCATTAGTTCTATGTTTAAAACAAATCAGTGATATTTCATGCTTTAATCTGTCTACTGATATTCCCATGCACGTATTTGCTTAGTTGGACTTTTGAATTTTTCTAGGCTATTGTCTATAGCTATATTTGTAATATATAAAAATGCTATATTTGTAAATAGCAAATAGTATTCTACTAGTACATAATGTAATGAAGTCAAGCATTTCAAAGTTAGGATATGCTAGAAGGAGTGCCTATGCTCGTTAAAATCCTATAATTGGCCACAGTCCTTACAGAAAGCAATTTTCTGTGAGTTTATTTGAACAGTCAGAAGAGACACACATTACAGCATGCTGAAAAATTGATTCTGCTAACAATGATGACTAGCTATAGGCCACCCTAGAATGGTACTATAATAGCTTCCTCTAGAGCAATTTCCAAACAGATTTTTTTCAAGATTGGAACATCTTCCTCAGCAGTTTAAATATGTGTATTTCTGCCTGGGTAAAGTAACGTTTTAGCCATGTTTGTGCCTGCTCAGGGGCTTTCAAATATGCTGTCTTTTTGAAAGGTGTAGCAGATCTTAGGAAGGAGGGAACTCAATTAAGTATAATAGCTTAAATAAGCATATTAATCAGGAATTAAATCAAACTGCTTGATTCACACCTTTTCTGTTAGCTACTGACTTCTCTGGGCTGGGTGTTGAGAGAGAACCTCTGCTGCAATTCATTGCTGCAGCCTAATGAAGGTCATATTATAGCTCTTCCATGCTTACTTCCACATGCTTTGCAGGCTGGTCACCTGTGTACATAGCTCCTCACTACACGGGGACTGAATATTTCCTGTGCTTACCTTTCACCAGCAGAAAACAGGATAAAAAAAAAATGTACTTTTCTGCCTACTGTTTTCTGCCTCTGCTTAGATGAATATAGAGCAATAAAGGAAGCCTAATCCATCAGAATCAATTTCCATTCTCTTATTTTTTAAAGATATCTGTCTTCCTTCTTTGCACCACCAACCTCTGTACAGTTATTTCCACTCTGTAGGAAAGCCAGGCCTCGCTGTTCAGTCTCACGCAGGTTTCCCGTGGATGACCTCCATGTGAAAACCTCCACCATCACGCAGGTTTCCCATGGACAGCCTCCATGTCAAAACCTCCACCATCAGGCCAGTGTGTTGCAGTTAGGGATTATTACAGCTGTTGGCTCCTGGAATGGGTGAGAGAAAAGACCATTTGGACAGGATGTGAATGTCCGATTCTTCCCCTGGAGGTAAGCGTCAGCCATGCAGGAGAGCTGCCATGGAGCCCTCCATCAGAAGAAACCCTGCAGGAGGATTCCTTTCCTTGCATTAAGGGACCCGCAACACCTCCTCTGTCCCCACATCCCTGAGAGGGTTTCCCGCATATGGGGAGAGGGAGGGCCCTGTGGCAATGTGCCTTCCTCACCGTAAGGAAGGTCCTTTAAAGCTTCACCGACAGTAGAGGGTAACATCTGTTCTCCACACAGCCTGGTCTGAAGCCATTTCTTTGGTCTCATCTGTGGAGTTCTCGTGCTTTTCAGAGCACTGTCTCACAATAGCTTCAAGCAAACAAACAAACAAAAGATTTAAACTGCAATGAGCAATGTTTTCTTTTCTAAAGCCTTTTATGCTTGTTAAGGAAGAGTTGTCTGAATTAAATGCCATTAGAAGCTCCAGTGTTCCTGGCAGATAAACACATGATAATTATCAGTGTTGGAACATTCCAAGTGACTTTTTAAATATTTCTTTACAGGCTCAAGACCTTTTATTTTTAAATAATTCTGCTTCTTAGCTAAATCTGTTATGATGTTTATCTTGTTTTCAGTAGTGTGCTTCTGGAGGGAAGTGGATATGAGCCTTCATTTTTACAAGGCCCTATAAATATCTATGCTGCAGACCTCAAATAGGAGGCATCCATTAGTAAATCTTCACCCTCCTTTGTTTTATTACTTGAATAAGCACCATAGTCTCAGTCACAGAATTCTTTTTCAGCTGCTCCATGCTGTCCTTGCTCCAAAGATAATTAGAACAATGCCTTGACAACAGAGTCCACATGCAAAAACTGGTAACATCTTTAGATTTTTTTCCTAGCTATTTTTTCTCCACATTGTAAAAAGTCCTTTCTAAACTTTCAAGTATCAGGCCTTAGAAAGCTAGTGAAAGACCTGTTGAGAGAAAAATGTTTACTCCCTTTACAGATGCTTTATCTTACTGCAGAGTCGTAGCAGAGAATCCATTTTTGATTGTAAGCCCTAAACTTATACAGCTGTAGTTCCACTACATTGAGCAGAGGGCAGTGCAAAATTAAATCACCTGGGAGAGCTGAGGGGTAGGACAACCCCTTCCTCAGCTGTCCCTGTAAGCAGGAGTGACTGCAAAATGACGTCCTTTCAAACATTCAGCTATGGTCCCAAACTGATAAACTGGTATGATGCTGAGTGACAGTTGCCTAGCCCTTTATTTTTCATTAATAACTGCCTTTTTCCCACAAGTTTGAGGAAAGACCAGCTTCCCTGCCTCCAAGACAATGGAAATGGTGGTTTTGCCCAAATCCTGTGCATTGCATGCGTGTGCATAGATGCTTATAGGCATGTGCTGAGGCAGAGCAACCATCAATTCTTTGTGTTAATTATAATTTACAGATTTTTGTGTTAGCACAACAGATACCAAAACAAGGACTGCTGTGAAAGAGGCCAAGGCCACAGTTCCACCAGCAGTTTAGGATGACATATGCCAGCACTTCTACCAAAGGAGACAATAGTTGCTGTGAGGATCTCTTTCTTGTCCTATAGCACCCACCTCCTTATATGTCCAGAAGTGTTGTGCAATCACCCAACGGTCCTGGCTAAAGCTAGCCAGAAATACAAGTAGCTTCTTAGCCTAGATTCATTTTCCACTCTGTTTCACTATGCAATCACAAAAATGCTTACACCAGCATATGGGAAAAAGCAGGAATGACTGACTGTCAGAACTGGGCGTACAGGTTGTCTTCTTTGGTGTCAGCCGTGCCTCATGTTTGCTTAAGCTGATTGCTGAGCTACGTGTAATCAGGCAGCAATGTGGGGAGATGCCACTCTGGAAGTTGGTACCCTGGCAAAGTTCCAAATCCCCTGTAAAGGTGTGTCAGAGGATATTGGGCTTGGCTTTGCTTAGAAGCTGTGGGGAGCAGGAATATCAGGAGACATAGTTCAAACAGCCACACTTTACCTACTTGAGTGGGCAAGGTGAAACCACCATGTGATACAAGCACCTTTCTCTGTTGTAACGATGCTGTGAGATCTTTCTGAACAGCAGAGAGGTAGAATGTTATTCAGATAGGATATGTCTGAATGAGCATCCTCTAAAAACTAGTGTTTCATATTGACTGTAAGTACAAGCAGATGTTGCTGTCATTCATTACCCCCTTTCTTGGAAAAATGTGAGGGCTGGAAGCTTCCACTAGAGAAAAATCAGCAAAAACCCCAGGGTTGTGAAGGCTTTAGAGGTGAAACACAGGTATAGGCACAGCTCCAGTGCAGTAATCCAGGACTGTCCTAGAAGAGCATTCCTGTGGAGAACGAGGAATCTCGTTATGGTGTTTGGCTCTCTCTCTGGCACTGAGCAATACAGTTTGGTGTTGAATAGCAAGTTGCTCGTCACAGAACAAAGCTGTGTAAGCGACTGAAAGGCAAGAAGAAATAAAAGATCTGTTTTGTCTCACTCTTCTATTGGGTAGTGGTGGAAGGGCAGGGAGACTTCCCGGGATTTGATTGACTGACAGAAGGAACATGTTTTTGTTGTATTCATACAGTGCCTAACCCATCTTGGCCCTGGTATATGATGACAGTCCTTAGGCAATCTTGAAATAATACTTTTAATCATATTTTTCTTGATTTACTCTCTCCTCAGGAATGAATTGTCCTCAAATGAAAGGTTGATAAATGTTTTCTTTTGTTGAAAACTGAAGTATTGTTTTACTTGTTTAATTTTTTGGAAGCCTTTGAGCTTTGTAGCATTCTAAGTAAGTAGGACAAAAGTTGTTTTTACTCATTAGAGAGCAAACCAAACTGAACATAAATATGTCTTTCTGCACTTCCTTTCTGTCTTTCAGGGAAAATGTATATCCTGAATAATCAGGCTAGTATTAAAGTTTATGCAGCTCGCTCTGTCTAAGAGGGAAGGCCCTTTCACAACTGCAAGACTTTCTAAAACAGTCCCTTTTTAACTGCTTGTTTTAATACTTCTTCCTATGGTTTTCTGCTTCTCAGGCATAATTCCCTTGTTGCAAGCTACGAGCAACTCCTGGTCATGTCAGGGTAGTGCAAGCTCACCCTTCTTTGCTCGGAGAAGGGGGAAAATGAGTTGAACTGGCTGGACCGAGCAGAACTGGGAGCCTGTTATCAGCCTCAGGAAAAAGATCCTCAGAAAAAAGGGCTGAGCAACCAAGTTTACAAAAAAGATTCAGGAAAGCTGTTGAATCTGCTTGTTCAAACTTTCCTGCCCTGCTTGGGTAAAAACTGGATATAGAGAGGGATATTTATGTTAAAGAGAGAGGGGAGGTGGGTCCTCTGGATATTAATCATCCCAATTTACTTTGACTCAAATAAACTTTCCTCCTTACCTTTTGGAAAGAGTACACACTGCTATCATGACAACCATAAATATAAAAGGGCTGTATGGATATTTAATGGTTTATTATATTAACCTTATAAACCAATTACTGAGGCTAACAAGAACCTGCAGCTGATATACAGCTTTTGCCTGAATTAAAAATCAGAGAAATGCCATAATGTAGGAAGTCTTCAAGGACAGGCATTCTGGACTGAACAGTTAAGTTTTGGTCTGCACTAGCAATAGACCTCATTCAGGAAAGAAACAAGAAATGAGAAAATTACAGAACGAAGAAAAAGCAAAGTGATAAACATGGGACACTTTTATTTATCACACTCTCAAATTTCCCTTTGCTTTTCTTGCTAATCAAACCTTTTTTTAACAAGCTAAATTTGAATATTTAGTTCAAGCTCACTATTTAGTTCACAGCTACTGTTACCTAATACATATAATCACATTCTGGAAATGGAGGTCTTGAATCATCTACTGCTGGAGAAGACTTTTCCACTCTGGCACTGTCAGCAGTGCAGTCAGAGCTGAGGCAGAAGCATTAGGATCATGATCTCCACATCATGTGCAATTCTCTCATTTTCCAGTTGGTGGTTGCAGGAAAAGATGACTATTCCACGTCCATACTGCAATTCTGACCCATTGTTTCTGTGTCTTTTATACCAATGCCTGAAAACAGAACATTTCAGAAATACTGAAGCAATTTTTCTAAATATTAGCAAAATAATCTGCTTCTACTTTCCAAAAGATTTTTGACATTTTTAAGAGAAGTCTGCTTTGACGTCCCTGAATATTTTTCTAATATTTTCTATTTGTTGAAAACTGAGTGTTGATTTCTGACCGAATTCACAAGTAATTTTTGCTGCATGTTGCCATGGTGCAAGTGTGATGAAGGTGGCTGACTCTCACCTCCCACAGTGTTCACAGACATGTGGCAGTGGTGTCCAGAAGCGAGATGCACTTTGCAAGCAGCGCCTGGCAGATGGAAGCTTGTTAGAGCTCCCAGAAACCTTCTGCTCCACACCAAAGCCGATTACTCAACAAGTGTGCAAAAATGAGGATTGTCCCAATGAATGGCTTCTCTCTGACTGGACACAGGTAGGTTATTGGAATGCATGAATATTGGGCTCTTCTTGGCAATGAAGTTCCTCAGTCACTTGGGATAAAGGAGCCAAATGAGCTCAGACTGCCCAAAGCATGTTATGCCCAGTTTTGTCCTGCAATCTGTGCTTATCATCCTGGTAGGGGATGTGATCACTAGCTCAATGTTCCTCTTTGGAGATTGCCTCCACAGATGTGGTTTAGCCATTCAACCAGACCATTAAGACCTCCCTTCTGGCCTAAACACAAGCCGTGCTCAAAACAATAAATCCCTGTCTCTGTCCATGCCTACACTTATGTTCATTCGAGGCATCAATGAAGAGTAATATTTACTCCCCCAAGCTAAATGTTTTTTTTCCTTTCCAAAGCCTGGCTGTTCCGATGTCAATAGTCTTTTCCTTTTGGGGCCATTCCAACCTTTCCTTATGATGCAGGGAACAGAATGGAAGGATTCCTGCAGTCTTATGTAGGCATGTTGTTACAGACACCAAGCCTCTTTCATTCTAGGACACTGCTTTTCGATGTTAGCTAGGTACTTCCTTCCTTCAATTTAGGGATGGCAAAACAAACTTACTTTACTGAAGTCTCTTGCACTTCCCCAGGCTCCCTTTCTGGCCCCATATGGCCTAAGAAAAATTCCCTTTATATTCATGACCGTATAACTGAAAACACAATTTGACCTTTTAATGCCAGTAAGCATGGAAATCATTTCCCATCTTGCAATCTGTACCACCACTCTCCCAGTTCTCTTTCATGGAAGGAGGTGGAAATCGTCTTAGTTGTGAAAGAAACACCAGTCACCTCATGGATCTATCCCGCCTGCACCCTTCATATGTTGATCTATCTTGACATTTTACTCAAGTAAGTTGATGTTCTCGTGAAGTCTGCTGCTAGGAGACACATAGCCATTCTGGCAGTGAAGATGGTGATTCTATTCCCAATCTGTCCTCCTTGACAAGCAGTTGCTATATGGTTTATGTTGATATCCATATAACTCATATTTCTGCACAATGGCATTTATTAAAATCAAATCTGACTTCACTCTCTCCTCCCCATTTCACTTGAAGGCTGCCATGTTTTTGTTGTTCTTACCTTTAGTGTGTTTTCCCCTCCTCACTTCATCTCCATTCCCATTGCTACATGTAAGCACCTACATGTAACAGAAAAGCACGTGTATTTTTGTGCTAACAGCTTTACAGGGCTCAACCCACTTTCCACCACCTTTACAGACTACTGCCTGGGTCCCAGTGCAATGGCACTGCCTGTATTCTCACTTTCTGTGATGCTGTATACATAAATATGAAATAAAATAGGCATGCATGAAATAAAAAAAGGCATGTTCTATCAAACAATGCCCACCTGCGCATCACGCACCACAGTCTGGTATTAAAGGATTTGTACTCTTTTGTGTAAGCCATGTGTGGTAGCCACGTGCCAGCAGATGCAGAGATACAGAAGCAAAGTGCAAGGACAAGCTTCGTACTGCAGCACACTGCCATTTAAACAAGGGACACCGTCTGAGAGAAAAAAGTGCTAAAGGGAGCGTGGGAAGATTCAAAGCCTCAGAGGGCAGAAAGTACCTGATATTTCATCTCTCTACTGTATCGGCACTGTTTGTAACTGAGTGGCCAGGTGCTGCTCTGCTTTATTCCACTGTGATATTTCAAAAGCTGTAACTGCTCTATACCGTGGTATGAGTATGCCATGTGGATATGGGAGGTGAAGGGGGGGAGTGTGTCAAGGAGCACACTTTTGCTTTTAATACCCCATGTTCCTAATATTTCTCCTTCTGTTGCTAGTGTTCAGTGAGCTGTGGAGAGGGCACCCAGAGTCGAAATGCCATTTGCAGAAAGATGCTGAAAAACGGGGACTCTGTCATCATCAATTCCTCACTGTGCCCACCTTTGCCATTCTCGTCCTTGATCAGGCCCTGTGCACTAGGCACCTGTGCAAGTAAGTGGAAAAGATGTGTGGGAGTGTCTGGGGAAAAGGAGCTTGGGTCTCCATCACTGAGAAACCCATGCTGTCACCTGCTCCATAACCTTCTCTTGTGCTAGTTTTACTCAGTCTTGTAGAGTAGGTGCTGCTGCTGAGTTTTTCCGTCTCTGAACAAATATGCTTTGTTTAGCAATAAGGCAAGTCAGTGGATGACAGCTATAAATTTTACTGTTGGAGCTGGGTCTGAGCCAATGTGCTGGAAGGGAGCTACTAGTTTCTGGAAGAACTGGCTCAAAATTCTGACCAAAATCTAGATCTAAATTGCACAGCTGAATGTAGAAGCTCAGAGATACAGCACAGCAGCCTGAGGGCAGCTGCAAATAAACTCTCTGCTACAACAGCTGCAAAGAGAATGGTTGGTAAGGGACTTTGCTGAAGATCATTTAAAAACATATTATTTCATTATGTCACTCAGAACCATCTGTGATCTGGGATTTCTAATGAAACATGCAACGTAAGTTAGATGTATTTTATGGTGGTATTTCAGGCATTTGTTGTTGCCCTTCACAAGAGCAGTAGTCTCCCTGTATGCCCTTCCCTCGCTTGCAGTAAGCCAACTGGATAGGCAGAAGTTCTGAAGTCAGCCTCGCTTCAGCTGACTCTGAACTCTGAAACTGCTAATTGTTGGGTATGTCAGGGAAAAAAGAAGATCTGACATTCAGAAACACAGCTAGGACCAAATGTTGCATGGTATTTACTAAGAATATATCCATGCTGCTTTATTTAATGCTTCATAACAAAGGTGTGTGTCATAGAGTTCTGGAAACTGGAAGGACACACTGAACTAGTGCACTTTAATAGCATTTACCATGTTTTTAAGCCTAGTCCAGACGTTTTTGTTCCATTCAACATTAGTCTCTGAGGTAGCACCACTTTCACTCTTCTTTACCCCTGTGAGCCACAAAATCATATTGCCTTTGAGAGTTTGGATGGTAAAGACTTCTCTTTTCAATTTATTGAGTATTTATTAAGCAGCAATCTTTATTTAAATATACTTTAACAACAAGAACTAAATTTCCACTCAAGTTTTCTCCCTCCCATAAAGCTTTTGTCCTTGGCTCTTTGGTTTCTGCATGTACCCTGGGTGGGACTACTTTTGCATTCCTAAAGTGCGCCTTGTTGTTCCTTTTATTTTGATTGCTCCAGCTTAATGTTCAGCATCTGGTGGCCAGTTTCTCCCATTACTGTCTAATGGGTTGAATGCTGCCAGCACCAAGTAAACTGCTTGTTTTGTTTGATGGTATCACATATTAATAGTATTAATGGTATTTCAGGGCACAACAGGCCAGCTCATAAACAAAGCCCCCATATTATGGCCGTAAAGAAAGTTTACATCCAGACAAGGAAGCAGAAGAAGCTACACTTTATTGTGGGTGGTTATGCTTACCTGCTGCCCAAAACCTCCATTATCCTCCGATGCCCCACAAGGAGGTTCCGGAAATCAATGATCACTTGGGAGAAGGATAACAAGAGGCTTGTCAGCTCAGCTCACATCACCATTGCACCCTATGGGTACATGAAAATCCATCGTTTGAAGCCTTCAGACACCGGGACGTACACCTGCACAGCAGGGCCAGCCCAGGAGCATTTTGTAATTAAATTAATTGGAAGCAACAAGAAGATCATTGCTGGGCAGCCAGCTGGTATTAGGGAGGAAGAGGCCATGAGAAAGACCAGCTTAAACGAAGCCTTGCGAACACAGGAGAAACGTATCAATGGAATTCTCTTCAATGGGAGCAAGGCTGAAAAGCGAGGGCACCTCGCTGACCCCAGCAGTTGGTATGATGATATTGTCTCAAGGCTGCTACAGCACAGGGGCTGGCCAGGGGAAAATTTGGAGTCCTGGGACACCCAAGAGTCCATGGAGAGAAACACATCCTCAGAGGAGGACCAGAGCCGGGAGTATAGCTTGCCCTTTACTATGGTCACAGAGCAGAAACATTTGGATGATATCATAAGGAACTTGTCTCAACAGCCTGAGGAGCTTAAAGATGTCTACACTGAGCAGCTTGTTGTGCAGCTGGCTCAGGAGGTTTTCAAGAGCCACTTGGAGCACCAGGAATCTGTTGTCAAAGCGTCAAGGCGAAGAGTAGATTCAGCCTCGGTGGAGTACCCTCTCCACAGGCATGTTTCGGGATTTACCAGCTCCCTGAGGACATCATCTGCTGAAGCATTTCATCCCACCTCTGTAGACCTGGCAAATGGCTTGCGCAGACCTCATCAAAAGCCTGCCATCCTCCGAAAGATTTCAGCAGCACAACAGCTTTCTGCTTCAGAGGTTGTTACGCATCTGGGACAGACGGTGGTCCTAGCCAGTGGCACACTGAGTGTGCTACTTCACTGCGAAGCAGTGGGAAACCCAAAGCCCAGCATCAGCTGGGCTAAGAATGGAGAGGAGGTGAAATACAATGATAGGTAAAACATATTATTTAACTTTTAAGAAAATAATTAGTATTTTGACTCTTCAGTTTCCATGTTTTACTGCCTGTCAGTCCCATGGATAAAACCGTATTTTGCTGTAGTCTCATTTCATAGCAGAAAGAAGGGCTAACACATGTGAAGTGGTAAACAGGGCACTGCAACTCTTCAGCAAGGTCTGGATGCTGGGTCAGTCTGGTGTGGCAAACAGGAGCTTTACTAATGTTTCAGTAAGTAAAAAGAAGAGTTCGTAAAGTACTAAAGCAGGTAAGTGCCTAATGCATTCAACAGAGCATTCCATGCCTGGAGGTTGGGAACCTTGGTGTATTTTCCCATCTGAAAGTGGAGGCTTCTGCTCTGAAGACTGGTTTTGAGATACAAATATTGATTATTGATTTTTACTATTATTCTCTGTTGAAGAGATGAGTTGCATTTCTCACAGTGCTCCAGCATGGTCAGTCTGACATGGTTGTGGTAGCAGAAGATGAAGGAAGTGAGACTTCTGCCTTCCACACATGTATCTGTGTAAAACTGCCCCAGGATAAACCACAGGGGGCTTTACACTCACCATTCTCTGTGTATATTCTGACAGAGGTTGGGAACTGTGGAACCATACTTCATTATTTGCAGCTATGCTGTCATCTCAACACAATTACCTCTACCTATTAGCCTTCTGATGTGAGTTGGTGCATCCTCGCGTGTTCAAACTCCACTGTGCTGGTCCCAGGTGTAGCCTGAGAACTTGAATAACAAAATGCTTTTATCAGTGTACCACAGAAATTATGCTGGTTTTCCTTCAGGTAGCCTTTACCTGCCTATCACTCCACGTTATTTGTGTGAAAGGGCATAAAAATGAGATTATTTTCAATGCTAGTTATATGCTTAACAGTGTTGATAATATACATTTTTCTCATGTGTGTACTTGAGATTTTGTGTTTTCGTTCTGTTCTGTGAGAAATTTCTATATAAGTATAGGCAGAGAGTCTAAGAAACAGTTATATTAACCAACATGGTACAACAAAGCAGTCCAGCAATCTGCTAGCAGCTCTTTCTGCACAAGATACTGACTTCAGTTAAGACACTTGAATTTAGTCATAAAGTCAGCTTGGGAAATGAGAAAAGATGGAATCAAGGCAAAAATTAATTTCCAGTGTGGTGCCTGTGGATCATCTAGTAAAATCCTGATTTAGGTACAATTGCTCCTTCTGCATAATTATAGTTATTTATTAGTTCCTTTCCACTTTGGCAACAGAATCACTCCAAAATCTGTTGTCTCCAATGTACTGAATTTCCTGCTTCTTGTCCCTCTTTCTGTGTGTGAAGGTTAAGTATATTAGGTTTTGCATAAAAAATGGTAACTTTTGCAGGGGAAGCGGACACTAAGTGCAAGAGTATATCTCTTGTGGAAATCACACACAGTCTTAATCAAGACTTAGGCCTATAGTATTCCTTTATTTGGCCTTATTACTGTGAAAATATCCTCATGGTCCCCCGGAAGTTTAATATACATATTTTCATTGCCAGTAGTTACATCCTGTTGGAATTGTGCCATTAGGGGATTATTTTTTTTTCCCTCTACTTGAAATGACTGTGATTTCTGCGGTATGCTTGAAAGGGAATGGAGGTTACATAAAGTCCACATGTGGTTAATGCTGGACTCTACATTCATGAGAAAATTACCAGTTTATCTCACACCGTAGAAGCAGCCATGGTGTAGCAACAGGCAGATTCATTTAGCCAACTATAAAACCGTCTTACGATTTTTAAAATTTTAATTTGGACTCTTTTTAATTTTACAAAGCCCTTAAACATTTTTTTCCCCCACTCAGTTTGGCTGAAATAGCATTAAGTGCTCTGTTGTGCTTTTGAATTATCGGGCAACTATGTGTGCTCAAAATTTCTATTGGAAAGACTCGGGGAAGTATTGTTTATTTACCAGTTAGTGGCGTTATTCGTTGGCAGCTCTTAACTTAAAGGTTAAGGCAGTTTCCACTTCACGAACTTCTTTCTTCATCACTTACGGTTCCTCCAGGTTGGTGGGTGCGGAGGAAATGAGCAGTGTTCTGGGTTTCAGACATACTCCGCAGCTGTAATTTTGGAGTTGATGGAAGTTTAGAAATCATGGTGTGTATAAAAACTGAGCTGCAGATGTTTTGCTGGGTTCTGAACAGCGGTATTCTGATTTTGGCTCAGAATGGTCTTGCTGGCTGCCAGTCAGCTGTGTAAGTGAGAGCCGCAGTTGAAGCAGTCTAACAGCGTTCTGCTGTAAACCGCCAGGCCATCTGCCTGCGGTGGTGTTTGCTGTGTTTGAGCTCTCTTGCAGCTCTTCTTCATACTGAATGGAGAAGAGGAGCCAGTTTTCCAGCCCACCACTGTCTTAATGGGAATAAGAGAATTAATACATATGGGCCTTCCTGCAGCAGTATCTGAGAGAGACACTTTTTGTTAAGGTCAGAGTTGTGCTGATGTCCCTCAGCTCATGCCCTACTGAGTCTACTGAGACTGGGGTTGTATCTGGTTAGTATTGTGATTTTAAGAGTGTAGGATGCTGGTTTGAGGTTGGGTGATAGCTATCTGTATTGTGTATTACCAAATACTACGATTAAAGGCAGTCACTTCCTGCATCGTGGCTGTGGATTTTGTCTGGACCAGCGATGGAACAAGGACTTGCTCTGTTCCCATTGCCTCCTTCCATGAGCTGTGCCATCCACTTAAAAGTATTTAGGACTCTTACTACACAGCTCCACTTGCAAAAATTAATTTCTTTAGCTGTTGTCTAGGTACTGTCACAAAAACATTTAACACAAGCCCCAAAAAAGTGTTGGTTTTCAGTTACTCAATAGAATGAAAACATACAACACAAAAAGCTGCAGCAGTTTAAAATATCTGTATAAATAGATATTTCCAGTAAAAGATCTTTGACTTGAGTCTGCATATTCATCCTGAATGCATATTTAACATGAGTGTCCGTGCTCCATCCTAAGGTTAAAGTGTCACCTTAGTATCAGCATGGTTCTGCTTGCAGTTTCAGAGCTTGCTAGTATCTATACTAAAGTCTGGAGACTTCTGTAAATTATGAAGAATGTTCTATTTAAAAGTTTTGCAAAGAAAATTCAGATTAACTTCCATAGGAATCAATTTTAAAAGTGAAAAATCTTCAAGGGATTTATGCATTGTTTAGGAAGTCTTCCAAGTACGCTGTAATTTCCATGACTGGGAACCTGTAGGTACTTGATAAGTCAACTTTTCTAAGACAGAACTATATTTTATAAATGGACATGAAGCAGAACATAAACAGTAGGTCATACAGAGTTAGCTGTTTGTGAGGTGCCATCTGAATTAGTCACTGGTATCAGTCCTGTGAAATACATTCTTGTCTTGGAGGCAATGCAGCATGGAGCAACTGAGATTACACTGATTAAACGTTAAGCTGTATTACTTTAAGTCCATAAATGAGATTCTGAAGACATGCTGCAGACAGAAGGAATTGCTACAGCTGGTATTTTTTTCACCACTGACAAGCAACTCAATACCTAACAGAAATAGCAACCTACAAGCAAATAGGGAATCCAGCCAAAATCTTTCTATATGAAGAGGGATAATAAAAGGTCTAATTTCAAGAAAAGCAGCTATGCCAAATTGTGACACACAAATAACAGAATTATTGAAAAGAAGAGGGCATTAGCTTTGTTTCTAGAGAAGGACATTAAAACTTGCATTGAAAAAATAGGAAGATGGAGCTGTGTTGGAGTTTATTTTTTTTAAAGGCAGGTATATACCTGGCCTATTTCTATTCCTAAAAATATCTGTGCTGGATCTTGAGGTGACTTAAACTGACAAAGAGAGATTTACAATAGCAGAGTTGTTTACCAACAAACAAATTATGAACCCTTGTGTTTTACAAGGTGCAATATTAAGCAAGCTCTTTCCTCAACCTGAAGGCAACAAACATTTCTCAAAACTTTTTTCAGGGGGTTGTAGGTGTTAGTTTGAAGTAGGACTGATTGATCAGCCTATGTACTACATTTGCACATATGCAGGTGGGACACACACAACTTTTAACTGTATATGCTGGTATAATTTGGGACAAATTCTGAAGCTTTAGTGAATTCCACATAGAAATTAAAGCAGTCAGTGTTAAACTAAAAAATGTTCACATGAGATACTGGTGCAGGCTGACACTAGTCTTGTAAGTGTAAGTAAAGAAACTTGGTAGTTGCTAGCATTGTTAGGATTGGCTAACTAGAAGTCTGCCTTGTTTATGACTAAGTGGTAAGAAAGAAAAGACCCTTGAAAGCACAAACGGGGAGGGAATTCTTTCAACCATTTTGGGTTTTTTGCTGTGCAAGCAAAGACGCAATTTAAAAATGGTTAATGTTTGTTTTACAAATGTGCATTTTTCTAGGCACTTGCAAAACTTGGTTCACAAAAGGCAGCTCTGTCCTTTTATTAATTATTATTATTACTCAAAAAAGGGTCAAAAAAGAATTTTAACTCGGGGTTTTTTCCTATAATAGAATTTGATGGGTGGTTGATCTGGTTTGTTTTAGAGATGTACCACCCACAGTGCTGTGCAAGATCAAGTGTCTGCTGCTTTTTGGCCCGTGAGACAATAGTTGTCATTGGGGGGGTGGGAGTGGAGAAAAACTCATCCGTTCCAGGATCTGTGAGCTGACTTTCATTGCATGTGGTTTACAGGTATATCCCTCCCCCATTTTCACCTTGTCTCTGTCAATCACAACCTCAACTAAGAGTTCACCTACAACAGCTGCTGAAAGTTGCTGATGAGAAAAGTAATTTATCATTAGGTTTTATCAACAGTTTCAGCTAAAAATTTAAGAGAAAGGAACAATAATCATCAAATACACTGTGCTGAAAATAAAGCAACAGCCTGTGGACTGAATTCTTGCTTAAACAGGTATACATCAGGACCTGGGGGATTTACACCACTGCAAAACCAGACTATGAAAAGAAGCAGTTCATAAGGCCATATTCATCCCGTTTAAAGTTGGGCAGTACACAGAGCTCATGGTAGGATCCTCTTACTGGCAGAGGAAAGGAACAAAGTGCCTAGCAATAAAAGAACTTGGAGCCTGTTTCAGGGATTGGCACTGACCCTATAGTTCACGTCACTTCTTTCTGCTTAGCTTCAGCAGGTTTCATGATTTTTTGCTTGGAATAATGTGGCTTTTTCTTTACTATTGCTACTCCTACTTTGCATAACTGGGAGACAGGAAAGCTATCAACTTCATGCAGGAAGGTACACAGCAGAGGAGGAGGTTTCACAAACCATGGGCAGATGTCCTAAGTACGCAGCAATCTTTCTCTAATATATGTATCAGCAGCAGAAGAACTGGCAATGAGACTAAAATTGAATTTAAGTAATCACAGATCACAGTCTCAATATAAGACTTTACATTTCTTAATAGATTTTTAAATATAACCTAAAGGCCTGAACCGTAAAAAAAAAACAAACCTAACCTGAAAGAATCCCAGTAAGCGTATTCATGCTCACACAAACAAAGAGACTATTACATCTTTCTTTCTGCTTGACTTCAGGATACTACTTCAGCCTGATGACTCCTTGCAGATTTTAGCGCCCGTGGAAGCTGATGTGGGTTTCTATGCTTGCAATGCATCCAATGCCCTGGGATCCGACACTGTCTCCATTGCTGTCACTCTCGCAGGTAATAGTTCACAGTCTGTGATTGCAGGATGGTCCCTGCCACTTGTGTTCTTTTCTGGGGAGAAATCAATTGTGGGGGAACAGATGGCTGATGATGCTGGGTGGACAAGGTGGGTCAACAGAGGTACGCTGGTAAAAACGTAGGGTGTGAACTCTGAAAAACCCTGAAGCGTAGTGCAGCTTTCACAGAGAGTTTGTGAGATTTGTGGATTTCTGCAAGAGATCAATGCTTTTTCTCACTTGCTGCATCTGACCTAATTTCCTCTCAAGACAGTGCTCATTCTGGTTATTCACAGCTTATATGGGCAGTGCAGCCCAAGCCTCCCAATTCATATGCTGCTCCAGAATGGGGAAGTACTTGGAGGCCTCTAATGTGCGGGCAGAGACCATCAGCTGCCAATATATCCATATATAGTTATGGAGGAATAGTTGTTGATGAGCTTGAGTTTTTTACAGCAAACACAGAGAAAATTTCAGGTAAGAGGAGCATAAAGAAAATCTAAGAATGCAGCAATGGCCAGTAAATCAACTGCAAAGAGACCTTGTCTGTCCCTTAGAAGGAGAAGAGCTGAATCCCCCAAGGTGGAAAAGGAAGACCTGCATCAGAGCTACCTATTACATGTAGGTAAAAACAGACTGATCTTTTTTACAGTACAGCAGATCAGGAATATCTTTGGTGAATGCTAGGCAGCAGGACAATGGTGCTGCTGCTAAGACACTGTAGTGTTTTATAAGGAGCGACTCCACACTAGACCTCTTGTGTTGCAGCAGCAAGAAGCTGAAATGAGGTTAAAAAATCAGCAATGAAAACTGCTATTCTGTCCATATTGCTCCAGTGAGTTTAAAAGCCATAGCTTTTGTACAATGTAATTTGTGGAGACAATTTTGTGTGAAGCTATAGAAAAATAAACAGAGCATTAGGTATACATACGGCACAGGGGGCTATTAGCTTTTTGCTTTTAATTAATTATCAAGACTGTAGTTTAACCTGTTTAGATGAATTAACATTCATGCATCCCAAACTCAAGCTGAAATCTGCTCAGGGACTGGTATACATTTCCATCTCACATCCAAGACAAAGAGCTCAACATCTTATAAAATGAGGCCATAAATATCAAAATGAGATACTGAGCAGTTTTTGGAACAAAGCAACAACCTTTTTGGCATAATGGAAATACTTTCTCCATATAAACTGGAAAGCTGAGACTGTCTTTAGAGGGATCAGGAGTGGAGCCGAAAGTTTGTTTCATTGAAGAATTTTCTGATTAGTTTAACACATGCATGGCAAAAGACATGGTGGAATATGCTTCCATCTTTCTCAATGGTTTTCTACTTGTTTATGGATTGAGCAGCTAATAGATTTTTAATCTTTTGATGAGATTGGAAACCAATCAGGCAAATAAAAGGCTGATGGATAGCTGAAGAATTTTTATTTCTTTCTTTTCTTTCAGCTTTGCCACAAAGCATCAAAACTTTTGGAGATATTTCAGCAATAAAATGCAATATTTTACTATGCTAGTCTTAAACATTAAAAGGACCAAAATAAAAATTAAAAAAAAATACCCCAAACCCCCCAAACTGATATGACAGCAATTCCAGATGAAAGGCATTCTTTAAAAGCCCTCGAAATATAGCTATATGGAGCAATTTATAGTTAGGGGTGAATTAAAATTTTGCGACTTTCCATGAGCTCAGTGAAACCAAATTCTTTTTCTCACCTCCATCTTTCCTTCCTTGGTCACCTCCAGATTAACACGCAAATGAAGCCAGTGGTAGACATTAGCCTAAAACTGCAGTTTCTGGAGGTAAATGGCAGTATCACAGAATCACAGAACGTTAGGGGTTGGAAGGGACCTCTGGAGATCATCTGGTCCAACCCCCTTGCCAGAGTAGGTCCACCTACAGCAGGTTGCACAGGATGGCGTCCAGGTGGGTTTGGACTTCTCTGGTCAGCCTGTTCCAGTGCTCTGCCACCCTCAAAGGAAAGAAGTTCTTCCTCATGTTCAGATGGAACTTCCTATACTCAAGTTAGTGCCTGTTACCTCTTGTCCTGTCACTGGGCACCACTGAAAAAAAACTGGCCCCCTCCTCCTGCACCCTCCCTTTAAGTACTTGTAAGCATTGATGAGATCCCCCCTCAGTCTTCTCTTCTCCAGACTAAAAAGACCCAACTCCCTCAGCCTTTCCTCGTAAGAAAGACACTCCAACCCCCTAATCATCTTTGTGGCCCTTCGCTGCACCCTCTCCAGCAGTTCCCTGTCCTTCTTAAACTGGGGAGCCCAGAACTGGACGCACTACTTTGGATCTGATCATTTATTTAAAGGGGAAAAAACATGTTTATAGGTTTTTGGATAAAGATGAATTTGAAACTAGAACACTTAGGCAAAAACACCCAAGTCCCATATCATTTAAAGCGATATTGTCTTGTTCTGCCCCTCCTTCCAACATCCTGCCTGCAGAGCATTTTGGCTGGACAGGGGCTGCCTCAGCCCAGCTCTGTCACTTCACTCTCTCAGAGCTAAGCCCGAGTATCTCTGAACTCTTCTGTGTCATGTAGGCATGACTTTACAGTACCCCTACAAAAGGAGTTGCAGAAGGCTGCTCAAGCCCCTGATGGATGACTCCATAGCCGGTCCCACATAGACAAGCACAACAGCAGGGCAACACCTTGACCCACTCGCTCGCTGTCACCGATACTGGAAGCACACTGAAAAAAATCTGAAAAGTTTGTTGCAGGCAAAGCAGATATCTTTCTAGAGATAATGTTAATGCGTAACACTGTTACTACAGCTTTTAGATAAAACAAAACAGGTTATCCGACAGAAAGGAGCTTGTTTATGTCCCTCATCGTCTTAATGCTAGCCATTCTGA
Organism: Chionis minor; assembly: GCA_013398295.1. NCBI lineage: Eukaryota > Metazoa > Chordata > Aves > Charadriiformes > Chionidae > Chionis > Chionis minor. The sequence goes on along the minus strand of VZSF01001885.1, from coordinate 1,064,295 downwards.
GAAAACTTTCTGGTTATGGTCTGGTCTTCCCAATCCCACTGTTTCCCCTGTAAGTTAAAGAAAACATGATCGATGTTTAGAAAGCGCTTGCATGTTGCTCTAGACCTCCTGCAGTATTAATGTGCCTGTAGCCATCACTCAGACTTCTTTTTCCTATGCTTGGCCTTTGGCAAAGGGTGATATTTTGATTGCAGTACCAGGCAAACATCTCGCTCCAGCTCCAGTTGTTCCAGTGTTTATTGATGCAGCTGGTTCTCATGTAGGTCCACACAGTTTTAATGCTTTTCTGCCTCTGCTCTAAGTATGCTGTTTCATTCTCCAAGACAGTTTTTCCCATGGAATTTGGTGACACTCTAATATTATAAAGAGCAGGTGGCCTCATGCTCCAGCATTTTCCCTTTTCCACCTGCAGGTACTTTCACATAGAGTGTCCCAGGCCATCTGGCCCATGCCAATCCAGTGCGCTTGGTCTGACAAACTGTGGTGCTTCTTTTATACAGGAAAGCCACTGATAAAGGCATCAAGAACTACTGTGATCAACAAGGAATCGCCTGCTGTCACTGTTGATATTGGAAGCACAGTGAAAACAATCCAGAGAGCAAATGTTACCATCAGCTGCCAGGTCGCAGGTGAGGAATTACTTGGTCTCCCATGCACTTCGGCTATATATTTCTACAGGGTTCTTTGCTAAATTTGTGTCTCCAGGCGCAGCTGGATGAAACTGCAAGGTTTTCCTAGGGCTCAGGCGAACTTCATTGCTTCCTTAGCATAGAAATTGTCCTCCTTTTATCAATACCAACAAGAGAAGTGTAGTGGCTTAAAAAAATTGGTCTGGGACAATACAACAGGCATCTTTGTCAGAGACACATGCTATGATGTGGATGCAACAAAACTGATACACATTCCTATCTGTTAGGGATGTTTGGTGAGAATATATAAGCATGGACTGGCTTATTTACTCATTGATAGGGTTTTCAAAGTCCACTCCGGCTAGTTCCTTCTTTTCCTGCCAAACTCTGTATTTTCAATTTAAAGGCACATTAGCACTTTTTTTTTTTTTCCTGATTTTTTCTTTTTTCCTACTGGGAGTGAAGGAATTCAGGGGAATTCTGCTGAAACAGCGTTGTCTCTGAAATTGTTTTCCAGCCAGACTGAATGTCCCCCAGTCTTACGACCACCGTTTGCCTCTTTCCAGTAGTGACCAAAAAGGGTTGACCTTACCTACGTGTTGCAGTCCTACGGTTGCTGGTGGGAATGGTGTTGATATGGGGAGGAGGGGTGAGGGAAGAGAGAGAGCTGGCCAACCTCTGAAGACCCAGGCCCAGACCATTGGTTCATTACACATTTATGGATAGCATGAGGGTGAATGGGAGGGGATGCGATCAGCTTATAAAACATAAACCGAGCCATTCTGAGTGTTACACCAATACCTGCGGTGGAGACTTGTATGAAGTCCCTTAGGCCCTTCCTTTAGCTTCTTGTCCCTAGCAGCTACTTCAGATGACTCTAAATAAGCATCTGCACTGCAAATATATAAATATCCTGCTTATTTTACACTTCCTGCTCACTTCAAGCACTTAGTCATTTTCAGGTTTCCTTCTTCAAGTGCTGCCAACCACACCCCTATGCAAATTCTTAAGTAAAAAGAGTATTTGGCTCAAGTTTCATTTGTCCTTTATCAAACCATGTGCAATAGCTGTGCAATGCTACGCTGGGATCCAAATTTATTAATTACTCTCAGTGAGATTAATGAAAGAAAAATACAGGGTCATTTTTCCTAGTGGTTCACGAAGGAGTAAATTCAGTAATCCTGTTACCCTCTCAACATAGACACTAGACACTCCCTTACAATCAGACTGATGTCCAGTGTCTTTCAAGGAAAAAGGATATAAAACCTGTACTCATTTTCCCCAGGCCCCTGCCTGGCACTGCCAGTGTGTGAAACAGACTAAGTATTAAATGAACATAAATTATTTGGATTTCTCTTTCTGGATTCTGTCAGCTGGAGATTGGGGCACCCCAGCGATGTAGGCAATGATTGCCGATTTAAGAGGTGCAGCCATTTCCCTTCAGTATAAAGACATCATGAAAAGAACAGGACATGGCTGAGCAAACTTGCCACAGTTCTTACGGCATCAGAAAACTGCAGGAGGGGAACACAACATGGTCAGGGGCACAGATTCAGTGCCTTTTCTGAGAGGAAAATAATCCCTAGTGATTTTATGAAGCTGACCTACTATGACAGTGTTTGTCCATAGTGGAAAATTTTAGCAGTGTCACAGCAGCATCACTGTCCCAGAAGAAGGCTTTTTGCTATCTAGTAGCATTACTGTATATTGGAGTCTTCTGTGGTAGAGAAGGAATTTGCTTAAATCATAATTTTCTTCATGTTTATCTTCTGCTACTGCCTCTGCGGAAAATGTCAACTGTGTTTGACACCAGAGATTAATACTGTTGAAAGTATGATAAAGTCATAAACCACAAGCTGTGATGTTATACAGGGAATAAGAGAGTGAGTAATGAGGCCAGAAATATTTTATAGAATCCTATTTTCATACAAATAGTGCTAATAATTTAACAGCAATTTTTAAAAAGCTACATATGGGAAAGATCCAGGAACAGAGTGATTTCTATCAGCTGTATCACCTATGCCTGGAAAATATACCTTCTCATAAAACCTTTTAAAGAACATGACAATAAATATAATTTTTCTTCTAATGTAAGCAATTAATTTCTTTTGTTTTAGCATCAGGGTTGTGATTATTCAACCTTTTAATATATTTTTTTATAATTCTGCTTAGAACAATCAATTCTGACTTGCACTATTGCTTCAGTCAGCAAATGTGCTGTATCCTAGTTACTTCTTCAGAGTAGATGAACTTTATAGCTATGTAGTTTGCCAAAGTTCCCCAGAAGACATTAACAATGAAATGGCCATCAAACTATAGTAAGCTAATGTGTAATGGTTAATGCAGTAGCATCTGATAATAAAAAAGAAATTAAAGTGTGAGAATGAAGTGAACATAATTAGAAAGTACATTGACGCATCCAGAAATTATTTGGAGACTTATCTAGGTGAAAAAACTCTTCACAGAGGTTTCTAAAGCTGTAGCATTTTTCCTTCCAGTACTTTCCCTCTAGTCATTTCAGGATGTCCTGAGCCAGTGTAGCAACTGAGAGTTGTTCCAGATCAGAATTTGTTACCTATTAATCTTATTATTATAAGCTGTGTCGCTATCACTGTGCTGTATAGCCTGTAGTATAGGACCATACATGTATTGGATCTTGATGTCTTGGCTCACATAGGGACAAATCTTTACTGAGAGTCAGCCGGACAGTAGAATAAATATTTATAAGAAAAATATAAGTATGAGGATCAGTTAGGACATTTTCTAAAGCTATTTTTGTTGTCAAGGGACAGAAATACACACTTGCTGCTAACAGGTGTTGATAAGCCTGAAGAAGGTTTCTTAAAAACAAGAGATAATGAAAGAAAACTTTGCCAGAGCTTAGAAAGTAATTTTATATTGCTCTTTAACTTCTTATGAAAGGCATAAGCACTGTCAAAATCAGTGTTCTGAGCTGAAATCTATAGGTATTAGCTGTAAGAAAAGGGAAAACAAAACCATCCTGAATGCATTAGAGTTTAATTGGCCCCTGATATGAATTATGTCAGGATGAAACTCTAATTTGGTTATACCACAAAAATGGTACTGTGGTTTTGTTCAGGCTTAAAAATCAGCCTTATTTCACTTGACGCAACTTTGCTACTTTGTCTATAGAGGTAAAAGAATATTTTTTAAACATAGTTAGGTGATTGTGATCATTCCGAGACTTCTCCAAAACTAATCCTAAGGGAACTCCCACCCAAAAGTCGCTCAGGAGTCTTGCAAATGTCTGTGACTTCCAGCTGGAGGATTTTCTCAAAGCTTCAGAAAGCCAGCAGCATTTCTTGTGTGGGGAATTTGATTGCTGTGGGCAATTTTACCTCCAAATGGGGTGTGGGAGCAATTTGGATCACATCACTATCACTAGGAAGCTTTCTGTTGATTTCAGCACTGAAGTTGCGCAGATGTTCATTCAGATACCAGAAGACTCAATCAATCTGGCCCAACCTGTTACTGAAACTACAGTTGGATGTGAAAGGAGGAATCAGTTTTAAAAATCTAGTTCTTAGGGCATTTATCCATGGTATCCTTCAGGCCATAAAACTTCTAACAGAGGCACCTGCCTGCAAAGTGCCATGTATCATTAGTCACTATTGAGTCAGAACAGTTTTGGAAGAGTGACTTAAAATATATTACCATCCTGCCCTGTATATTCTTCTCTCTCTGATGTTTCAGCTTGCAGCTTTTCCAACTTTCCTAAACATTCCTTTCCTCTGATTTCATCTATATGCTGGAGGTTATATTTTTCTAGTTCTTACCTTGCTTTATGACCCATATTTTTTCATCAACTAGACCTGATTCTGATGTGCAAGTCACTATTTCAAGAATATTGTGGCATTGGAAACAGGTTACCACTGCTAGATCCTTGTATTGCTATGCTTCCTTTCCCCAAAAGTGCCTTGTTTAGCAAAATTATCTTGAGTGGCGTGCACATTTCTGCCTGCTATGTAGCCCAGGTAGCCTTTTTGTGCTGGATACATGCACAGTGATGGAGGGGAAAGCTTAAGAAAAATAGGTTTGGGTAGCTATTCACCACATAAAGTCTTGCCTGTACAGCAAAGCACTATTTGTTACCAGCTGGCATCTCACAGACTTTTGGTCTCTGTGATTGTTTCTGCAAGGCAAACACACTCAGCCTTCTGTCCTCTGTCATTCACCATTACCCAACAGAACTGATTGAAATGCTCTTGCTACCCCTTGTGGCAATGCTGTGTAATAATGTGTTTGCTCATCCCTGTGCTGACTACCTCCTATTCCCTTCTTCAGGCTTGTGTGTGTCATTAAAAGTGGAAGCACCACCAAGGAAAACTAACCTGCTGCTCTTCCCTAAGCCAAACTGTAGGAAAATTAACATATATTGCTTCTCTTCCCTAAGCCAAACTGTAGGAACAGCTGGGGAGGATGATTTCAATCTCATGTTAGTGTGGAAACTTCACATTAGAGGAAGAACACACTTTGCAGAGTAGCAGGCAGAAAAAGGTTTTTGCAGAGCTGCTGGGCATTTTGTAGGTACAGCGCAACTCTTCTAGACTCAACAGTAAAACATCTTACCTTTAACCCCTTGTTGCTTCTGCTAGTGAAGTGTATGCAAAAGGAATCTGCCTTTCTGTACTAAGGTTAGCTGAGCAGCTGCCTGCAAGAAGCAAATTAGTTCTGTCTGTCTCTGTATTTATTTGGTTATTTTATTTGAGTCCCTGTTCTTGAGACTGTGGTCATATGAAATCCTTATTGTCCCTTTTGTTTCTTCTTTAGCCTCTCAGCACTCCTCCTCCATTCCTCTTCTCCCACTATTTGCACTTATCTTCCTTTATTTTCAAGAAAAACTTTAAAGATCTAACCAATTTTAGTCTTCAAAACAAAGAAAGAAGATGAGCCCTGGTTGGAATGGGAGATAGCTGTATAATTTTAAAATTTTATGATTGATTCTTTCTGAGGTGCATTTCTTTATACTTCCATGCCTAAGTTCAGCAATAGCCAAAATCTGAAAACCTGTGCACTGTGAGTAGCTTAGATTACAAGAGAGTGGAGCATCCCTTCACTAGCGTGGCATTTGCTGGGATGTGAGTGTTTTTCCATTTCAGGCACTCCAGAACTGGAAGAGTCTCCATTTTCTTTCCTTTGCTCTTCATAGCTCAATTCTCAAACTTTCTTTTGCCGCAGTGGAAACACAATAAACACACAGACTTGAATAAACTCAAGGGCTGGGGTTGTTTGCTCTCCAGCAGTCGTCTGAGCTCCCCTGAGGACTCTGCCTCGATGCTCTGGAAAAAATCAGAGTGAGGTTTTAAGTGGTGGTCGGCCCACCCTTGCCACATACGTCAAAGAGTAGCAGCCAGATGGAGAGCTGTGCACTGGTCCTGTCCCAGCAGGGGGGTCAGAAACAGGCCAACAGCTGATACTTTTAAAAAAGCTGAGTTGCAGCAACACAAACAAGGGTAAGCCTTTGGAAAACAGCATGATAGACAAGAACGATTAGTTTTCTGGGTATGCCATGAAGGGTCCAGTTTAGCATATGCTATTTACCCTCAAACAAAGGTGCAAAAACCCTGCTGTCTTTTACAGCCTGCTTCCTGCTAATTTGTGAATGTGGATGAGACTCTTGACCTTACAGGGCTTCAGTTTTCCTTCCTGGCTGCCAAGCTCACACCTACTCATTCCAGATATCTTGGCAAAGCCACCAGGTGACACTGGGAGAGGTGGGGAGAAGGCCACGATGCTTTGATGTGGACAAATAGGAAAAATCTCCATCTCCCACTTCCATCTGCATGTGCTTAGCGAGGCACCTGCAATCAGGCAGTCTCTACGAATACAGACAAATGGGTGGTCGTGCTCAGTGAGCGTAACCTGAGTGAGGTATTTCCAATGCCAGGATATTGGAAATTGGATTTCCAATACCACAGATTTGACAAACAGAGTGGGTTTTGGTTTTTGACGTGGAGGCACAACCAGAAAGGCACTGGCAATGGGTAAAGGAACATGTTGCTGTGACAGAAGGCAGGGAAGGATTTAGGTGGGCAGCACATACTCAAGTGTAACTGCCTGTATGCAGGTAGTTAGTCTACAGTAAGCACGTGGAAACTTCACGTTCATGTGAAAGAGAGGGTAGCCATACAGAGGGTACCACAACTGGGAGAGGATGCACTCCAGCGGTTAGTAGGATTAGTGATGTGTTACTCCTTACACCCGTGGGTCCACACAGAATCATTTCCTCTCAGTCCCAGCTCCATAGGTCTGTCTCATCTATTGAGACTTCCAATACCATTTCACATAAATCAACTGTTTAGTTGTCAGTCGCACTACATTACCTGATCTGGTATGCATTTAAATTGAGGCAGAAATCCCTATGCCAAGGAAGTACTATCTACTGCAAGAACAAAGGTCTTGCCAGCTACACATCAGAACCCATCCCTACAAGACAGTACCCAACAGAGACAGCTGGACCTCAGGTCCAAACACACAAAAGGAAGCGATTCTTCTTATAGTGGGTTACGAACCTGTAACAATCTGTTGTCTGAAGACTCACGGTGAGATCAGTGAAACTGCTTTTTTGAAGATGTAATTGCTAATTGCTTGCAAAATTTCAAAAAGGAAAATTGGATGAATTAGAAGAGAAATCTGTGGAGGGCTCCTAACCCCATAGCAACTACTTCTGGCTCAGAAAGTTCCTGAGCTGAAACTAGTGGTGGCCTGGGAGAGGTACCAGGTTATGGCTTCTTCCAGAAATGGGATATTTGGCTAGGCTAACCTTTGTTCTGATCCAATAGAGGCTTGCTTTTAAGAGTGATGAGTTTCAGAGTTGTACAATTCTGGGACATTAAAAGGGAAGAGTTCAATTTGCTTTTAACTCTTCTGCTCCATCTCAGAAGGATATAACAAACACAAAGGCAGGCAATGTGAAAGAGTTGACTAAACACTTCTGAACTGAAAAAAATGTTGCTTGGAAGTCGTATTAAAATCTTGTTTTAATTGTTCTGTCTTAACCATTTTTTTCTGTAGCAACCATAACACTGCTTAGCAACCGCTATATCTTACTTGTGTTATGGTTTGTCAATGTTTTTCCAGGTGTTCCTGAAGCAGAAGTTACTTGGTTTAAGAACAAGGTCAAGCTGTCCTCTGCTCACCAGCTGCGTGATGGGTTGCTGCTAATTGCAAATGTTTCTCTGTCAGATCAGGGGTTGTACTCCTGCAAGGCAGCCAACCTTCGTGGGGAGGTAACTGAAAGCTCCCAGCTGTTGGTTCTTGGTAAGTCCAGAGTATTTTGCACTTGCAGCAATTGTAATGTGGCTGCTGGCACATCTAGCCTGCAGAACTGGTCTGAGGATATGGAAAGAGAGAATGGCATGTGGGAAGCCCTGTTCTAAGAAAAGAATCAGTCTGCATTTGTTCTCTGGGCACCATCACCTGAAGCAAGGTGGTGGTAAAAAAGGAAGATGGATAAGGAGAAAATGTCTAAGCACAGAGACAGTATGTCCCAGTCCTGAGATACTCAATTTCACTCTTTTGGACTTACTAGCTAAGAAAAGCATTTATTAACCATTTCTTAAAGTGGCTTTCTTGAAATGAGAAAGATGCCACTTTTTCCCTGTGACGTGCTCTGCCTCTGCTGAGCAGCCTTTCCATACATAGCTGTGTGATACTGACCTCTTCCACATCCAACAGGTGCATAAACCCAGTGCGCTTTTAAAAATCACTTCCCAAGTTCAGTGAAGGGTCAAGTTTACTTCTTCTTCTGTTTCTAAACAACAGAAAGTAAACCCAGCTCGGTGACTTGAAAAGACAATGTCAGCTGTGAAGTATGGGTGGAAGTGTTACCTGGTGGTAACTGAATGTGTGGGAAAAAGGTTTCCTTTCCTAGTAACTCATCTTCTGTCATTTCTCCATGCCTGGCAGATGAATGATCCAGACAGACTTCGTAAGTGCTTCTGTACATTTGATAGTGAAGTGTCAAATTTTGAAACCTGGTCCTTGTTATTGGTGCAACAGCATTAAAGTATCTGTTACAGCTCTCATCTTTCATGAGCAGGGTGAGCACAGGTCCCATGGATGATGCAGCTTCCAGAGGAAGTTTTAAAGTGAGATTTCTCAGTTTCACAGGCAACGCTAAGCCCCCTTCATGAATGTTCACATGATTTCCCAGTGAATTCAGACTAGCTCTAGAAACTCAGTCTAAAAAAATCTGGAAAAAAAAAAAAAGCAGCTGGGTTTCAGCCTATAAATAAAATCTCCTACATGATCTTTAAATCCTTTTCTGATCTTTATAAATGGCTTAGTTTTTAAAGATGGAAAATTACTGTGAGTTATGCATGCTGCTTATAATCATAGGCAAATCACATTTTCAGTTCCTTGATGGAAAGAAACAGCTTAAGCATCCATGTCTCGTGCTTCTGGTGCTGAATGGGATCAGCAATAGAAAACTTGCTTAGTGTGTGCCATGATCTAATTGAAAGGGGATGAAGCTACTGTTCACTTAAACCGCATATCCCATCATTTCCATGACAAACAGAATTGGGAATGATAGGCCACACAATCGATTTTTAAAATAGCATTACAGTTAGTAAAGAACTAAATCTTGCAGTCCTCAGCATATGCTGATCCTCTTGAGCTCTGAACTCTTAGTCTTTTGGAGCTCTGCCTAAGTATACCACAGGATTTGGCAGGGTTATAACCATATTTAATCAGGGCTTGATCCAGGTTGCAGCAAGCATTAAAAAGTTTTTCGCTGACTGCCATGGACATTTGATTTGGCTTCTATGCTGTATAAATTTGCTCTTTTGTCCAAGATGCTGTATCTGCTGATAACCATGTACCTTCATCTCATATCAAGAGGGTTAACCAGAGTGCCACGGTAACCTTCAGACAGAATTTTTGTTATTTTGTGTTCATACTGATCCATATGTTATTTTAATAATTTCTCTATTGCCTTAACTAACATGAGGCAAAGCACACCTTTGCCCAAAGTTTCTGTTGCCCAAAGTTGCTTAGAGTGCCCCTTTGAAATGGCAAATAATGCAGCAATAGCTGGCGGTGGGGTTTTTTATATCCTCAAGATGTTTTCTGCTATGGTGTTGCTCATCAATTCAGTCTCCCAATCTGTTACCAGAGCCTCCACAACCTCTTCCTCACCTAGAAGACTTAACAGCAGTGCTTTCCAGTGCTGGGACCAGCACTCATTCAGTGCTGACCTCTCCTTCAGGAACAAAAATGACCGTCAGTCCAGGGAGTTCTGCTCTCATAGGTAAGCCAAGTGCTTTAAGATTTTTTTCAATTAAAAAGGTTTTAGAGTTTAGATTACAGTTACACATCTGGTTATCCATTACAGTTATGCATCCAGCAGGTGCCATGGAGCACTGGGACAAAAGACATCAAAGTGACAGCGCATTGACAGTCATAATCACTGCCAAATTGTTCTCAGAACAATTCATTTTAAAAAAGGAAGTCCTCGTATTAGTGTAGTGGCCCAAAGCTGCATGCAAAATAACTGTTCCATTGTACCACACTTCAGAACGCCCTGTAAGAAGCAGTTCCTGCTCTGAGGGGCTGGCAATCTCATCCAACACAAGACATGGCAAACTGGTGTGCCAGTTAATCTAAAATGAGACATGTTTGTGGTTCTGTTTTTCTTTTTCTTCTGCATTTGGCTACTAGTCTTTCTGTATGTCTGCTATTCATATTGTATGTCCTTCTTCTTCAGAGCCTTTTCTAGAGTTTTGCCTGCCCCTCTAGACATGTGTGTTTCATTCTGTTCATTTTATTCCTCTTTGTTGTATCACACAACTAATGTCTGCACAAAGCCGTATAAGGAAATAATCCCCAATTAAATACTTTTCTTCTTTTCATCCTTTTCTGCCTTCTCTGTAGCTTTCTCCTCCTTACAGTGCAAGCTCTGTTATATACTGTAAACTCCATTCAGATCTGTGGGCCTGATTTGTTTGCAAAGACAGTCTCATCTTTTTCTGAAGTTCAGGGTATATTTATTTTAAATTTTCGTTTCTCACGCTGATCTTGAGCCTCTACTAACTGTGAGGGTCAGATAGGCAAAGAACTTACCTAATGGCCTTGTTTCCACCTTCCAAAACATTCTGTGCTTACATTTAGTAGCAATTTTAAGATTTTATTTTCACAGTGGAGTCTTTCTATTTATGTCTTTAGTTTTGTATGGTTTACTTTTCCCCAGTGCTGACATCTGCATACATTTGCAATGGCTTTTAGCGTTCAGCTCTGGATTACATTTCTGCTTGCACAAAAACTGCACTGAAGTAGTCGTTGTTGGGGGGAATATCTGAAAGTATTTATTAGCATTGAATAAATCATCTTGAGTATTTTTGCATCGCTGTTGTAAGACTGGGTCACACTCCTGTTTCATCCATTTCCTCTCAGGTTTCAAAAAAAGAGGTTTTTAGTAGTTGTAGGAATTTTTTATTGTTTGAAAGCAGTGACTGAACCACAATGGGTGTTCTGCACTGCCTGTATATAACCACCTCTAAATTAATTTCATTTGGCCATGTTGCCCTCTACCTTGCCATTCCCCTTCAGGGTCATCTGAATCTTAAGAGCAAAAGAACAAACCAGTTTCATTCTTGAGGCAATTCCCTCAACTTCACTGAAGGTTTACTGATCTGAATTTTAGGCCTGTATTATTAAAACCTAAGAAAACCTCCTGAGAGATTTTTTTCCTAATGAAAAGTCAGCATGGAATGTGCTTTCCAATCAAAGAGAAAGCTACAGTGGAGTGTGCTGCATCATGTTGTATCACTGAAACAAATACACAAAGCATTCAGCTTTCGTGTATGTTACTTAAATACTTTGTTTGTACTTGTACCACAGAATTTGGATTCACACACTATGAGAATACGCATTATTGGGGGAAAAAAAAAAGGACTCAGCTCTCAGATGTGCGGTTTTTTTAAATCTACATCTAGTTTACTCTGTACATTAATATTACAATGAAAGACTCTATATTTACTCTCAAATTTAGTCTCCTTGCAGTCTTCCAGGGCAGTGGCTGAGCTGATCACAGACTACTGTGATATCTTCAAAATCAACCTTTGCTTGAAATATTGCTACATGGGAAAGAAAATCTGCATGTGTTTCTAAGCACCAGCTGCAAACACCAATTTGGGAACAACTTGTGAACTTGCAAACCTGTGACCCATGTCTGTGTCCCCTGTCTACAACATCCCCTACAAGCTGTTCACTAATTCTTTCTATTCTGCCACCCAGCCAATTGACTTTATTCCTTTTAGGTCTTCCATCACGGAGTGTGTCGGGGTCTTTGCTCTGCATGCTCTGGATGCTGCGTATGAGAACTTTAGGTATATAAATTACTATGTATAGGGTCCCTTGTCTGTCCTGCTGCTGTCAGGCACTGGCATCTCTTGGGACTCATAAGGCATTGAATTAGACCTGGTATTTGGAAATCTAAGGATGTGAGGATTTGTTGAGTAGAGAAAGAAAATAGGCCATGTGCAAAGGAACAGAGTGGAGTGTGAAGGAAAGAAATGATAAGTAAGCATTGGGGAAATTTTATATTTTAAAGGAGTTAAAGGACACCAAAGGTGAAAAATTATTTTAGAAACCTGGATAAATTCAGGTATAGGTTTGCCAGGGTTTAGGAAAAATGGGAATCAAGACTTCATTGAACACTGGTTTTGTGCCTTGAAAAAAACCAGACAATACTAGCACATTAACAGAAGATTAAAGTTGAAAGTGAGAACTTGTTTGAAAGTTAATGACTGTATAAAATATAGCAACAATTAAAAAGCTGAGTTGAAAGGAGAGAACTGGAGCCTCCAGATTATCATACATGCTATTCCTATGCACTTTCTTTTACAAAGTGGAATTGTGTAATGCTTCCGCCATCATTTCAGCCATTTGAAATGATGAACTTGCTCTCTGGAGTAAGCTCATATGGGTTTCTTCTACATAAATTTCAGGGTGTTTGCAGAAGGGAAAGGTCAGGGCCATAACACAAATATCTATTTTGTAGGTCTTCCTTCTCATTGTTCAGGGTCATTCAACAGTCATTTGTATGCCTGCACTGTGGAAGTAAAGGAAAAGATCTGTTAAAGACCCACGTACTGCCTAGTGGAGTCAGCAGCTCTCCCATTAAGATCTAATTTTAAATACCTTTTTGCATGAGTTTACAGAAACAATTTTGTCTTATGTACTTCTTAATTTTACTTCTAAAGGATTCAGATTTCAGTTAGCTTTCTAGGCTCAACTCATCACCCCATTAGAGAGCATGATGTAGGTAGTGGCTTGCACGGATTGATGCTTATCCTGTTCCTCAACTGTTGGAAGTATGTGTCAAGTTCTGCAGTCCCCCCCAGCCCTTGCATTCATTGATAGGTTGTGTAGAAGATAACACTTCTGTGTCATCTGCAGATCACACATCCGAAGGACAGGACTTCCTTCAAAGCAGAAGCTAGAGCACCCATGAGCTTGGGAACATTTCTGGGTTTTACAGTAGTGCAAACTGACAATCAGTGATGAGCAACAGACTGTCACGCACTTTCTGATGTCCTTGGTTCATGGCAGGCACAGAATAAGGCTTTATATCACGCAAAACATAGAACACAGTAAACTTCTGAAGTGACATCACTTTTATATTTCTTTGGAAAACTTTCACATTAGATCTTAATCTTATTAAAGTTTCTGTCTTTGAGACTTTTTAATTTTGAATGCAGTTTTCCTGAATGTCGTTGATGAAAGTATTATAAGCAACTCTGTCCTTTTCCTCAGAAAAAAATTCCTTTGTTTTTCGCCTGATAAGAACCTCAGGTTTTTAACATTCATGACCATTTGACTTCTATAAGCCCTGATTACTTTGTGGAATTATCTTTTTGAATTAAAGTAACATGGTAAGTTCATGTATTTTCAGTCAAGTTTCCTTATCTATGCCACCAGTATCACTGAATTTTCTTTCACAACTCTCTGGACACATTTATATGGGTTTTGAGCTCTGTAAACGTTAATTTTGCCAAAACTGAAGTTGAAGGAGCCAGTGTTCCTGGATTCTAACACTAATTCTAAAGCAGAAAAGCCTTTGGATCTATCAAGAATATTTGTTTCCATTTGGGTTCAAGCTTGTTGTTTCCTGTATTTGAAGACATTTCAGTGAGAAAGTTAAAGGATCTTACTAATCCTGGTGGGGATTCACTACAGTTTCTCAAATTTACTGTAGGCTTATTGAAAACCTCAGCAGACTTGTCAAAAGATACAAAATATGATATAAAAATGTTTCCTTATCCTAGCAGAAGAATACTGTATTTATTGCAGCTATGTGGCATAGTGAAAGCTGAAGCTTTAATGACTTTTAGTTACCTATGTGAATTATATGTAAGTGAAGATTCTTGAAGGAACATTGGAAGATAGGTTAGAAATGAATACTTCGAGGAATATAGAAATGTAGGAATACCTATAAAATGTCACAGTGAAGGAAAAAGGGTTGAAGGAGAATTTACTTTGACTGCTTCTAACAGCACAGTGTTTGTTGGCATCTGTTGTGTTGTTTAAATATTTTGCTGTAGATGAACTCTTTAAGATGCACAGAAAATGTCTGTGAACGCATTTGATAAATTTTCCCTCAAAGCTTCAGGTTCATGTCCCACATGTTTTTTCAGAAATCTTCATCATGTGTGATTTCTGAAAACATAATGCGTACTTGAGGATATGCACATTGCACATTGTATATAATTAAATAAAGGTTTTGGACTGCATTTATGAGGCAGCCAAGGGAAGGGAGGCATCTTTATTTTGGAATGCAGCACAGGTTTATGAATTTAAAGAGAAATGGGAGCATAAATAGTTAATATAGCTAGGATCTGAAATGAACAGAAAATTTAGTTCTTACTTGGCACAGTGCAAGACTTAACGAATGTCTTAAAAAAGGTAAGACGCCCAAGAAAAATTAAACATTGAGACAATGGTACCTAGTCTATCTGTTGTGTACAGCTGCAATGTGTATTTCTAAGGCTTGCTGTATCCTGAATATTCTTATTTTGCAAAGAAAGCAGCAATTTTCTTGATCAAAAAAGGAGATGAAAGAGGAGTTTTTATTCTTTGGATGAAATGAACACAATGCAAATCCTGGAACATAAGGGTTATTCTAGGGAATCTGAAGATATGAATGAACCTATGGGGAATAGCCTGTGCAATTGTTTAGAATCTGATTCCCATTCCCTTTTGTCTCTCGAACTACAAATTCTCCAGCTGGTTCACTGGGAACCTGTGTCATCCCCAGCTTAGGACTTCTACCCGATTTTGTTCATTGAGAAAAAAGTCCCTATTTGTAGGAGATACCAAAGCTAACGGTAAAGTTAGATGGTAAAAGAGTCTTTATGACCGTCAAGTAGAATCAATTGTAAAAAAAGGAAGTACTGCTGCTCCATATTTATTGTGTTCTCCCTGATTACTTCCATATCAATTTTACTCACTTCACAAATCAGAACACAATTTTACTAACGGCTGGTGCTACAAACACAGTCCTAGAAATAAGATTTCCTTCTGGTTTTATGCATTATCCCCTATGACCATGGAGTTACAGTAGCTTAGCTGCCAGTTTCACTGCTGCTTCAGAGGATGAAGAGCTGGACTACAAATTCCTGTTCTGCAAACACCTATGTTATATAACTATGACGCTGTTTTTAAAACAAAGTAATAACAAAACCCTTTCACTTAAAAGAGGCAAAGGATTGTACTTACCAAAACCAGTATTTCCTTCTCATTTTTCTTTTCCTGGTGATAGTATATCCTCAAAATTTTCTAGCAGAGTCACTTAGATGCTCCCTAGAGGCCCCAGAAAGCAGAATGGAAACATATAATTATGGCAGCTGCCTTGCTTGCAATGACCATCCTTTTGAGTATGAATAAACTACTTATTCTGAAAAGGCCAACAGCATCAGAGCCAAGGCCCGAAGTTCAAGAGGGTTTTCCATCTTTTTTTTTTTTTCAGAGGGGACTACTTCAAGCCTGTGGCTAGTATTTGCCTGTCTACAGATTTAAAGGGTTATCTAGATGTTACACTGAACAGAAAAATTAACTAGAACTTTTTGAATGTTCTGGGGTGCATTGTACTGAGTCAAATGTGCTGCTGACAGCTTTAGGAGAAGAAACACATCATATAGATAGACTGATGCCAAGATCAAGATCTAACTCTTTCATCAGAGCTAGAGAAGTTAGCGCTGCAGTTGCTTGCTATGTATTTTGCTTCTGAGCCATGACATCTGTAAACATAGGTGCTCTGGTTTGAGGTAAAAAAAGACTCATTTTGTTCAGTAACTCTACTGTCTATCTAGGCCTCTTCTAACTGCTGAAATTAACAGCTTGTTGTGCAGAAAACTGCTCTTTCTCAGAGCGATAAGACCTGTGTTTATAGCTGATGCCAAGGCATGGGATGCAGAGAGGCTCTTGCTTATACTTATTGCTGTAACACCCAAGGCCAGACAACTTTGTCATTTGCCCCGTTGGAGGGTCGGAAGCAGAGAAACGCAGAGGGGTCCCATCTTTGGGGAGGAGCGGACAGGACAGGTGACCCAAAACTGACCCACAGGGTATTCCATCCCATCTGCACCATGCTCAGGAAAAAAGCTGAGGGATCAAAAGTTCACCCCTCTTTCTTCAATGGCCGGCGTCAGAGGAGGACTCTGTCTGTTTGTCTGCCTTTGATCCCCGTCCATGTGTTCCTGAATCCAGATCCAGAATCCAGTTCCCATCCGTCGCCGAGTCCAGTCTGGGACTTCCCCAGTGCCTGCTGGTGACATGATTGTCATCCTGGGAGCTTGATACGGTTTTCTATATATATTTCATTATTTTATTTTATTTTTTTATTTTTTATATTTCATTAAAGTAGTTTAGTTCCTACTAAACTACTCTCTCGTATTCTCTCTCTCCTGCTCTGCAGGAGAGAAGAAACATCTGTCGCTCAGCTTGCTTGGGCCAATCTGGTCCAAACCATGACCACAGGTCTAATCCATGTTCAAAATCAGTGTGAAAAGCAATAAATGATCCAGATGAACACAACTGATCTCATCACTACAAATCTCTTGCAATGTTTTGTGATATACTCAAGAGCAAGAGTACGTTTTCTTGAAACGTTAGAAGTTTTCCTTTTGTCCTTCCCTTCTATACCATGAGCCTTCTCTAAATTTTCCTAGGTTTTGGGAATTACTACTGCCTTAAAATGGGAAGCAGGAATACAAAATACAAAATAATTTACAATATGCACAGAGTCAGCAAAGAGAAAACTTATGAGTAATTATGATCAAACCAATGTCTGTGCTACCCTCAGGAAAAAGACAGCTGCAGAAATTGAGCAGTAGGAGTCAAATAAAATCATGAGTATCTGAGAAGTTATTTTGCACAACATCATTTTTTTCCTTCTCACTCTCTGTAATAAATTGGACATCAAAACAGTTCTAATGCTAAAGAATACTTTTTCAGCAACTTTATTTTACAGTAATAATACTTCCACTGTGATGAGGGTAAAGCACCAGGTGCATTAATGTCCTCTTAACTGTGTTATCCATTCCCTTTCATTTTTGCCGTGGTGAAAATTCTGCCTTGTCACACTATTTATGCAAATTCACATGTAAGTGACCTTTCCACAGAGATGAGAATTAAAATGAATATCAAAGGTATGCCATTGTCACTGCCATTAATTCCCCAAACAGACTCTGTCACATTGATTACATTCTAAATATTGTGTAAAGTTCATACAGTAGTGAAATATCTTCATTCTACATCAGATGACACAATAGCATTTCATTGAAATGTATGTCTTTTCATTTACATATACATATTGGGTACATTTCCTTGTACACAGTATGTGATGATTCATCTGCTTGGTCAAACATTTGGACCACAGTGATGCAGTGTTTGTTTTTCAGGCAGTCAGACACTAGTTCTGCAGCTGCCAACCTCTGAAAGCAAAGTCGAAAGAGCAAGGTCCTCAGGACAATCTACTGCCTTGGGGTTTTTTTACCTGCTTGCTGTTTGGTGCCAGGAATGAGCTAATCAGAGAGCCACTGATCTACAGCAGTGGTCCAAAATGCTGGCACATAAAATAATACCACTGGCCTCTGGGGCAACATCTGTGTAATTTTGGTTTTGTGGTAAGAGCTGCAGCCCTTGAACTTTTGTCTCTAAGCTTTTCCCAGATCACTGGCCTAGATTTTGTTCTAACATTGATGTAAATAATGCAGACCTCCACTGAGGCAAGTTTTGGTGAAAAACTAGGAGTATCAAACTTGCCACAGGTATCCCGGTCTGGAGACCTGACATTCTGGCAGCTCCTTCACTTAAAAGAGATTTTAGCCTCTTGCACAACTTAAGCTTTACTCTAGAGTAAGTGCTAAGGGAGTTTTCAAACACTGCAGGATTTCTGACCTCTTGACTAAAGGACTTACCCGTTCTAAGTTTTGAAGTACCCTCTCCCTCTGTGCCGGTTCTCAAAACCTCCCCCAAACAGCTGAAGCACTTTGCTAGTGGGGCAGAAGTTGCGGCCACTTTGGAGCAAGCAGCACTGGCTTTCCTGCACCTTTGTGCCCTCCACCTCCTCTGCTCTGCGTTCATTATTTAACTTGCACCAGAGGAAGTTTCCTGAGCTGCCGATGTCTCAGGATATAGGGAGTTTATACCGGCTTAAGTAGCACAGAAAGGCTCCTGCAGCAGCACTGACCTTTGCAACTTGGGCTGGTACTCGCGTTGCGCACTGGCTCTTGCTCTGTCTTTTGTGGAACCCCTGATGCTGTACTATTGTTCGGTGCATGCTCCACGCGCCTCTTCTGAGGGCCATTTTTCCCCCATAAATGCACTTGTACAGTTAACCTGGAGTTGTAGCAACGATGGAGAAGTTTGTACTGAACGGTACTCCTTTTCTGTCTTTGTCGTGCACTGAATAAACCCATCAGAGTTAGCTCAGGAGGTCATGTCGGCATGCTGTATCCATTCTTGTAGGCTTTGGTTTCACAATTTGCCATCGGTGATTGTTTTCAGACCAATCCTTATTAATACAAGATTCTTGGTGTGTAGAATTCCCATTGTCAGAGTCATTTTTCAAAACCAGTATTACTGCCAGAGCTTGAAAATTCCCTTGCTTTTTTAATGGGCCCACCATGTGGCAGTATATTTGGGAACATTTTTTACAGCCTCTGCGGAGCAGGGAATGGGCCTAACTCAATTTTTGTTGAATACAGTGTAAATTTACAAGGCTATGTAAATAATATCTAATAACAGCAACATGTGTGGCATTGCGTAGCCAGTTTAGGTGTTTTGAGAACTGTTTAAAAACCATGTTGTGTGTTTAGTATAGTAAGTTTCAAGTGCTCCTTTGGAGCCATAAATAGTTATTTAAAATACCTTCTTTTTTAAAATGGTACTGTCATCAGCTGAATTGGCCTATTTAAAGAATTCATAAATACATAGCTTTTCTAGTCTAGCATAAATTCATGTTCATTTGACATCCTTTAAACTATTAAAAATAAAGGTTATACTTACATTAACATTACTTCTTCTTTGGGGGATTTTCAGGATCACGTTACCTTTTATAAGCTTTATTTCATTCTGTGTATGAAAGCACTGAGAAGTAATTTGCATAACACCCTGACTTAAGTGCCTGTTTAAATTTATACTTTATACTATACTGAAAAATCTTTCCCCACAAGACAAACTATGAAGACTTGTCTCTTAGTTTTGCCACTTCAGCAAAGTGGGTTTTACATAAATATGACTTTCAGACATGATCTTACCTGCCTTCATTTGGTTTGATAGCATTTAAAAAAGTTGAATACCTCCTGTCAAATCTTCTTACTTATGTTAGGTACAAGATGGAATTAAATTTAACTCCATTTTAGGTTTAACATGCATTTCTCATTTCAGCCACCTAAGGAGAAAATCAAGTAGGGCAGCAAATTGGGGAAATATTTCTCGATGCCAGTCTAATCTCACCTACATAGTGTTAACACAGCAGTACAGTGTGAACTACAATATAGTAGTTCAGCACTAAGCTTGTAACTGTTCAGATTGATCTGTGGCTTCTCTAAATTTTGTTCCAAGCATTTTGTTCCTCATCTAATCCTTAATCGTGTTTCTATTTAGAAAGTGTGCTTTAACTCATTGAATGTAGAGATTGGAGTGGAAATACTGTCAGGTTTTAGATCTGGTAGACACGTTATATTTATCACTTTACCACAGTGCGTTGTGGTCTAACACACTTTTCTGTCAGAGTTCAGTAAAATATATACAGAATCACAGAATATTTGGTTTTAGCCTGCTTTATTTCAGTTTTAGTATACTTAACAATTCTGCTGCCAAATCTTTTCTTTCCTCCATTGTCAAGCATTTCAGAGAGTACTCAACAATCACCTTTCATCTCCCGGTTTTATGTTTGGATAGGTATGTCGGTACATCTGTGACTTGCAGAGGCAGGGGTATAAGCCTTCTGGTTTGTAAATCTAGCTGAAGTTTTCAGTAAATGCGCTACATTTAATGTACTTTGTGATATCCTGAAACACACAGTCCCTAACCAATAGGGATGATTACTTTTTTTAAATTCAGCCTTTTTTATTTGTTGGCTTGATGTATTTTGAACTAATGCCGCACAAATATCTTCCTATTTTTCAAGGAGCGATCACTGATGAATACCAAGGGTGTAAAACTGAACTTTGAGGTACAAGATATTTCGAAGAAATTGTCTCATCTTGACCTGAAGTCTACACTCAGATTCCATCTTTAATAAATATTACAAATACTTCCTGAGATTAATCAGCAAGTCAATAGTAAATTAGAGAGATATTTGTTAGACAAATATAAATGCATGAAAGTAATCTATAATTTAAGAGCAGATATCTTTTTTTAAAGAAAATGCTGTTTGGTTTTTCACTTGTATTACAAACTGTATTCACTACCTGCAAAATATTTTTGGCATTTTCACCGTTGTGTTCTATACAGCTCTCCTGATTTAAGGTATCAGGCTGCTAAGAAGCATAATCCAAAAATCAACAGCCTTTGCACTTGTTTTTTTCTGTTGTTCAAGTCTGCAAGTAAGAGAGTGATGCATTCTTCGTATTCTGTTCTCTTAGCACTAGCATGGCAGCCCAGAGTCTTTCTGCAGCTACAGTCATACAGAAAGTGTTGGATAGATAGAATGGGGAGCTGAATTTGGCCTGCACTGTGCATTTATTCTTTCAAGAAATTACTAACATTGTTGTGAAATATTGGTCTTCGCTTGCCAAATACCCCCTTGTTATCCTTAAAATATTAACATTTTCCCTACTAAAAGATGTATTTGTATTATATTTTTGGTTTTACCTCCAGCTTTTGCACATCCGTGACTCATCCTGGCTTTGAATGAATTCAAAGTCGCAATAGATTTTGGAAGGGAAGCTGAAGGCAATATTTTCTTTCCCTACTTAAGGACTGAAGGAGAAGGGTCCTCTCATGCCAGAGTTTTCCCTGCTCAGAAACAGTCCAAAAAAAATGTTCCCTCCTCGCCTTCCCAAGGGTTCTGATGCACTAAAACTCTGCAATAGCTGTGCTGTCTGGAAACAAAACCAGTTTTTCCTTCTCACACGTTACAGAGACAGGTGTTGAGCTTTGGAAGGATAAAGCAATGTCCACAGGGATGAGAGGGAATAGAGAATAGGTGTTGGTAATCTGCATTAAATGGTATTAAAATTATTCCTGTGAGATGAGAAGGGGTTATTAAAGGAACATGGTTTTTTATTGTACTCTGGTTCTCACTTAGTATGCATAAAACATTATCCCACAGCTTATGCATCCATACGCATGGGAAATGTATAGGAAATGTCACTTGTGAAATGCAATTGATGCTTGTTCTGCATACACAAATGAGGAATATCCATTACATGAGAGTCTCGTAAGTGTTAGTAAAATTTTATTTTTATGTGTTCAAAAAAGTAATAGTTACTCACTCGTAGAACATATCTAGGGAACTGCATTTGCAGTTTCCCCCCTGTATTACTGATTACGGGCTGTTCTTTTAGCTGATATTATATACATACATTTTTTGGAAGAAGACATAATATATAAGGCAAGTAAAATAGTCAGTACTAGGACAACTATATTGTTTTGCCTTACAATGAAATTTTTAAAGAAAAGCAGGCACAAACTAGGACCATTTGCACACTGAAGTCAATTTCAGTTCCTCTGTGTTTAACACCAAACTGACCTTTCTGCTTTCTTCATTTGTCATGTGCAGACTGTTTATAAATGCAAACACTAAACCCCAGCTCACAGCATGCCTTTGTCAGTTGTCATGGCTATAAGATGACCTGTAGAAATCCCTGCAATTGTCTTAAAAGGCAAGCAAACTATAAAAAATCAAAATACTGTGGGCAAAAGTCATACAGCCGCTTACTGTAAATTTCCTCTATATTCCTTAGTTTTCCATTGGTTTTAACTTGGGCAGCCTTAAACCTGTGAGGCTGAAATCTTTCACGTCATTCATTTACTTGAGAATGCGTATCTTTGAAATCGGATGAGTTGTTTTTCAGCACAACAGTAGCAAAAAACATGTCAGTACCCAGGACACGTCAGGACAAAAGGAATAATGTAAAATGAAGTGTAGCAGGAATATATAGAGAGCTTACAGAAACAGGAAAAAGGATTAAGCAGCAAAGAAAGCTGTGTCTTTGGGGTGAGGAGTCTAGCTTTGGGTAGAGAACTGACAACAGTAAAACTACATTAGATCTTACCAAAGAAATTAAAAGAAAAAAGCAAAGACTCTTTAATTTTATAAATGAAAGTGGAAAAAAGGAAGAGGGGAGACCACTGTGAGCAGCATGTACTCTCTCCTTCTGCCTTATTTCTTCCCTTTTTTCCTTCTTTTTTGGTATTTAGCAGCATTGACTAGTTCCGTGCCAGTGAAATATTGTCATTGCAACTGCAGATCCTACTGTGGGCATCCCTCGCCTTCTGCCGGGGAGCCCTTGCCCTCTGTAGTACCTGTTGTACACAGAGTGGACCAGCTCCAAAGGGCAGCTTTATCCAGCCCACACCCTTCCCCACTGCGGATGCAGGCAGGGCTTACCAGCAAAAGGGGACACAGCAAAGACCCCTGTAGCCTCCGCACCAGCGATAGGCCAAGTATTTATCCTCCCGAGCGGCAGATGGGGTCTCCCCAGTGCCTGGATCTACCTTTCAGCACGAAAATGGCTGGGACGTGCCACGGGTCACCACGGGCTTCTTCCATCTTTCACGAGTTCTGCTTTGTATGAACAAGAAAACTTCAATTCTCACAGGCAAGGCAACATCTTCTGCCATAGGAATAGCGTAATCGGAGGTGTGACTACTGGCAAAAGGCCAAGTAAAGATTACAGTAACCCAGTCCCTAGTTTAGGGGTGAGACCAAAGTCAAAAGAAGCTCAGCAAGGGTTCCTGAACAAAGTAATGTGCTCCTCAAGTCTCAAGGATTTGGTGTTGATGATGGCTTGAAATCAAACTGTTCAGCCTTCCTGGGTAGATTAATAAAAATGGTAGTTTTATTCTGGCAGTGCTAGGTGCCTCAGTAAGGTGTAGATAAAGTCTTACAGAAAAAAAATATTTAAATAAGATCTTGATAGCAGCAAATATAAGTCATCTTACCTCACTTGTAGGAACAGTACTTGTTCAGGATATGTTAACTGAAGAACTCCTCAGGTGGACAGACAAGAATGAAAGGAAGAACAGTAACAAAAATGTCATGTAGTGTCTGTTTGTTGTGTAAAGCAGATACAAAGGTGTCATATTCACACTCTTATTGGCTCAGCAAATAAGAAGTACTAATCAAATGACATGGAGAAGACAAGGAAGAAATATCAGCTGATGGAATTATTCCTTAATCTTAGAACAGTCTTCCATCTTTTAGTATTTTATATTTGTACTCTTCTTTTTTTTATGCCATTCCTTTTGAACTGTGCTATTGTGAATGTTCCTGTATATGCATTTGTTTATATAGTACACTGCTTTCAGAAGGGATTTTGTATACAATAAAATTACTCATTACACATACATACTAATATAAACAGAACAGTGTAAAGCTGCAGTACAACAAACATACTATCGGTATCAATATAGATACACAATCAGTATAGATTTGCGTTCATAGAAACTTAGCCAGACCTTTTGTGTATCAGCGAGATGCATGGATGCACTTGGTGTGGATGGGTTGCACTGTGGAAACTGCCTAGTTCTTTCTTTTTCCCAAGGAAATATGTACGGCAACTTAGCTATCTTTCCCAGGATATGCAAGTCTCACAAATCTGCAATTCGTCATGAAACTGGCAAAATGTGCATCTGATATGAAGACCACAGGCAATAGTATCTCATCAATACTCTCCCGTAGCTCAACAGGCAAAGAACTCACTGTGAACAACAGCTGTGCTGATGATCCATAGGCATGCCTGTACAATGCTTCAGAACAACATGGCTTTTTCAGTTGCTGGTTTTGGCTGGTTGTTGCTTCGAGGATTGCCAATTGCTGTGACCAAAAAAAAACAACTCTAGAGTCTCAATTCTCTCTCTCTGTTTTGTCAACAGTTTTTTTGTTCAACGGAAATTTTGTGTAAGCTTTTGTGTAACAAAAACTCATGATTTTTAATATAAAAAACGAGAGAAGAAGATGGCCCTGTGGTTTAAATAGGAGATTTGGTGACCAAGTTCTGTTTGTGTTGCATGTTCAAGTGCGCTGCTTGAGCTTATGCTGGGTATGTAACCTCCCTACCCCACTTCCTTCAATACTAAAATGAGGATGATCCAAAATAATGGGAACTTTAGAAGGTTTGATATAAATATTTCCAAACTGTTCTAAGAGTTTCATACAGCTGAATAACTGGCTTTTGGATAATGTTTTTTTCAGGTGATGAGAAGGTATTCATTACCACAGTATTCCTATTTTTCGTTATGAGAAAACAAGGAGAAAATGGAATGGAATCGACTTTTCCCCCTAATTTTAGCTACTTCAAATTCTGCACCAAGTTCAGCACTCAGCAGGTTTTTTCCGTGCCCCTGTTTTTCAGGTTGTGCTGTGGATGGTCATCCAACCCCAAACATCACCTGGCTTTACGCTGGCGAGCCTCTCAGTCTGCGCCATCGCCTGCTGGCAGCCGGACAGATTCTTCAGATACTCAATGTCAGCGATGCTCCCGCTGGTGAATTCAGCTGCCTTGCTCAGAATGAGGCTGGCTCGCTCACACAAAAAACATCCCTGGCTATACAAGGTAACTTCACTGTTTCGGTCCCGCTGCGCTGTGAAGCTCTTCCCATGGACTTGCCTGCACTGCCTTTTTCATCCTGGACTTCTCCTCTACGAAGCCAGGACTGTCATGCGCAGCAGGAAATAAATGTTTTGATTTTTTACTGCCATGGATATAGATTTGCAGGACTAACAGGTACCTTGCAGTGTCTTAGGTTTTACTTGACCAAAATGACACCTGATAGTTCTGGCCTGCTGAGCTTAAAACACGCTTTACTGATTCAAGCTATTCTTATGCTTGGTTGAGTCTGGATAATGTTCTTGTCCAGAAATTCAAGACAGAGTGTCACAGTTTGAACCCCTAAAATTAGAAACCCCTCTGTTAACCTGCTGAAGTCAAGAGCTTGACAGTCTTCTGCTTAAAAACCCTTCACTTGTAAAAATGCTGCAACTGTTATATTTACCCTAGAAATAAGCTGAAGGTGACAAAGCCACAGAACAGAGAGTGCGGATGTGATGGAACACGATATGCAGCTTTCATTGCTCCAGTTGTCAGGGATGGAGTGGAGAAGAATTTAACTTTTCCTCAAATTTTGCCATCAAATTTTAAGTGTGTTTCGCCTCCCCCGTTCCTCTTCAGGATGAACGACCTTATGGTCTACCTGGTGAGAAACACACTGTTGTAGGATCATAGAATCATAGATACTGCTGGTTACTGCTCTCCCATGTCATTCACTTTCCATGCTTGCTGCTTCTGACCACCAAAAAATGGGATTTGTCACACCAAAGACAGTTAG
This sequence comes from Chionis minor, assembly GCA_013398295.1. Lineage (NCBI taxonomy): Eukaryota > Metazoa > Chordata > Aves > Charadriiformes > Chionidae > Chionis > Chionis minor. Next base: position 1,038,640 of record VZSF01001885.1, on the reverse strand, counting down.
CAGTTTACATCAGCTGGAATCCTGTTCCTTTTTTGTTCATTGCCTGGTGCCTTGTCGGCATAGGTAACTCCCCTTCACATGAGACACTGAGTCCAAGTATTTCATCCCAGAAAAGATCTCTGACGCTTTCTTTTCTAAGGGTCTCCTGCTGGCACTTTTTGAGTGTTAATATGTCTCTCTCACACTTTTTGGCAGAATTCCGGTGGTCAGTGGACAAGCTGATGGCTTGTTCAACTTCCTGTGGCCACAAAGGGGTGCAGCTGCCACAGCTGAGGTGCTTACTGGATGGTGCTGAAGTCAACATATCCCACTGCATGGACAAGCCCAAACCAGCCCTGCAGCCCATTGCATGCAACAGGAGAGACTGTCCTTCACGGTTTGTCTGTCTCATGTTAAAATGTCATACATGCTTTCAAGATGTGCTTGAAGAGTTCTTTGTGCTGGACAAGATGCCATTGCAGCTTCTCTGATGACTGTCTGGAGAAAAGTCATGGCTAAAAGGGGATTTTTGAGGTCTTAACCTAGACAGTTGGAAATTTGTAGCAAAATTTGTGGAAAACATTGACAGTACACTCTGGTAGAAAGACATCTTACTCCTTCAGTAATTAGGTTAGAAAATAATAGAGAGGTTATTGCCTACTCTTTACTAGCAAAGTTCACAGCTTGAGCTGTCTTGGGAGATTCCAGCCTCGCCCTATGCTGGATGCAAATATCATGCTTTTTCTGAGGTCTGTACATGCAGGAGTTTCGTCACCCAAGAGCTGTGGGGTCATATGCTTTTTGTCTTCCACATGGCTTCATACCAGTTTATCACAACAATACATAACAGACAAGTGGCTAGGTTTAGCAGCTGTTTAGGGCTTTTATTCTGAGTTCCTGTGTTGCCTGAATGTCAATGTGGGCAAGAGCATAGCTGCAGCTGCAAAGAATTCCCTTAGCAGAGTAAAAATGTCTTTTGTAAAAGGGGCACATCACATCAGATCTAGTGGGCATGAAGGGGGGTCAGACTGAGTTCTGCCTCCTTTTGGAGATTGCTAGCTTGGGATTGTAACTCTGTGCCCCTGTAACCCCCTGTTTTTCAGTTACTGTTAAACACAATAGAGCCAGGATGGCTTGGAAGACTTTTGAGTACACTTAGGCCTGCCTTTGCGGCTTCTTCCCCACACAAAACACTTTCTTTCTCAGATACCCTTTGGTGCAAAGAAAAATACATCCTGAATGCCCGTACAGAGAGTCAGTGTAGTGTTATACTCCCCCCATGTTAAAAATGTCCTCCTGCAGCTGAGTGGCTCCTTAGCCGAGCTGTGTAAACTTGCTTTTTCCATATTTTTCTGGGGTTTTACGCCCTCCTCTCCCTTATTTTCAATGTGGACATGCTATGTCGCAGTATACAAGCACTTAAAAGTAGTCAAGATCTCAAGAGAAATTTAGCACAACTTGTCTCATTCAGCAGTGATTCGGGACTTGTACTAAAAAAGCCTAAGTCTAAGCTGAGGCAAGGAGAGGTGCTAAGCGATCTGATGAGAAGTAAGCAGCCAGATTTACCATTCTTGCTGTGTCTTGGGCATATGGCATGGTTCTGTTTAATTACCTTTTAAAATATATTCCTACCCCTCTTTGCAGGCAAATGTTTTCTGAGTTGCCAGCTGAGTCATAAGAAGGAAACCAAAAGAGATTTGTTGAGATATGAAACACGCTCATTAGCAGCAGTTTTCCTTGGTGATGGCAGCAAATTCTGTGGGAATGGTTTATGTCTTTTTATACCTTCCCTGAACCGTAACGCAACCCACAATCCTCCCTTAGCTCCTGAGAAACTGCTGAGATGTAAGCTTGGAAATAAAAGTTGATTGAAATGCAAAGCAGAGCTTTACGAGGGCTGTGGAAACTTCAGATTCAACCTCACCAAACTGCATGGAAAAAAGTTGCAGTGGTTTTGTTTTCTGTATTGGGAGTTTATTTGTTTATATAATTGTTTCTCTACCATGGGAGTTAATCAGTCGCAGAAGACAGGAATAGCAATGGATGCCTCTCCATGGGACTGGAGAATGCCTATTGCTTATTTTGTAAGATAATCATAAACATTGCTGATGAGAGATGTGACAGGCGCTGCTTTCCTCCCAGTAACACATAAATCCTGCCGAGTATCCTGAAACTTAATGAAGCAAACTGCTGACTTGACCATAAAACTCTTCAGGAAACTAGTAATCAGTCCGGTCCTTCCTGTTCCTACCTACCTGCTTCCCAAACCTGACCGTACGAGTGTTTCACTTAATGATCCTTAAAAAGACAAAATGTGTTGTCCATCTGGGTAAGAGTTTGGACCTGGACTATTATATTCTGTTACTACAGACTTTTTACTAGTTAGGCTGGATTTTTTAAATCCCAGCACGCATGGCTTCAGAGCCTCAGCCTCAGCTGGTGAACGCATAGTCTGAGCTCAGGAGGAAAGAAGAAAGGTGTCCCATGTCCTGGGCTGACTACGCACTGGCCCCATCCCTGTGCAACCTCCCGGCTTTCTGGATTATCCCAGCTGTCAAGGGCGTAACAGAGCAGGCAGTCACCAGCAGGACCCGCCAGCTTTTACCTCTTCCTCTTCTGGCAGCAGCAGTTTCCAAGTGAGCAACTTGAGGGGGATAGTTTCCCCTACGAAGGGGAGTAAATGGGCTAGTCACTGCTGACGTTGTGACTGTAACCTGTGTGTAAGAGCAGCCATGCCTGACCCCTGCACCTGGGCAAGAAATGCTCGCTAAGCCTTTAAAAACAGCCTGAAGGGCTAGAAAATGAACTCTGGGGCCAAAGAACCTTGAGAAAGATAATTTAATAAAAAATCTGCTCTTTTTTCAGCTGTCATCCTCTGAGCAGTTTTCAGTGACTACTCGGGGAGGCTGAGGCCATCAGCACCTTCTAGGATTGCAGCCTAAATAAATGAAGCCATTGTTGCCTTTCTTTGGTCCAATACTTAAAGACCTGTTGACACCGATGATCCTGCAGATGGTGGCACGTGTCTGCTCCCTGACCTGTCCGCCTTTCTCTCGTAGATGGATGGTAACATCGTGGTCTCCTTGCACACGGAGCTGTGGTGGAGGCATCCAGGTGCGGCGAGTGACATGTCAGCGCCTGACAGCGAAAGGCAGCTCTGTCCCAATGTCGAATGAGGCTTGTGCCCAGGTGTCCAAGCGCCCTGTGGACACACAGAACTGTAACAGGCAGCCCTGTGTTGAGTGGGTGGCCTCCTCCTGGGGCCAGGTAAGGAAAAAGCCAGCAGTCCAAGGACAACCTCAGAGTGTGGGCTAGAAAAAAGTGACAGAAAGTGAGAGGAGTGATTTTGTACCCTGGTGTCTTTAGGTTACGGTGTGCAGGCTTTTGAGGAGGCGACTAATTCGCTCAGCTCTTTCAACTCCGTGTTTGATGCACAGCATGCTTGCATTTCTGTAGCTTCCCACGATCTCTAGAAAAGCTATTTGTGAACAGGACTTTTACTGCAGACCCCAGTGTCGTCCCCAGGGGAAAAGTCTGCAGCTCCTCTTTATAGTGACAGGTGGTACATCTAGGAAATAACCTTCTCCAAGTCCTAATTCCCCTAACCACCCGGTGAATGTGTATGACTTTTGGCTGGCAGGAGTCAAGACTGATGATTGTGGTAGGTTTGGGAGGCGGGGGGAGAGTTGTACAATAACCCAGTTTTACAAAGTTGCTGGTGTTGCCGGAGAACGCCAAAGTGGGAGCTTTCTTCATTTGCTTCATGACAAAAAGCAGAATGGAGGGCTGAAAGCATTTTCAGACTACTTCATGCTGTTTTGCAGATTTTCAAATCCTCTCCTTGCAGCTTCATACAATGATCAGATGCTTAAAAGCTTCACTCCATAAATACCAAATATTCCAAGTATTTAGAGTTAAATTGCTTTATTGTGGGAATCCACAGAAGAGTTTTGTCTTTGTGTGTCTCTGAGCAATAAGGTTTCCTGAAAAGACACTTGTCAATATGTAGTCAATTATACCCCAAGGCCAGTCATTACTATGTGCTTCCGCTCTTTTCTCTTCACTCCAGCTTGACTGAGCTATGTGTGAAGGTTGATGAGTCCACTACAGTCCAGACTTAGGGGTAGAAGCTCACAGTTTTTAGCTCAAAGATCTTCGGAGTGGTGATTCACACAAGGATATAGCATTCCAGGGTGAATAAGAGACCAGGTTAAAACCACAGAAGCCAATTTTGCTAGAGGTTAAAGCCAGACACCAATACTACTTTAACATCACTTTTGGTGAAATAAACATTTTTGAAGGGAAAAAGAAAAAGCAGTTTGACAAAACCAAAGTACTTTGATCTAATTGAAATGATAAGTCAGGTAAAGGTATTGAAGCAAGGCTTCTTCCCATGCAAGAAGAGGTTGAGAATATAATTACCTAGAGCAATAACTATCAATCTTGACATATAGTGACATATGATATATTTTGCCTCCTTTTCTAATTATCACATGGTGAGTCAGTTTGAAAATAACAGCAAATGCTATCTCTTTGTAGTAGAGGTTAGAGTAATACCATAGTTTGTTATTAATAACTGCATGCATTCTGCATTTGCTTGGGGTAGTACGCAAAATACATTGCACTGCATCAGGTTTTTTTGTGATGTTGGCTTTAAAAAGTGTCTTCAGCTACTAGAACTTGTTATTGTTCACTACTTGAAAACAACTTCGTTTAACTTTTGTCTGTGTATTTTGGAAATTTCTCTCATGAGAGGTGATTGAGTTATTGTATTATATTTATGAGTAAAGGTTGGAATTATCCTTTTAGATGAAAGAAGCAGACTTTCACTCCCAGTGGAATTCCACCTAGGGGCTGGATTACCCTTGCAAAAAGCCAATTACCTCATCCTTATTTTGTAGATCATTATGGGCTATATTGTTCCCCATGACATCATACTCAGCTGAGGCAATCAAAGAGGTCTGAATTAATTTGTTAGACCTAACCTCTGTGCATTATGATATCTCTTCTTCCTAGCTTAAAAAAAAAAAATATCAAGTCCCACATGATTCTATAAAGCCCAGTCTCCAAACCAGAGAAGACTGCTATCTAGTTACAGGTACACATCACTAGCTCAGCGGCTTAGTGGCTCAGTGGCTCAATGACCTTCTTGGTAGTATCATGAGGTATTAGGTCCCTGTTGCCCAGCTGGAGTGACCAACTTTCCCAGCTCACGGAGGAAATAAACAGATTACCTAGTCTACCCCTAGATCCAAAATGAACTCCATTCCTTCATTTGGTGTTAGTGGCATTTTGATCTCTTCTATGTAATCCCATAGTGGTTTAAAACCAGTGACTCAGGCTTGCTGGTGATGAGGACTGCTAGCCCCTGCACACATCCCAGAAGTGCTCCACATACTCCAACGAAGTGCATTTCCATCCGCCATGCTCAATGACGGGGTTGACAGGGAGCAACTGAAAAGCTGACAGTCACTGTTTCTCTCTCCCAGTTGTCAGGAAGGGAAGAAATAGCGTCGAGAAGGGAGGAGTGCATGGTAGTGTGAAATAGGGCTTCTACCAATGAGGGGTGGAGTCGGCAGAAGGATCAATCAGCGGCCCTCCCCTGGCAAAAATTCCTCACACTAAAGTCCCTTTCTTAAACTCTCAGTCTGTTCTTGAGTGTAATTTCCAGATACCTAGGGGGGAAAAAAAAAGATTCCTAACAGGTAATACAACTTTAAAAGAACAAAAATACATGTGCCATATGTATAGTGAATTATGATTTAATTGAAGGAGAGGATTAGAAGAGTTAAACAGTAAGCATGTGATTGATAAGCTTGAATAAGTTAGAAAAACTCAGTATTGGAGGAAGCTTGCAGATTTGCTGTGCTTGCCATGCTTGCTGCTTTTGTTTATTGTCCTGCAACGCTTTTAAATTATTAAATGGAGTGGAATATGTTCTTGGTTCAATGTGTTCTTGGTTATTAACTATTTGCCCATAAATTTTGAGAGTATAAGCTGCAAAATACTTAATAAAAGGAATGTGTTGAGATTTCCTGTATGGATCATTGGCTCTTGGCTAATGACATGAGAGCATTTTATTTGCCTTATGTATTTAAGATTGAACTACTGAAGAGGAGAGGTAATGAATCTACAGAGCAGATATAGAAATGCAGTTTTAATGCTGCTGGAGGAGAGTGAGGTAGGGCAGAAGATGACTGTGTGCGTAGCCTTCAAAGCCCACAGAGCTGCGGGAAGTGTTCAAAATCTCAACAGACACTGCACGGCAGTAAGCACTTTATTTCACCAGCAGTCATGTAAAAGGGGAACGTGTCCTGCCTTTTACCTCCCTTAGGTGATTTTTTTGTGTTCACAGTGTAACGGGCCTTGCATTGGACCACGACTGGCTGTACAGCACAGACAGGTATTTTGCCAGACCAAAGATGGGACTTCTGTGTCATCAGATCAATGCAGTGCCTTACCAAGGTAGGGCAGGAATCTCTTATGTCTGAAACCACAACCCTTTGCAGAGATGTTGAATGGACTAGTAGTGGCTTAGCTAACTTCTGGGTTTCCCCTGTGTAACAAAGAGGGCATGCTGCAACCCATGGTGTTATGTGGTACAAATCTCGCCAGGCTTAAGCCCAGGATTCACTGTTTCTTCCTACGAGCCCCAGAAAAAAACACTAGTTGGCCAACAACTGGAAAGTCTTCCAGGCTTTCAGCCAAATCCTGACTGAAAGGCTGTGCTATCTCTTCTTAAGTTGCCAGCCTCCTTCTCCCTTATTTAAACACAAACTCTAACTGGGGAAAAAAAGGGACTCTACAGTTTTCCGGCAGATAAACTCTACTGTCAACATTGTAAAAACATATTTTCTTTACATGAGAATTAGGTATGTAAATCATCCCTGATCATGACTGAAAACTAGTATGAGTGGGTCTTTGTATTTGGGTTCATGTATTTTCATTACCTGTGTGACAGATAGGTGGGAATCAAGTGTGCCTATGCACCTTCTGTGAGACTGCCTTGAAGGGAAAAGGAGGGTCTCAGAGAATCGATTTTGTTCCCACTGGCTGTAAAGACATAAAAAAGTGACAGAGCCCTGCTGGGTTTTACTGATCGCCACTTCAGTCATGGCATCTTTTCAGTGGGCCGCTGGCTTGGCACTTCACGGAGAGGACATTTCGGCCAAATCCTCAAAAAGTTCAAACGGCCATTTAGCTCCAGTACTGCTGCACCACTGTGTCCCCACCGAGGGTCTGGTCCCTGAGTGCAGTCACAAACCGCCTTTCAGTGCACTGGAGTTACCCCCGCTTGCACCCACTGAAGACCTGGCCCACAGGGTGATCTGAGCTAATTACGTTTGGGATACACAAGGCTTGCTGTCCCCGGAGCTCACATGACACCTGGACCGGGGTGCGCTTGCTCCCCGGGCAGCGTGGTGACAGGTCACCCCTCCCTCCCTCCTGCCCACAGGCCTTTGAGCACCCAGAACTGCTGGACCGACGTCTGCGGCGTGCATTGGAGGGTCAGCCTGTGGACTGTCTGCACGGCTACGTGCGGGAACTACGGCTTCCAGTCCCGGCGCGTGGACTGCGTGCACGTCCGCACCAACAAGCCCGTGCTGGAGCATCACTGCTCCTGGAGGCCACGGCCAGTGAACTGGCAGCGCTGCAACATCACGCCCTGCGAAAATGGTACTGCGCTGGGAGGAGGGGGAGGCAGCGGGGCGCGGGGGGAGGAAAGAAGGCAGAGCCCCTCTCAGAAATGCAACGCTGGACCTTGCAGCTGGGCATCCAGGGCAACCTGCAGCCTGAGCGCGTGCAAAATGTGGTGTCCGAAATGCAGCACCCCAGGGGGGAGAATGGCGCCACCATTGCGGTTTGTTGGCGACGGTGTTAGCGCTGGGATTGCATCCCCTTGCTAACAGCATGTGAAATGGCTGATGCAGTCTTAGCTTTCCATTAATGATACAGACAGAAAAAAAAGCACAAATCGTAGACCAATGGCTGTAGTTGAAATATGATAAGCCTAAATCCAGTGGGTAGGTTGATGGTGGGAGTTCCTGGAGTAGAGACTGCTTGCTTTCAGGTGACAAGCAACTTATTTGGCCTGCCAAAAGATGAGGAAAATTACAATTAAAAAAAAAAAAACCAAAAAAACCCATAAAAACAAACCCAGAACAGATAATGTACCTCTTTGGAAATGGTGCCCCACTATGGCAATGTCCACTTGGGAAACATCACGCAGCACAAGTTTAAATCACGACCTGTTCACTTGCCCCAGCTCCCACTTCACATACTGATTTTGCTGGGCAGATCCCATCATCTAGCATACAAGCCAGTTGCTGTGTCATAGTTGCAGAAGCAGCAGCAGAACCTGTCTACAGCCATGCCAGCTCTGACACTCCCTCTCCATAGAGACCAAGTGGACTCCATGGGTTCAAACCAGTGATATGAGTTTGGGGCGCCCTAATGGAAGTGGAAGGAGGCAGCTTAAAAGTACCAAGCAAGACCTTTGCTGTCCCTCCAGCCTCTTCCTGCTATATAGAAATTTTCCACGTCTAGACAACAGTGAAGCTGTTTGGCACAGACATTACTGGAGAGGGCTGTACAGCAGCTCTGTGATGATCACCTTTCCAGTCTTGGCATGGGAAGTGGGAGTCCCTCAGCAACAACACACCCAAGGTCTTGTAAGGATACCAGACAATTTTCCAGTCTGGAGCTCAAAAGCAGGATGCTGTGGGCCTTAAAACTGCCCAAAGGATACCAAGACCTAAGTCCTAGGGGGTTTCAGAAAGTGTCTTAACATCTTCACCCTGGGCTGTGTTCTGCAACACGTGTGTGAAAAGGACAACACAACACCTGGGCAGCTGGGGTGGCTCTCCCATACACTGCCTCTTCCAATGCAAAAGGTTGCCCAAGTACCTTTGAGATACTCTGTTAAAGTAAGTTTCCAGTTTTATTTACTGCTTCATCTTTGGTTTAACAAATGTAATGAAATTCCTTGAGCCTCCCTAAAATGCTGGTAGATGACAAACTGACAGAGTGTTGGAGGAGCCTTAGAAGCCCTCTCCCAAGCCCTCCACGTTCTTCTTTGAGCCTTTGGCTGCATGAAGTCCCCTCTCCGTCTTTGCAGCAAGTCAAGCTCATGCCCGTATAGTGAGACCTCCCAACACAAAGCTGTCTTGGTCCCCCTCTTGGCCACCCCATGAAATGTCCTCAGGTAAGAAATCCTTCTTTCATTGCTTCATTATCATTTTTGCTTTTTGTTTCCCCTTCGGCAGTGGAGTGTAGAGATACCACAAGGTACTGCGAGAAAGTGAAGCAGCTCAAACTTTGCCAGCTCACCCAGTTCAAGTCACGCTGCTGTGGGACTTGTGGAAAAGCTTGAAGACAAAAGCAATGAAAACGGAGGAACAAGGGGATCACAGCCTTTGCTTCACTGAGGCAAGGACTTTTACAGAAAATATAAATGGAATGGAATTTTTTTTTCATTTTATTTATTTCCCTTTTTTAAAAAAAAAAAGAAAAAAGAAACCCTTTTACTAAATCATTGTTGTAAAGGGACTTGACAAGTTTTCCCTTCTGTGAATCTGGGAGACAGAATGCAGCAAAACATGGTCATGAGGGTAGACCACAAAGAGTCAGTGAGCCCCATGCCACCAGCAATGGGCCTGAGAGGAACGGGGCTGCCCCACAATCCACATACATGCCTGAGGATACACTAGGAGGCGGATGGGGAAGTGGATCTGAGTAAAAATCTACCATCATGTTGGACCACCACAATATGAAACAAATAATCAAAAAGCTTGACAGGTCATGGGGTACTGGAGGGGAAAAAAAAAAAAAGGAAAAAGGCTGAACGAAACATTCAGCTATGAACTATAGAGATACTTCATTTGTCTTAGACTACTTTGAGAATATAAGCATAAGATTTTGCTTTATAAACCTATTTGTTACAGCCAAGATTAGATTCCTTCTTTTTTTCTTTCTGAACCCCCCTCTCCTTCTCATGCCAGGCCTTCAAATGATTTCAGTGGGAGATCCTTATGATCTTTGAAATCTGGTGGCCGGGGAAGTTGAACAATGGTGTGTAACGCGAGTCTAAAACACACCTGAAAATGTTCCCAGGTTGTGCTTCTGAGGGAGGATTGCCCTCAGCACAGAGGTGAGAGGATGATTTTAATTATTTTCCAGGAGAAGGAGAGAAAGTAGGATTTGCTATTGACAGGCTGTAGTACAAACCTGCAAATGCTGTCCTGTAGAGAGCACAGGCAGGAAAGAGCAATTTTCTGTGGTAACAGGAGCTACTTCACATACTCCATCCTACTAGCACTTATTTGGACAAGAGAGGAGTACCAGTTCCCAGAGTTCAGGTGCTTTCAGACCTAGGGTTTTGGAAAGTAACCTGAGGAGGTGGGTTTTTCTATCCTGCTAATGTGAAATTCCTCTCTCGTGGCAGCCAAGCCTTTTGGACAAGTAGTAGAAAAGATTCTGTATTCTGATTTCTTATGGTTACTCCTACTCAGTAGAAACAGAATGGATTCAGCGTCAGCCCCAGAGGACTAATGCCAATAATTTTTAACAGACTTGCTCCTCTCCAGCTGCCTGCCACAACAGAACAGGTGCTATAAAGCAGCACATTTTTAAGCCCATGTATAACACCCTGACGATATGATCTAAAAAGTGAGGCTCGTACATCACAACCACCACATGACTTTGCATGCTGTCTGTGAGTCTTTCCCCCTGACCAGCTGCAGTGGTTATTCAGCCAGTGAGGTGCTTCATCCTTTTAGTTCCTGGACACTCTCTGCTCTGCTCAGAATAGGGCCCTAAAATTAGAGGAAATCTGCAAAGCAAGGAGTTCGAGCATTGTGAAAATTTAAGGGAGCGCTGTCTGGATCTGAGGCTTGGCTGTGCCTCTCCTGCCACCCCCAGTGGGGCTCATGCCTCGTGGTACGTTAATGAAATGCTGTTCAAGGACTGCTGTGTTACAGCTTCTGTGATACGTGGTGTTTTCAGCAAAAACTGGGAATCCACTTTTGAGGTCAGTGCCAGGTTCGTGACACTGAACTGTCTCAAGCTGGGTTACTTCAAAACACATCTGGCAGTGAACGGTCTTACTGCAAATGGGTCTTCAAGAAATAGTGTTGCTAAGCATCAGTGTAACTTTTTATTTAAAGAAAAAGAAGAATGTCTTTCTATGTATGTAAATGTATATCTTTTCTGTATATTTATTAGGATTTCTTGTACAAAAAGTGCAATATTAATAATTGTATATTATTTTGTCCAGATAAAAATATTTGGGTTTTTTTTTTTTAACTCCCCAGAACTTTGTTCCTCTAAAATCAACAGTAACAGCATATTTCTCTTAATTTTTATAGCATTTGCATTGAATTGGGGATCTGCTTCACTGTGCACAGAGTGCTTTATAAACTATGACATGAGGAAGGGATGATACTTTTAACTTGTGAAATTGTAATTATGCATGGAATGAAGGACAATTCCTTAACAACAATAATAATAATGATGATGATGATGATGTGGTGGATATTTCTAGTACAGTAGTTAACAAAAAACAGTACGGGGAAGTATTTTCATTTGTTTAATAGCAAAACATATTCAGATCATCACATGTTGAATAGTAGCTGTGTAACTGCACACAGGACAAACACAAAGGATCGGATCTGGAGGGGCCAGTGTGTTGTCTCTGCACATTGTGGATTTAATTTCATGTGTCTGTCTTCTGAATTGAGACTTGGCAGCATCTCAGTTAAGATAAGGACTGCCTGGTGTTTTATGAAAGGACGCTTTCCTTCTCTGAAAAGAAAACAGAACAGCAAATTTGTCTTTATATAACTTTTTGTACAAGTAATGCAGGATACTTATTTATCTACTGCTGTCTGATGTGTTGTTTATTAATCTTAAAAACAAAAGCCAAACAAAGTAGCAAAGCTGTTGGAGTACTCTGTCCTTATTCTGTATTATGATAACAGCACATAGCTGTCACACAAAGTACACATGATCTACCTGCCTTGGGGAAAAAGGATGTCTTAACTTGTTTTTAAAAGTCTCCAGCCATTAAGATTCTGCGCCTTGTCTTGGAGATCTGTTTTAATTCTTCATTTGCCTTATGTTATTCATTTTTGCTAATGTCTTGCCTCTGTTACTCTTGCAGAAGCATAAGGCCATCACTGCTGGTCCTAGGATGATGGAAATCAGTAAAAGTATACTCCTCTTTTTCTATGCAGCAATGCTTAAAGACATCTTGTGACTTTCCCCAGCAACTTGTGGCATGAAGCAACCCCTATTACTTCAGGCTTTCCTTGTAAGTCGCTGCTACCTTTAGTAATGAGCTTGCAACTCCTTGAAGCACCAAGTGTATTCGTAGAAGGAATCCTGGTAATGATCAGAATTACGGGGGGAAGGTGAAAGAAGAAAAAAACTTAATAAAGCGAAAGCATTTTCTCTCAACAAAGACAAAATCAAGTTTTGAAAACAAAGCTCATTCTAATGCTGTTCTTTTCCAACAAATGATACAGTGTCGCTTCTAAAAGGGAGCAGTGATTTTGCCCTGATTTACGGACAATTTCCCTAGTATGATGTTCCTGTGTATGCTTTTTAGACACTTACACTGCAGGTAGATAATACCTCACACATACACAAATACACACAGAGATGCAGCCAAAGGCCAGACCTAAGACTTCCAAGCAAGGGTACTGAAGACAATGGGAATTTGGTCATTCATTTTGAGTAAAACAAGTATAGAAGCTGGTGTTGAAGTAAAATGAACAGCAGGCCAGCTTAGGTTCTCAAGAGAATAATTTTTCTCTTTTTATGCATATGGCTCTAGTTACCAGTCAAGTCAAAAAGCCTTCAAAACCTTCAAAGCAAACGTCCAGTTTTGTTCTCCCTAATAATTTCCCTGAAGGAAGAAAAACGGTTCTACAACAGGCAGAAAAATGCAGTGCTGAAAGGTTCCCCACAGGAGATATACTCCTGCCCCTTGTTACGTGGCAAGGTAAGCACAGCTAAACTACTCCAGGCATGTACGTCTGCAAACAGGCTCTTAAAACCATAGAAGCCATAGGCAAAGTTTTCCAAAGTAATCTTTAGCTGGAAATTTTTTTCCTACTATCTGGCCATAATTATATGGACTGCAATTGAAGCTTTTTTTCTTTTGAAGTTATGAGCCTTTTTGCAAGTTACCTGATCAAACAAAAAGCTGATGATCACCTTACTATCTGTTTTTTGTCCAAACACAGACTCATAAATAAAGCATAAGCTGACACCTATATTTGTATAAAAAAGTGCTTGCTCCTTTCCAGATTTTCAAGACTGTAGAAGTCCTCCTAAGTTCTTAATGGCAGCTGGCAGCAAGTCACTGATCATTTTAGCCAGTAATTGTATAAATTAACTTCATTCATTCAATTATGTAATTTTTAACACAGAAGCTTTCAAACTGTTTTGCATGTCAGACTTTCTCATGACTACCAGCGTACACAGATGGAAAGCCCAGAACTGCTAATGCTACCTATGACTCTGCATATTAGCTGCAGACCACAGTTGGAGAATCATGGATTTAACCATTCCCTTCATACTCTTGTTTAAAGGTGTATGTACATTTATACATTCTTTTATGTATTGACTCTCACACTCAGCTTTTATTTGTGGAAACTAAACCAAAGAAGATATCAAATACTTTAGTTGAAAAAAGTGAGGGAAACGACAATCAGACATCCTTTTTCTACTCATCCTACACATTGCTCACACTAAAAGCATATTGGTTAATCATCATTTTTAACCTGCATTGCTCTTCAGCATCTCCACCCAACATCTCCCCTCCAGTCAATCAAAACCAAATCTAAAAGCTAGTCATATACATAGTCATTTTAATTAAATTTTGATATAAAGTTCTCCCTAGGGCATTTCAATGATATGGAACCCAACATGTTATTTACCCAGATTTGTAAGGGGCAAAGCCACATCTTGGCATCTCCTTTTCTGATTACAATACTTATTTCTACCCTCCCCTGCCTTTTCACTGAGATGCAATTTACTTGCTCCCATTCTCAACTTCACATGTGAAGACATGAACACAACAGCCCGTTTTATTCTCCATCTGTCCCTCTGAGAAGCAAATATGGTGCTCAGCCTCATCTTTCATTCAGTGATCGCTGATGAGGACTGAAACTAGAAAGTCAATGAAGTCAGGCTCCAGACCTTCTTTTTGCCAGAAAAGGTAGAAAACCTGGAACAGCCTCTACTGAGCCATCCAATGCATTTTAGGTGGCTAAGCCATCAAGGCTGAGAGTATACAAGTGCCTTAGCAATAGAAAAGTATCACAGCAGGGTCCATCTGGAAGAGGCTTTTTAAATGAAAGAAAGAAACTGACAAAGCACAGCACAAAGTTGCTCATGAAACTTATTTAAAACAGGATCACGAGCAGAGGCTTCTTACTGATCTGAGTTTGAATATCAGCTCATGCTCATATAAAGAGGGCTTTACGCAGGGATAAACAAGCTTAGCACAGCGATAAATGGTTTCTGACCAGTAACAAAAAACTATCAACCAAAAAAAAAAAAACAAAATAAGATGAAACAACATCAGTTTGTAAGTATTGTTGCTAGAGATACTGAGGGCAAAGCATAAACCTTGTGATCGGCACGGAAAGTAGCTGACAGCATAAAGTGAAGTGTGAAAGCTGAAATGTTTGCTGCCAGTGTCACCAACTGTAACCACAATCGGACACGAGCCATTTCTCATGAGAATTTTGCCAGAGCTTTTCGTTTTGCTTTTAATGCAGGAAGCCCACTGGACGTGCTTTGCCCTTCAGGCATACCAGCTTTACACTGGCACCTGCCGTTGGCACTGCGGCTGATGAGCAGGCGTGTTGGGAGACCCGCACACCCTTGCTTCACACGGAAACAGGGGATTGCCTGGGAATGTCTTTAATGCCCCGCTCTGGGTCCATGTCAGTTGGTACCATGTGCAAGTTCTACCGCCTCAGGCTGCTCCGAATTGCACGTGTTGATTGTCCGTGATGGGGCAGGAGCAATGCAGCATTGCATCTCCCATCGCACACCCATTTCTCCTAGGCAGCTCTGTGCCCGTGACAAGAGCCCACAGCCACTCACTTGCTTAGGTAGCTCCAAAAGAGCTCTGCAGGTCTTTGACCCTGATGGCTGATTTAATTATTAAATTTAATTAGTAAACATTGCTTCTTTCCAAGGAGAGACTCCATCCTACCATGCTCCTTCCACATTCCCTTCAAAATGACTGCCTCTGTCAGGAAGACCAATGGCTTTTCAGCAAGACGGGCACCAAGTTTCTAAAAGATAGATTCCTCTGCACAGCCTGTCAGTGAAGCAACTGCAGCGTCACCAGTAAGCTCACACAACGACAGGGACCCTGGTACCACGGAATGCTTGTCCTTCCCCAGAGGCAGCGCTCTTGTCTCGCAGGGCGCCTCCATGATTGCCCAGAGACATAGCTTTCCCAGGTTCCGGCTGAAAGACCAGGCACTTGGCTGAAGCCACAGGAGGTCCGGCAGCCCAGCCCCAGCTGAAGAGAGCCCAGCCAGGAGACCCCTCTCTGCAGGCAGAGCACCAGGGCGGAGAAGGGAAGCCATTTATCTGGCCTGGGCAAGGGACAGGGTTTATGAAACTCTTTGCAGCTAGGGCTTACAAGCCAAATCAATGAACAAACTGCTTGTTTGGGCTGCAGTTCTCTATCCTTCCTGCTTACACACGCCTAACCTCTTAGGAGAGGGGGAAAAAAGGGAAAAACAAGAGTGTTGCCTAAGCCTTTAAGCCCTTTGCAAAGAACAGCTCTGTGCTTGTGTAGCTATAAATAAAAATACACAGTTTTATGTGGCTAAAAGGGAAGGGGACACTGGATGATTGTACTCTGGCTACATATGAATATTGTTTGCTTAAGCAGCAGCAGGATGTGAACAATTGCATAGTAAGCACATAGTTATCCACGCAAGCTTAGGATGACATGGTCATGGGAAACCACTCCCTATGACTGCCCTCTTTAATACTGTAAAATAGTCTGAAGCTTCTAGCTCTCGCATGATGTCTGAGCCTACTTCATTTACAAACTCCCTGGGGCCAGTGGCAAAGCACAATAATAAAACCCAAACCAGAAAGATCACACCAAACGGGCCGTGAACAGCTTGCTCTCCAAGTGAGGAGCCTTCTCTTAAGGAAGTGCTTAATGGTTGGGCTTGAGGAGTAATTTGATTTGGGCTATATGGAGACTTCCCCCCGCCCTTTTAAATGCTGCTTTTTTAAAAAAGCATAAATTATTGGTTTAAATAAATAGCCCATGAGGTCGGTGGATGCTTGTTAAAACATTTCACCTACTGAAACACTGATGGAGTCAGTTTTCAACTAATAGCATACAACCTAGTGATTTTATTACCAAAAAAGAAAAATCTCACTGTTAACCCACTACACACAAATCACAGCAAATCAAATCCAGCTGTGCAGGGACGATCCCACAGGAACTTTTCTTTTTTAGCAGAGAGCAAAGCAGAGCAGGGGCCTGATGGCCCAGCACAGCAGCACCTTCGAGCCTGTGTGATGGCACTCCACAGTGACCCACGAGCCCTCTCGCCTGTCCGGGGACAGTTCTCCACATCAGCAAGAACAGCGCTAGTGCGCTGGTGGAAACAGGGAATATAGAGCCAAATACACCATTGCCTCTTTAGGAGCTGGCCTCTTCCTTCACTGCTGAATGCAGCCCAGAACATCTGTGGGACAGACGCACAGCCAGATGGAGAAGTGAAAATCAGGTTGCTCCAAAGCAGTATTTGCCCACAAAAGCAAGAAGAGAGGCACAAATCATCAAACTACTGCTTCCAATGTGGGAAACAGGCAGAGAGAGACAGAAGTACAGTAGGGGGAAGAGGGATTTGTAACGGGATCAGCCAAAAGCAAATGCTGCTCAGCTAATGTGTTACGGAAGTTTCCCATCCCAGTGAACCCAGACTACAGTTCTCTGCCTGAATGTCTCTTCCCAACTGAGATTACATGGCTCCCTCAGGGAGATCCTATCCATGCCCCTGGAAAGTTTTTTTTTTTGTCTTGCAAAGAAAGGGTTTAGGGTTTTGTACATTAAGTTTAGCTGCCTCTTGTCTCCAGAGTACCATGCTCAGGATCAATGTTGCTTCCCTCTGTGATACAAACATCCAGAGTCCTTGCTAAAGCATACTGCTTATCTTTCAACACTTTCTTCATAGCTCTGAAACACTTGAGGTGCTGACAATTTTCTCTCTGTAGCAATGTATAGCATTGGGTTAAGCCCTTTTTAGAGTTTGTAGTGGTAGACTTTTCACAAATTTGCTGGCTGTTCATATTTCTAGACCCTAAATATACAACTTACTGATTTTTTCTGACCTCCCACCTTTTGCCAACAGCAAATCTTCTCCAGATGGAGTAACTGTGTCCTGCAGATGTGGGGCACTGGGGTTTGCAGGCACAGGTGGTTGAAAGGCTGATATCATACAAGTCAAAAATGAACTGATTAGTTAAGTCTCCCATTATTCCAGATAACTTGGTCTCTTTTGGTGTTGTTTTGTTTTGTCTCCAGCTGAGGACAGGGGAATTGAGTATTTTTGCTCAGGTTTTCCACAGGCAGGAACTGCAGTCCTGCCTGACTGCTGGCTGAGCAGACATTCAGGACCTTTCAGGAATCCGCTACCCTGCTAAAATTTAGTTTGGTCATGTCTCCTTAATTCAGCTTTCATGCTTAAGACTTGCCTAACAGATTGTACTTTGCCCTGGAGATCAGTTAGTGATGGTGAGTTCTTCCTTTTCACGTTTTCACAGATGCAGGAAGAAGCTATCCCTCAAATAGGACCTTCAGTGTACATACAGGGGACTGTTCCTGTGCAGAGCTGATGTCTATTGGCAATGATTACAGTAATTGATACCAGTGCAGCAAGCTGCTCTGGGAGTGACAGTTTCCATCTATTATTGCTTAGCACAATCCCTTTGTTCTTTTTTGCATGCGTCATGGTACAACTTCCCCAGATGCCTTTCCCAACCCTGTCAAGAACAAAGCCCCTGGTTTTCATCCTTGCATTTTGACTTTTGAAACACCTTTCGATAGTAGCCTTTGTACTTAGGCCAGTGTTTAGGCATTCATGCCATTATCCATTCCTCAAAAGTACCAATGATTGAAGTAAGAGGTTGATTACAGCTGACTCCCTTCTTTCCACCCATTTGTTCTCTGAGTGAGAAATGTCTTGTGCTGCATCATGAGTGCAAGTTTCATGAGCTCCTCAAGGCTGCTGCCGACATAGGAAGCTGGACCAGAGGCAGGTAGTCTTTTTTTCAATCATGATTGTCCCACAAAGCAGGTAGGATCAGTAGAGAGCATCTGAGGGGTTTCTGAACAAGTACTAGTTCATCTAGCACTAGCATCTAGCATCTAGTTCTGCCACGCACACAAGCATAGTTTCATTTTCCCCCTCCTCCTGTATCTAAGTACAAAAACAATTATGCAAACCTGTGGTGCAGTTTAGTGACCTTTTAAGCTCTTACTCGGGGCTTCTAACCTGTTCTTGTACTTCCTTCTTTTTGAGATGGTGACCACTCTAAGGAAAAACTAAATTTAATTGCCACAAACATAAAGTAAAACTAATTTCTGCTCATCTTTATCCATAAATTCATTCTGCATGGAAACAGTAAACAAACCCTGTGTACTGCAGTGCAGCCCGTCTTTATTTTCTGTGTTAAACAAATCAGCTCTCCCCCAGATTATAATTTTCTCTTATGCTGATTTTCTAACGACGCTGCCCATTTTAATGAAGATTAAACTGCAGGCTGGAAAGATGATAGTTTGCTTTAACTGCATTACAGAGCAAAGGGAGAACTGCTGCCTGCAGAGGAGGCCTGGAGGAGCAGAAGGACAGCCCTGTCCGTGCAGTGGGCAGGCTCGCCTGGTTATCAGCACTCCACTCAGGAGAAGTAGAGGAGGCTGACAGAGGGTTAAACCTCCAAGGGAAGTCAGGCAGCACACAAAGGCTCTGCTTCAGAGCAACACCAAGTTAGAAGGCATTGAACAACTTGTTTGGGAAGCTGGGGATGCGTGTCCACAGCAGTTCCAGCCAAGCCAAGGCTGGAATGGGCTACCTGAGCTATGTGTTTCTTTCTACATTAATGTTCTCTTGCACCTAAGTTGGCAAGTGCACAGTGCACCAGTTCAGGGAAATGAGGTAAATGGTTCTTAACCTTATTAAAACACTGATAGGCCATCAGTCAGGTCAGTCTCCTGGTCTAGGCCATCATGCAGTCAGACAGCCCAGAAAGAGAGGCAACAGGGGAAACGTGCAGAGGAAGGTGAGAAGCAATCCGAGCTTTAATCAGCTTTAATTTCCATGGAACCACATCATTCATTAGTCATTCAAGCAAACTCATGTTTTTCCCTAGTATATATATTGGTTTTCAATTTTTTTAATACATTTAGGTACAAGCCAGGAAAAAACCCCAAACCTGTGTCTCGTGCTGTGAAAGGGCTGGAATTAAACCGGTCATGTCTGCTTCATGCTGCTGTGAGCTGGTCCACTGTTTGCAAAATCAAGACTCCTGTTGTTAATGTGCAAAATCCAGCAACTGCTAATGCTAAGTAGCGTATTGCATTACTATTCATTTTGAAAATACTAACTTCCACCGAGAAAGCAAAACAAAACAAACAAAACCCACAAACCTGTAATAAAGATAGATTTATACGCTAGACTCTCTTGGCTCTGCATTCGCTGCCACTCTCACATCAAAGAGTTGAAAGAACAGTCAGGGACCTTTCCAGCATGAAAAAACGATCTTTTCTGCAGTCACAAGCGCCAGCTGTTTCTTTAATACAAACTCTGCTTCAGAACTGACAGAATTACAGGCTGTAAATAAAATCAGAGAAATAAGTGACTAAAAAGAGATGGAAGAAAAAAAATATTTTCCTGTCAAAGCTCAACACTACAGACATGACGGTTCAAGACAGCTGGTAAGATACCAGGAGCTGAAAAAAGTGACAAACATACTCTAGATCAATACCTCACTACAGGTAGGTGAATATTCTACAGATTCCTGAATTTCTGGAGGCTGTGTGGACCCATCAATGACTATATAGTTGTCCCCTTTTGTATAGTGCAATCTGTAGAAATTTGCCTACTTGTGCCTGCTGCAAAAAGAAAATTTTTCATTGAACTAGAGCATATATTTAGAAGAGACTTCTAGAACTGATTTAAGGACTTCAAGTGATGCAGAACTTCTGTGCCTCTAGGGTGATTGTGCCAGTGGCTTCCCAACCTCAGGGTTAAGCATTCACATTTCCAGATGGAATGTGTTTGGCTTTAGCTTGCAACCACTTAGGGAAGTCTTCTGTCCCAACAGGTCTCAAAGCACCTGCACCCTGCGGCAAAGAGCTTTTAGTTGAAAAGCTTCCCTTGCAAGTTGTCAGCCTAGGGTGGCACCTTTGGTGTGACGACCTCACATCTGATAGCCTAGCTCTGGGCAGCACAATGACACAATTAATGAAGGTGCAATCTTCAATACTATTCATCCAGTAATTGCACCTTTTCTACATGTCTTTGATGGGAATGACTGATAAGGCCAGATCTCAGACTTGGTTATCCAGCCGTGACTTTTGAGTGTGGCTTTACAGCATGTCATTCATCGACGCAACTGAACCCCTGTTACACTAATAATAGTGTATGTTAGAGATATCTCTTTTAGTATCTCAGAAGGAAATTATTTGTCTCAATTAAGAGGTTATCTCTCTCAATTAAAGAGCAAGAGTTAGGTGGAGAAAAGAAAAAAAAAAATAATACAGAGAAACAAGGATCATTGTGTCTTTTCCCTGGATTTTATGTTTTTCATTTGTGTAAATGATCCAGAAGAAGCCAATGCCTGTAAATTAAGTTTATTTTAAGAGCTCTCCAAATATGAAATCTGTGAGTTGTTTCAAAGAAGGTTACAAACAAAATCAAGCTGTATTTTGTAACTCACTGAGACCTTGCTCTTTGAATCCTTTTCCAAGAAGGCTGCATCCACTCTTTTTTACCTTCAGTGGTCAACTTGCAGGCACTCACTCTTGGAAGCAGGAAGATAGAGATTGTGACCGTCAGCATCACTTCCCTCAAAGACATAACCAGGTGGGTCTTTGTAAGAAGCCAGGCATCTGACAATGGCTTTTGGTGTGTAGCTGGTAGCGTAGGTGGTTTTATCATCTAGCAGAGTGTCATGCTTCAGGCCCGACCAGCCAGGCTTATAGCTCTTTGTAACTGTGAGCGGATGATGCACATAATGGGTCTGAAAGGTAGTCAAGCAATCCATTGGTTTTGCTGGGAAACTCAGCTCCGGAGCATGAGTAATAGGTTTTAGCTTCTCACACAGCCAAGGCTTATAGTCTTCCTTCGTTATAGAAGAGCTATTGAATGGCTCAGTATGTTTTTTAAGCTGGGCCAAAGATCGACACATTTTGGCTGGCTTGCTGTTTGGGTACTTGTAATGCATCTGAGTCGTGGTGTGAAGGTCCATTTTCTCCAGAGGAGGAAGATATACATCAGGTTTTTTGGTGAATAAGGGAGGCTGGGGCCAAGCTTGGTATTTTTCTTGAAACTCAGTTGCAGAGGAAAATGGAAGATCATGGATGATCTTCGGCTGGTATGGTTTTGCCAGCTTGGCTGGCTGACCAGCCAGCTTCTTGTAGGAAACTTTGTGGGTAGTGAGGCCATCAAATGGGACTTCATTGACCTTGTATTTCTCATATTTATGGACATAAGGTTTCTCCAGAGGATGTGGCACATAATTCACTCTATAATTGGTGATATTCTCAAAGGGAGCTTTGCTTTTCTGCACAAGATTCAGAGGTTTGCAGCTGTGAGTGGCAACTGGCCCCCTGTAGAGATAGTCATCCTGGACAATGGTTTTGTGGTCAAATTTTTCTTCTGACGGGTGAAACCTGTCATCTGGTCTGATCATCTCTGTCTTTGGTTCATTCCATAGCACATAGTCATCTGAAACGTAAGAGGAAACCTAAATGTTTGACTGAAGTTTGTCGCTGAGTTTAAGCATATACCATATTATGTTCTGATTATTACGTTTTCTACTGCAATAATTATTTATTGATGTTGTAATAACTAACAAATCCTCTTAAAAGAGCTGCCTGTAGAACACATCATTCACTTGTGTGCCAACCCTTGGAAATGCTTAACATCTACACGGTAAATGGAATCAAAATAATCCTGTACCCACCCACACCTACAGAGATGGTCAAATGCAATGTAGGGAGATTAAATTTCATTCTTAGTCTTACAGAGACATTTTCTGCAGGTGACTGAGTGTGTGCTGTCCTCATGCTCAGTCAACCAGAAATCAGGAAAGTGGAGTGTCATGGAGTGCCATTGACTTTGTCCCCCTTCATTCACCTTCCTGCAGCTATGTTGTGGAGGGCTCAGAGCACAGGCAGAGTAAGCTGGTCTGCTGAAGGCTGCTCAGGTGTCTCCCACAGTGGTCTCTGGGGAAAGGAGAACCAGATGTCCACCATTCCACCCTAAAGGCCATGTTGCAGAGCTACCCTTCCTTTTTGTACCTTCCCATTTCAGGATGACCTGATTTCTCAGCCGCACAGGTCTGATGCTGCCCACTGTTTGCTGAGTTCACTGTTTTGCAGCTTGTCTTGGTGTCAGCAAGCTGTGCTGTGTGGCATCTTCTCAGCTCTTGGCTTTGCTCTCTGTGGTACTCCTGCTGTCAGTAAAAGCAGGAACCAAGGAGGAGCTTGTAACTCTTTCCCCAGTTCTTCCTTAACTGAAAAACTCTGCTGGAATTTGCAGACCAAACCTACACACAGAGATGGTCCATGCACCAGAAACCTCGCTGTCCAAATTCATGATTAAGAAAACATTTTAGGCGGCATTTTAGAGACATTCATCTCTTCCTTCCTCGGCAGGATACCAGGAAAAAAACTAACGCACTGAGACTTAAAAAGATTTGCACTCAATCACACTAGAAGTCTACTGCAAAGCTGCCCCACTCTTTGACCTGTGCTGCAGCCACAAGACCATCATTTTTTCCCGTCCTAGTAATCTTGTGCAACTTCCCCTAGAGAGCATTATGGTTACTGGTAGGAAGTGGAAATGAAATAGTCTTGGAGATAAGCCAGGTTGTTTTGGTTTCTTTTTTTAGCTTTCTCTCCTTTCAAACCACATTGAGAGTCATGAGGCAAATAAGCTTCCAGCTGACTCTGCACAGGAAGGAAGCCTGGATTTCAAAGTACTAGAGAGTAAATGATGCAGTTAGGTATCAGGATATTTAAACTCTCCAATCCAAACAAGAGTTACTCCTTTTGAATGGCAGAGGCTATTGTACTGCACAAACACAATTACACAAAGTACACGTTCGTTACGATGTGAAGTTGACCAAAAAAAAGAAAGTAAATTTTTGCCCCAACTCAATGTCCATTTAAAGTCTTTCTGTTTCAGACGAAGTTGCTCTGTCCTGGCACAAGCAAGAGAGGAAGCTCCAGCCACAGGTGCTGAGCTGCTCCCAGCAAGCACCCCGGCCCTTGGGTACAGAGCTTCCCTTATGTCACTAATTAGTGAAGTCAGCTGTGAACATGGGCCTGCATGTGTGCACCAGCACCAACATTCATTTGCCATTGTTGGTGCCACTGAAGCCCAGGCTGCGTGCCTGGCTAGTGCCTGGGGTGCTCCTGCTTCTCTGGGGCAACAGGAGATGCCCAGGCACCACTGCACTGGTGGGATGCCGACCTTGTGCCTGTGCCTAGGTTGCATAATTTTCCTGGACAGATGGTCCAGCAGGGTGAACCACAAGCACATACGGACATGTGTCATTACCAGGAATGTATTAACAAAGTGTTACAAAGTGAGAAGCTAATGAGATTCAGCCCATCTTTAAGCAAGGGCTCCTTCAGACGTTTCAGATGCCAACCAAGGGTTACGGAGAAGCATTTTAGGTTCTCCCATCATCTTTGCTGGAAAATAGTCAGTGCATTTTGGACGTAACCACAGCTTGTGCAAAATATTCAAAATATGACAAGTAAGTCCATCTGTCTTCAATTTTAAAAATTTACAAGCTCTACATATTTGGAGACCTCATAGGTATTATGAATTTATTTTACTTAGTGTAAGCCAGCAGTGCTACTATTCCTTCAAAATATGTTACAATTTTATTGTAACTCTAATTCTTCTCCTATAGATATTAATAGTTTCCCATGTAGCACAATCTTGAAAACATTAGGGGGTACAAGAGGGAACGGAGGATATGAACCATATGTTATTGAAGGGTTAGGCACATCTCACTATTACCAAGCAAGACAAAACTAAAATTAGGTTACACACCTGCAGATGGATAGAAACAGCTATGCATGTAGCTTGGAGGAGATGAGAATCTGGAAACCTTAAGTTGCAAAGTCATCTGACGTTAATTGTGATATGCAATAGCATCATCTTAAACAGCATCATTTAGGATATGGTGTGTTTATTGCAAAGGAATATGACAATACAGCAGAAAAGGTAATTTAATACCAGTGCAGCACCGTCCTATATGCTGCTGAAATATTTGAATTGTGATAATTAATTGAATAGCATGTTTCAAAGTTTCACACTTGAGTAGTGATCAGCAAAGCGTAGCAATGCTTAGAGAATAGCACAATGAAAACTTGTATTTTTTGCGAACCTGGGCCTTTAAAGGGGAGTTCATTCAGTATGCAACTTGATCTTTGGGGGAGTTTGGATGAAGATTTCCGTTTGCAGTGTTTTGAAAAATACTGCAAATTATAACCAAATGTGGCTGTGATTCATTTTATTAGAGCTCTGGAGTAACAGTTAAGGTACTGACCTAAACAGTGATAAAAGACAGAGATGTACATCTGGTTCAGACACAAAGAAGTTAAGTATCTAAATACAGAAGGAAAGATCCTTCGCTTGTGCAAAGCAGCCTTTTTTTATTGGCTCCACTGATGCTATACCAATGAATACCACCTGGTGACATTGCCTGTGCAAAACAAAGTGTTCAAAATTGTGTAAACGTGGGTATTTTGCACCTGTGGGTCATAGTCTTCACAACTCAAGTCATTCTAAATGGATGGTATTTCCTGTGTGCCTGATGTAAAAATTCCAGTGTATGCCACTGAAAACATGCAGCTGCACGGAAGTCTGACTTTCAGTCATTTCAGCTGGGTAATCTTAACATTGCATTCACATATCTTTTATGTCCTTACTTCCTTTATCACTTTGACTTCTAAGAAAAAAAATTGTTTCTGTACATCAGAACAAGTCTCATTGCCAGCACCAGTTACAAGCTTTTATATTTACACAGCATGATAAAAATAAAATCAATCAAACAAACAAACCAAACCAAAATAAAATAATTAATCATTATTTTAAGAAATACACAAATGCTACCTATCTGCCTAGCAACAGTAGCTAGCCAGAAGGTGTGCAGAGGGGACGTAAAATCCCCTGATTTTCTACTTATGACTTACTACCAAAACTAGCACAGTTATTGTAACTGTGTAACTGAAATTTTTCTCTCAACACATACAGAAATGAATTTGTGCTGGTGGAGAGGAAGGAACAAAGCCCCCACAAAGACAAAACAACTACACCAAGCTGCTGCTACTGAGAATCAAGGGCACAGTTAGACCTGTTTAGACCTGTTAGTTCACCTGTTTTACCAAGAGTAGAGCTTGAGTGCTTTGGAAGTTTGTGTGGAGTTTCTGTGTAGACATCTGTAATTCACATATAATGCCGCTTGCACATCCACAGGTTACCTCTGCAGCACACACAAAAAGGGTCCCATGCCTCACGACCTGCTCAGACCTAGCAAATTCTACATATTTCAGATGTGCCTGATACACTGAAAGTGTGGACCAGCCCTGCAATATACCGTGTTCGGTATGTCCTAAAGATGCTGCTGCTGGACGCGCTTGCGGCAGCCCATGTGGCCCTGCTTCTACTTAGGATGCCTGTAGACCTGCCAGACACATGAAGGAGGTGAATTCAGAGAGATCCCAATGCTGCCATTAATGTGGGGCTGTATTCCCAACAACTTGTGTCTGTGTGGCTCCTGCACAGCTTGTTGGTGTGCATAAACAGAAGGAGTAACAACCGCATACTGGTTTGACCTGTGTTCTTAAAAAAATTAAGCAACTGGTGAAGTCCTGAAAGAAGTTGCGAGGGCACATACCGTCATAAGTGGTGATTGCATCCATCTTGGCACTGGGGATGTGTCTCATCACACGGGGGAGGCATGGAGGTACTTGAGAGATAGGGTAGGAGTTATAATCTTGTTTATAAGTGGAGGTCAAATCCATACTGTCATCTCTCTTGACGTGCTTTTGGAGTGGTTTAAGTTTCTGCGGCAACACTTCACGTGCTACGTAATCTCTCCTGCGAAGAATAATTTCATTACATCTTAAGAAAAAAGTTATGTTCCTTTTTCTAGACACACAAAGAAATTAATACTTCCCCTTATCACCACAGCCTAAGAAAAGTCTGGAGGGGATACAAGCAGCCAATGAAACACACAAGCCTTTCACATTTGGAAACCTGGACTCTGCAAAAGGAACGGAGGCGGCTCTGGACAACCTCAGGCAGGCCAGGTTCCCCCTTCTCTCCACTCAGTGAGGTTAACGGCCTTACACAAAGCCATCTCTGTTCTATGGTGGAGTTACACCAGGAGACATAATTACTTTTAAAAGCCCAATAATTATAGCAGGCTACCTAGTATGCATGGGAAACATGAGTGAGGCAACCATAGCTTTCCCAGACAACACACTGTACAGCACTTCAGCCCAGGATGGGGAGAAAATAACAAAAGAGCTTTACAGCAAAACACCAGTTGAGGAAAGAAACATCAGCATGGTCAGTCAGCTTCTTCTCAGGTATCACTGTAAAAGAGCTATTTTAAGATAGCACTACTTAACTCCAACAAACCATTAAAGAAACAAGATAGAGAAGAAAATAACATCACCACCCGACACTCGCTGACCTGAACATATTTCGCTGCCCACATGCTTTGGGCAGAGACTTTGCTGCCTGGCACCAGTGAATTCAGTCTCTAACGTCAGAACAGTTTTCCACTGGTGTGCAGATTTGTTTACGCCATTAACAGCCAGCCAGGAGAAACAGTCAGCACAGGAGCTATTCTAACATTAATATTGCACTTTGCATCTGGAGTGATGCTGGGTGGGCAAGCGCCTGAGCCTCTGAATGTACTGTACTAGTTATCTGTTTTAGCAAACAGAACAAGGTTCTCAAAAGAGGAGAATTCACATTGCAAAGTTAAAGTATAGGGGTAAAAATAGAAATGCAGGAGTAAAAAATAATCCAAGAGCATCAAGAGGTGCTTAATGTAGATGTCATACATGTTGGAGCCCCTTGGCACACTTTTCTCGCCAATTTAAAGCCAATGGGTTTAAGAGGGGCCAAGAAAAGACAAGCAGGAATACAACAGGCATGCAGCGTCCTCAGTAGCCTGTACCAGGGCCAAGTACCAGGTCACAGGTAGGCAACCCTCCGCCATTGGGATCAAGAGTTTCCTGATGGTGGGAGCACCATTTCCCACTCCTGACTATTGCAACACAACAGAACCTGCAGTGGAGGTTGCTGAGGAGAAGTTGATCTGCTGACAAATCAGCAGCAACCTGCATCCAAGATGCCATGAAAAATGGTATCACCTGCAACTCCCAGGCTTTATCAAGGGGGCTTGCTGTTGCAACATGACACCCAACGCTCAGCCAAGTATTATTAGAGAAGACTGGTGACAACCCACTCTTTGCTGGCCTAGCAGCCCCCTAATAGGTGGTGGCACTTTTCCACTAGTCCTTGGTACTTTCACGCTGGGTCTGTTTTCTTACCAGTGCTGCCCAGAGGACAGCAAGACTTGCAATCCAATGGCCAGCTATTCAGGCTCTATGTTTTCTCCTCTTACAAGGGCTGGCAAATTTTATGTATTTGGTAGAGTGCTTGCTCTGAAGAAGCAATTATAAGGAGTTTCTGCACTTTCTTACTAGCCTGTTTTTCAGAAGTACTGAACTCCAGAAGTAACAGTCACTGCGGGAATCACTAACCTTGTCTGAGCAAGGATAGTTTTGCCATTTGAAGGGGAAGTTTCTAAGGAGTCCTTGACAGAACCCACATGGTGACTGCTCCTTCTTGCCCGCATTAAGAGGTCACCAGTGAGCCCCAGATTTAGTTATAGGCAGACATAAAGACGTCCAACTTTATCTCATTCTGGAGATGAAAGGCATATATAGAAGTGATGTCTGCTCTTTGAAACACTCTGATTCTTTTGGTTACTGCTGAAAACTCCCACGTAGAAAGGGGCATCCCCAATGTGAGTAACAAGTTAGGAAATTTCAGACTTCATTAGCCACATTTTTGATTTAAATTCACAACTCTTAAAAAGGCATAGGTAGGGGAAGGAGTTGGTAGAGCTTCCACGTCAGAATGAGAACAAATGGGTGACGTCAGTTGTTAAGACTTTATTAATAGCCATTGGCATCTTTTAAGTTTCTAATTCAGTTCAGAGTGATGCTGCTCATGAGTGTGCCTGAATGACAAAGGAAGTAAATATCAAGATGGGGCAGCAGCTGTTTGAGGAAAGGGAAGCTCGTGGTTTCATATTAAAGGGTAAGATTCCTATTTTTATGAGTTTCTTCTGTGGACAAGCACTTGGCACATCACTCAACCAGTAGCAGGGAAAAGCCTCCATCAGGAAAACAGGTACAATGAAAGTGTGAGGACTTCTGCTGAACACCAACATAGGTGAGAAGTAGAAACAGCCCAGCAATCCACAATGACTGCCTTGAGGAAAACACCCACATCACTGTGGGAACAGTGGAGCTGGGCTGGGGGACAGTGAATCCAGCAGGAGCCCCATGCCCAGCTCTGGGAACAGCCAGAGACAACCTTGGGCAATTAAAACATTGTTGCTCTGGTGGGCAGAAAGCCCCGGGAGCATCAAGGTTAGGAAGAACTGCAAATTGTTCCAAGAGAATGTTGTGGTTAAGCAATCAGCTCTGTGTGATAACACGACTTTGTAGTTAAGCTCCGAAAAGATATATAAGGTGTGTGTAACTAATAATAAAGGTCTTCTGTTGAACATTCATCAGGAGTCCATGTATTTCATCCCTGCACATCACTTTTTCAATCGCATGTTCTACCATATTCGCACCTCCTTGGAAGCCAGTCACTCATGTTACAGTGTACAAAGTGCCACACAAAACAAGGAATAAAAGAAAAATACTTCTGCAATATCATCCATGCTTTCCTAGACAACATTTCTGCTGTTTTCCCAGAAGCCTTCCCAAAACAGAAAGTGAGAAAAGCCAAGACCATGACTGTGCTTTTATGGTCCGTGTATTCTCTGATCAGACCACATCCCGACCTTCACAAAGTGCAAGAGACATAGCGTGCCTCCACTACAACAGCTGGCCTCAGATCTTCATCCCTCCTTCACAGATCCCTCATGAGTGTTTGTACAACTGTAACTTTGTTCTTTCCAGGCTCCCCTTATGAAAACCATTTTTCTTTTCTCTGTCACCCATCTCTCACACAGACATTATCTAAGCCATGCTCCCCCATGCTCCCACTCTCATTCACTGTTTTTCGTACTTTGTAGTCGAGATGCCTTCCATGGGTATCTGTGCCATCTCGTACGCTTCCTTTGGCTTAAATGACCCTCTGGGAAGAGTGATAGGATGAAGAGGGTATCGCTCCATGTACTCCGACAGCATGCATGGCTTCTCATTCTTCTCATAGGGCCTAGTGGGCAGGTGTGGACAACGGTGACATCTGCACAGGAAAACAACAGTACAGGAGTTAGTGACTCACAGGTGGCCGATTACTAATATCAAATGTATAAATTGGCTGCCAATTGCAACTACAAAACAGTGGATAAGTGAGCATTGCAATGACTACTACAGCCTTGATTATTTAAAGTGCAAAATCGTAACCTGCACAAAGGAAGGGTTCTTTCTGTCTGCTACTAGAGCCTGCAGTCAAAAAAGTCCATGAAGCCAACAAAAGTGACGTAAGAAAAGGAAGTGCACCCAGATGAAGAAAAAACAAGTTAATCTCAGATACAGCCAAGTATGCCATATTGTGATGGACTAGAAACTCTATTTAATGATCCCTTTGTTCTATTTCTCATAAATTTATTATCCTACTTTGCCCTCATACTGACCTCACTAGTGTAGACAACTGAGCAAAAGGGCAACAGTTCGGGAGTCTCTGTTCACCCAGGCTTGGGCAGCACTGCCCTGCCCATCTCTCTGAAAGTAATTCAGGCTGGGTACTGCAAGATCTCTCCATAATATGCACCAAAGTGAGGACAGTGAGAACAAACTGATTTTCTGAGGAAGCTCCTTCCTGACTGAAATTAAATCACCATCATGGATCGTCCACCATTGGTCACCTCCTTCTTTCCACAGGGATCAGAGATCAAGCCAGAGAATGGTGGGCAAGGCTCATCCTGTCAAAAAGAGGTTTGGGATCACACCCTCAGATTTCTTCCCAGAGACATAACACTTTATGTCTCTTTCTGTTTTGAGTCAATGCAAAGGTGGCTGATTAAGGACTTCAGGAACCAGCCCACAGGAATTACAGTCAGAGGAGGAGGCCTCTCATTTTGTGTCTCATACATCACTCCTGCCAAAGTCCAAGTGTTCCCTACCAGATGTATGTTTTCCAGTGCTACATCTAGTCCAGAGATGAATTACTCATTTGAAAGGGCTTACATACTCAACAAAGTCCTTGTTAAATTAAATATTGAGCAATCTAGGATCAGTGGATGTCTGATTACATAAATCTATACAGATAACTTCTGGTCTACATTCAAGGGTACACCTTCAAGTACTGAATCATTTTCCAAACTAGCCCAAGAGGGGAAGAAGTGCCCAGAGGGGTCAAATAAAATTCAGCATCTTCTTAACAAGCCAGTTTCTCAGCTGCATTACAAATCCTTCTGTGAAATCATAAATCAGGAGGTGTTGTAGTAGATTCATTTTTGCCTTAGAGAAGTTTCGAGCTTGGACCCAAAGGGAGTCTTTATAGGCAGTAAGGCAGATTATTCCTGTCAGTTAAAATATTAGAAGACCTTAAGGTGGAAATATCACCAAAAAAAAAAAAAAAAAAACCAAAACTTGCCCCACTCTCTTAGAAACATTATAAAATTCCAGCTTTCACATAACTGGAAGAGAGACAAATAGGAAAACAAAAAAAAGACAAGTATGCTCATTCTTGCTGGTCCATGTGACCTTGCTGGAATGGATTTTGTGACAAAAACCTTCCAAACACAGGCTGCACTGACACTTTCTGGCCACACTTGTGGTCTCCCAGTGTTCCTAGGAATCATTCTTCATTCTCCAAGGAAGAATCTTCCTGTTCTTTCTGCTTCAAATCTGCTGGCTTCCCACCACCCCTCAGTGCACTTTTGTCCCCCTACTCTCTTAAAGCCTATGATGCATCAAGCTATTCTTCAGCCTGGCTCTGGAGTGTGCTGATAAGGCTTTTTATGGCAAATGTTAGCTTTTGTTAGCTATGTTAGCTTTTTATGGCAAAACTGCACTCAGGCCAGAGTGGGGGAAACAGCTGTACTGCCTCGTTCGTGGTGGCCCGGCGTACGGTGCAGACAGTGGCCAACAGTAGCGTTTTGCAAACAAGGAATGGCTGGCCAGGAGTGAAGTAATGAGACTTCCCTGATGCCGTCATTTAGCATCCCATCACAGCTCAGCTGCAGACACAGGGTTTGGAGGGGCTCACTTGTGACACCGTGGTTTCCCAAGCGGTCCAGAGCAGAAGCTTTGCGCAGCTCCCTGCCCCTACCAGGCAAGCTCGCTGCTGCAGGTGGGTTATTCCACATCCTGACGGACACTTGCGTCCTGCACCTGCACCACGGTAGTGCTGTTGGCACTGGGGAAGGGGAGGGGTCCCGCGGGTGAGCAGGACAAGGGTGGATAGTGCACGTGCACCTCCAAAGACGCCACAGAAGCAGGCAGGGAACAACAGGTTGGGGAACCTGTGCTTTTCCCCTCGCAGACGCTGCTGGCGGCGTGAATGCTAGGGGGCTTCTCAACAGCCCGGTATGGGAAAAAGACCAGGATCTCCTACAGGGACCAGCAGCCCCAGGCCGCCAAGCTCTTCGCCTTAGGATGAAATTAAGCCTTCAGCATGATCTGCCATCACAGGTGGCTTTTCACCTCAAGTATTTGCCCACTCTTCATGTATTCAATTCTGCTCTTTTTGCTGAGCTTCAGAGCGCACAACAACAGAATGAGATATTTCAGAGGTAGCTTCTGGGGAAAGCATTTTCCCACAAATAAATCCTTCCTGACAGGGCAGAGAAGTAAACCTCAGTGTTTTGTCTTCTATTATTTTGCACTAAATTGTGATGTACGCCCACAGATTTTACAGTAGAAATCACTGTATTACAGATTGTGAGCAGAAAATTATCATCAGTGATAATTCACCACCAATATATGATACTATAAAAGCTTTGCTTCTTCATCCAGAGAGATATTCCTGAAAATGTTTTTTACTGGAGAATAATGTAAACAACAGAGCAAGAATCTTAATAGCAAGGAATGAAACAATGCTAGACTTCAAGGTTTGCTACACTTTACTACTTCTTCTGGTACGATAAATATTTATAAAGCAACTACATGCTTCTTCAGTACTGAAGTCACACTGTTACATGACTGCAGCAAGTCAGCACACTAATGTCAGAGCTAAACAGTTAAAATTACTGTATAAACGTTTTGATATTGCAGTTAACAAACTATACCCTATTTTCTAAAAACTGCTGAAACCTAAATTTTGACATGTGTTACACTTGCTTCCTTAGAAATTGGGGGGTTTTGTCTAATTCTACTGTGATTTTCACTTGTGCGAATTACACTTTACTTGATTGAGGTCTGTCAAGTTAGCGTGGCCAACATTACTAACAAAATATAACAACAAGGAAGCACATAGGGGCTTTTTTTGTTTACCAAGAATCGTGGATGAATAGCAGACTCTTTGAGGGTAAAAAGAATGTAGCTCCCTGCTTTCAAAGGATTTGGGTTCATCTAAACAGAAGCTGAGATGAAACATGTAAGCAATTTATCAGCTTACATCAAATACTTTTTTAAACCAGGAAAGAAAACCTAGAGACTTGGCTCAGGACCAGAATTCAGGATGTTTGAATTTCTGCATTCACCAGAGCTTCCCTGACCAGCACAGCTCTCCAGCAACTAAAGATAAAATATAGCCCTCTCCAGAGAAGAAAGTGCAGGAATCATGTAAGATTTATGAATTTCTCAAGACAGGTCTCTCAAACTTAAGTGATTTTTTAAATGTCTGTGATTAATCACAGAAGATTATTACAGTGTGCTTAAAATGCAGGAGGAATGGTAAGAAAGTTGTACTACTAAAATCCTAATTTATGCCTATTATATGGCTTACTACTGGTGATTACTGTCCATAGAGGTCATGGATACCACGGTATTACTGCTTGAGAGAAAAAAAACACATGAGGCTCAGAAATGGCTGAACTGTCATTCAGGAGAATTTATAGTTTTCCTTTGTAAAAACCACTGGTCTTCAGACCAACCCTCATAGGGAAAAGCAACATCTCCTCAACTACATAATCTACTTATTGTACCACCTCTAATTTCCATGAGAGGTCAGTCAGTCAGTATCACGGAAATCTCTAGTTTAGGTGGAATGATGACACTGTCCAAAGAAAGACAGGGATATAAAAATGTGCCAAAGAACCAGGGCAGGCCCCAATAGCAAGAACTGATTGCAAACAGTCAGGCTGCAAAGAAAGTCACTGAAGATGAGTCGTTATTTGTGCAAATCTCTTCTCTTCTAAGCAACAGAGATGCAGAGGCTACCTGACTGAGTTACAAAAAGATGGATAACAGATTAGATGTTCGTGAAGAGAAGAAAAGCATACATGTGCAAAGTATCAAAGTATATCACATATAAATATTGGATATGGTAATAATATGAGGAAAATTAAAACACATTGTAGACAGGGGCATAAGGAAATGACGAGGCTCTACTTTTAGATGGTGAATGATTTTGAAACAAAAAGTAAATTCAGAATGAAAGCAAGAAATCCCTTGAGAGAAGCCTGAAGTCCCTGTGATCGTAAAAGTATAGAAAACATTAATCTGAAACCTTTGGAAGGTTAACTGTAATTCCTACACAGCTCAGAAGGTTTTTTTCTTTGTGTCCTATCAGGACACGGAAGTCAGGATGCCAAACTTCATTTATTCCCAAATACATACATTCACCAAATACCAGAACAAACCGATCAGTAATCACATCAAAATGAATAAAAGTGACAGTGGAGAAACAGATTTGCACATTTGCACAGTCTTCGCTGTGATTTTGCACAAAAGTTTAACAACAGAGAAACATATATTTGTAGATGTATACTGCTTATCAGCATCAAGGAATTAACTATATGATTGCTCGGTCTTCCAAATTCACCTTCATCAGAAGGCCACCACTGAGAATCCGGGGCAGCTGGAAGGTGGACAGTACCCTGGAAGAGGACAAAACCCTGGGGTTCACTATTACATGTCACTGTGATTGTGTCCCTGTCAAAAGTTGCACAAAGTCATTATGGTCATCCTCTTTTAGTGACCTAGTGAACTCTGAGCAAGGCTCTACATTAAGCTCACTATACTCCTCATGGCCACTCTTGCCTTTATTCACACTTTTTATCTTGCTTTCCACATGTTGAACCACGAAAAGAAAGTCTTTGATATAATTGTCCTATTAATCTCATGTGAACTAACCATCAAAGAACAACCATTGCACTGTTTCTTCACATGGTCATTAATACGATTTTAGATGCTACCGCTACAGTTCAGAGGGTTTTGTTGACTTATCCGCACTTCAATACCAGAAGGTTCACAAGAGATAATTTGATGAAATACATACTATCTTCCTACTTCTCTTCTACTTGTCCTCTTTGAAATAATGTAAGCAAAGATTAATAATGACTCATTTAAAAGAGAAAGCATAGCAAGTAGGAAGGAACTCTTAAAGATCCCAACTGTCACTAACCCAAAAAACAACTCCACAAAACCAGGCAATCATGTAGATTGAGTAAGTCTTTTACATTGTCAGAATTCACTCATCCTAGCTAAGTTCAGCAAACAATGGAGAAACTGGTGCCAAAACTCAGTTTCAGGGGTTCCAGGAGCAGTCATGGCGAAAGCACACACTAAACGTTTGCGGTTGCATTACTTTTTTCAGCTGACCCAAGACGTTAGTAAAAGGAAGGTTGAAACAGTCCAATA
Organism: Chionis minor; assembly: GCA_013398295.1. Lineage (NCBI taxonomy): Eukaryota > Metazoa > Chordata > Aves > Charadriiformes > Chionidae > Chionis > Chionis minor. The sequence continues at coordinate 1,003,350 of VZSF01001885.1, read as the reverse complement.
ACTTCAGTAAATTATTTGTGAAAACAGTATCCTTTGAAATTGGTCTATGCTCTTGACAAGAAACAGGTAGATATCTACATCCAGGGACACTAAATTTGGGTCGTAATGGGTATAACTTTCACAAAATGAATAAAGCGGTTTATCTGAGCCCTCTAATTGAGAGCAAAGTTTCATATCCCTCTCCCCCAAGAAAGCAGTCAAAGCGTAATTAGACCTGTCATGAAGTACTATAATGCCATCCTTACTGCAAGCCTGAGAACTCTCAGATTTCAGCACATTAGCACAATCACTGCAGATCACATTTTACACAAACTCATTATGATGGATTTTGTGACTTACTAAATCATGACCTAGTGAGGTCTGTCCTTGTGTATGCACTGCAACGAACCAGCAATGATGGAGCAAATACCAATTTTTTTTATATTCTATCCTGGACAGCTCTACCACAGGTCAGGTAGAGGTGCACACTTGATATTTATCTGAGACAGAAAGCTCAAAAGGTATTTCAAGAAACTAAAAAACTAAGAGATTCACGTATGGTTCCTCAGAAAATTCCTCTGTAAGCCACAAAGATTAACCAGTTTGAGTAGACAATGTAGTTTCTGTATGTGAAACGAGGTGTTTGAAAGTTTAATGTCAATAATATTACTGCAGACAGATGCCAACGAGGTCTGCCTGCACTTAGGTTGCAGATGAGGTCAGTAAAACCTGACAGGCACAAAGGGGGCAGAGACAAGACAGTGACAACTTACCCACTGCAGTGCTGAACAGTTCTGTGGCATTAAAAGCTTGCAGGGCTATTATGGACTGGAAAACAACACCTTTGAAAGAATGATCATTCCATATGGAGACATCAAATGAAAGCAACATTCCTTCTAGACTGATGACTACCAAGAGCTGATTGTGTGGATGACAAGCATCATTAGATGTTACATTTTCTGCTTGAACATTCACACTATATAGGAACAAACTTCATGCAAGTAACTACATTAGAAGCTTGGAGAGACTCAGAAAAACTTGTCGTTAGATACCCCCTACACTGCAAGACTGGTGGCCAAAAGAAAAGCTGCAATTAAGGCCATCAGAGAAAGGCATGAGGGAATGAATGACTACTGAAGACCTCGTGGTACATCTAGTGTGCCTGCGGAAATGCTAGGAAATTGATTACGTAGATTAATCTTGCCATTCTTTCTCAGTCTGAAATATACTGATCATATATTATCTCAGGTGTCAGTTGTATAGTACTGAATATAGAATTCTATAGAATAGAGTGAAGAATTGATCTCATCGATGTTTACAATACTTGGGAGGGTGACAGGAGGAGGGGGCCAGCCTTTTTTCAGTGGTACCCAGTGACAGGACAAGGGGCAATGGGTATAAACTCAAATATAGAAAGTTCCATCTGAACATGAGGAGGAACTTCTTTACTCTGAGGGTGGCAGAGCACTGGAACAGGCTGCCCAGAGGTGGTGGAGTCTCCGACTCTGGAGACATTCAAACCCCCACTGGACGCCATCCTGTGCAACCTGCTGTAGGTGGACTTGCTCTGGCAGGGGGGTTGGACCAGATGATCTCTAGAGGTCCCTTCCAACCCTTAACATTCTGTGATTCTGTAAAACAGTCATCAGGTTCTTCTGGACAGATGGCTACCAGTCCTTGCCTAGACGATGGAGGATTAAAAAAATTGAGTACATCCACACATATTGAGGTCAGGAATGGCAAATAGTAACACACATGTGAGTGAATTAATGGCCTTCTGGCTGCAGACAATGCTAAGCCAAAAAACAGAAAACATGCATCCTCACAAAGGAGCTGTTGAATCAAAGTTTATTCTGTGTCAGTACTCATAAACATGTGAGATCTTAAATGGAGAGGTTGTTCTTTTACAAATGTGAAGCAAAAGCAAATCCCTCAATCCAAACTCCCCAATTCTGAACTCCCCTGGATTTTCACTTTGGACACAGACATCTTGTTTAGCCTCTATGTAATAAGGAGCTGAGGCAAAATCTTGGCTGTCTGAGCATCACAAAGATTTAAGAATATTTAGATTTAATTCAAATGATGATTACTTCAGTTCTAAATAGAAAAAAAATGATAGACTATTACTAGTTGCTCTTATTCCAGCTAATAGTTTGTTTTATATACTCAGACAAAGGAAAGTGCAGTCCAGCTGATAATGGGGAGAAAAAAGTAGGGAGATAATGGAAGGAGCTGAAATATCCATGAAAACTGAAAGGAACCTAAGCTATCTAACAAAAAGCACAAGTTTCTCGATAATGAGGTCCAAAGTTGCTCTCCTCCACACTGTTGCAAAGCATGAGTAAGTACAGAAAGTGAACTGAGGCATGACAGCAGCATAGAAACTAGCATCATAAACTAGACATAAATTAGACAAACTCTCTTTAAAGAAAGCGGTGAAACATATAAAAGTACTCAGGGGAAACTGACAGAGAAGGGTTTGAGAGTAAAATTGAATGCTTAAATAATAAGCTTTTTAATAATTTCTCAGATGTGAATTCATCAGTTTCAAACAGAAGAATTTTCCCATGGTTTTCTGCTAAATTAACAGGCATTGCCTTTACCTCTGCTGAGATGGAGCATACTGGAAAACAACAGAAAGTGTTATTCAGAGCTGCATTTGATCTTGAGAAACTACTGTGTATCTAGTGCAAGCTGCTGAAGAAGGTTCCTCTTGAGGAAAAAAATGAAAACATTGTGCCTCTGCTGACAGATTTTCCACCAGTGAATCTCACTTAACTTACACCCCCTGATAAAATAAGAAGAATTAGCATTGTCTTATTTCTACCAGTGGAGGTAAAACCAAGACTACGTGACTCTGCAGAAGCTGACAAAGGAAGACTCTATTCAATCCAGTGGGTGCTGAAGTCTGGCTTCATCGGTGCCTGGGCCATGTGCCCTGCAGGCTGTTCTTCCTGCTCTAGCACTACACCAGAAGAGCACAGCAATACACTTTTTACCAACAACTGAGCACAATAAGAGGGACTCAAAAGAAGGAGCCAAGCTCAGTTACCGTTTGTTCAGTAGGCAAAGGACACTGATGTGAATGACAGCAAGCTTGTCAGCTCCTCAGCCTCTGCTTCCAAACTGGCTAAAGAAGTGCTGTGCTCTCCTTCCAATCAGAAGAGGTAACAGTCCAATCATGAAAATGATGTGGCCATTGCTACTTGAAAGACACACAGGTCTAAACCAGAAATCATGCTGTATAACCACGCTTTAATGGCAGATGTCTCCCTCAAAGGTGAGAGCCAAGACAGAAACCTCTGCAAAACAAGAAGCAGGATTCTCAGACAGGATTTTCTATGAAAGCTTATAGCCTTGTTCTCACTTTGAATGAGGGCTACATTACCTTGTTACGTGACACAGAGAAGGAAGAAATCTTTTTTGAGCAGAGGACCGAATTTCCTCTGTCTGAAATAACAGGATATCTGCATTGAACTATATCTTCACAGAATCACTTAGGTTGGAAGAGACCTTTAAGATCATCAAGTTCAACCATAAGCCTCACATTGCCAAAACCACCCCTAAATCATGTCCCTCAGCACCACGTCTACCTGTCTTTTAAATACCTGCAGGGACGGCGATTCCACCGCTTCCCTGGGCAGCCTGTTCCAATGCTTGACAACCCTTTCTGTGAAGAAGTTTTCCTAAGATCCAATCTAAACCTCCCCTGGTGCAACTTGAGGCCATTTCCTCTTGTCCTGTTGCTTGTTACTTGGGAGAAGAGACTGACCCCCACCTCGCTACAACCTCCTCTCAGGTAGCTGTAGAGGGTGATAATGTCTCCTCTCAGCCTCCTTTTCTCCAGGCTAAACAACCCCAGTTCCCTCAACTGCTCCTCATAGGACCTGTTCTCCAGACCCCTCACCAGCTTCGTTGCCCTTCTCTGGACACGCTCCAGCACCTCAATGTCTCTCCGATACTGCGGTGCCCAAAACTGAACACAGCACTCGAGCTGCGGCCTCACCAGTGCTGAGTACAGGGGCACAATCACTTCCCTGCTCCTCCTGGCCACACCATTCTTGATACAGGCCAAGATGCCATTGGCCTTCTTGGCCACCTGGGCACACTGCTGGCTCATGTTCAGCTGACTGTTTACCAGGACCCCCAGATCCTTTTCTGCCAGGCAGCTTTCCAGCCACTCCTCCCCAAGCCTGTAGCACTGCCTGGGGTTGTTGTGACCCAAGTGCAGGACCTGGTGCTCAGCCTTGTTGAGCCTCATACCGTTGACCTCGGCCCATTGTTCCAGCCTGTCCAGATCCCTCTGCAGAGCCTTCCTACCCCCAAGCAGATCAACACTCCCACCTCATTTGTTGTCACCGCAAACTTACTGAGGGTGCACTCAATCCCCTCATCCAGATCATCAGTAAAGATACTAAACAAGACTGGCCCCAAAACTGAGCCCTGAGGAATGCCACTTGAGACCTGATACCAACTGGATTTAATGCTGTTCACCACAACTCTCTGGGCTCGGCCATACAGCCAGTTTTTAACCCAGTGAGGGGCACATCTGTCAATGCCATGGGCTGCCAGCTTCTGTAGCAGAATGCTGTGGGAGACTGTGTCAAAGGCCTTACTGAAGTCCAAATTTTCAACTGTTTCTTTACTACAAATACAAGAACAAAACTGTGCTACACATGGAGACCTTTGATACCTGTATTAGAGTCTTTCAAGTCCAGTGTGGGAAACCTATTCTGTATTTTACAAAATATTGTCAGTTGCAGCCACACCAAAGAGGATAAAAAAGACAAGCAACAGTCTTTGAAAACCTTTCAACTGAAGATATGTATTGATAGAAAGCACTGTGAACTGCAGTTTTGGACAGGAACTGCCAGAACTGACTTCATAATTGGTGCAGGAATTTATTTCTACATACACAACACTTCAGCTGCCATTGAAAACACCAAAAAAGATGACCTGGCCTTCTGGATGCTGGAGAAAAACCCAGCAACAAAGCAGAAGCAAACATCCCAATCTTCAAGATGGGTAAGAAGGAAGACCCTGATAATTACAAGCCTATCAGTCTCACTTCAGTGCCTGGTAAAATTATGGAGAAGGTTATTCTGGGAGTTACTGAAAAACACTTGGAAAATGATGCAGTCACTGGTCACAGCCAACACAAGTTCACGAGGCGGAAGTCCTGTTTAACTAAACTAATTTCCTTTTATGATGAGGTCACCTGTCAAGTCGACCAAGGGAAGCCAGCAGACATGGATTTTTTTGGATCTTAGCAGAACTTTTGATACTGTCCCTTACAGTGTCCTTCTGGACAAAATGTCCAGCATACAGCTAGGCAAATCCATAATACATTGGGTGAGCAATTGGCTGATGGGTCGGGCTTAAAGAGTTATAGTAAATGGGGTCACATCAGGCTGGTAGCCAGTGACCACTGGGTCCCAGGGCTCAGTTATAGGGCCAGTGCTCTTTAATGTTTTTATAAATGATCTGGACATGGGAGTGCAATGCACATTAAGTTTGATGATGATACTAAGCAAGAAGGAGCTATTGACTCCCTTGAGGGTAGAGAGGACTTAGAGAGGGACCTGAATAGACTAGAGAGCTGGGCAACCACCAACCACACAAAATTTAACAAGACCAAGTGCAACATTCTCTACCTGGGAAAGGGTAATCCTCATGTACATACAAACTGGGGGACGAGAGGCTGGAGAGAAGCCTGGTGGAAAGAGATCTGGGGGTTTGGGTTGATGGCAAGTTGAATATGAGTCAACAGTGTGCCCTAGGAGCCAAAAGGGCCAACCACGTTCTGGGGTCCATCAAGCACAGCATCGCCAGCCGGTTGAGAGAGGTAATTGTCCTACTCTGCACTGATGCAGTCCCACCTCGAGTACTCTGTGCAGTTTTGGGCATCTCAATATAAGATGGACATGAAACGACTAGAGCGTGTGCAGAGGAGGGCGACAAAGATGATGAAATGTCTCAAGGAAAAGACTTCCGAGGAGCAGCTGAGGTCACTTGGCATGCTCATCTTGGAGAAGAGAAGGCCGAGGGGTTACCTCATGACAGCTTCCTCCAGGTAGGCACATCTCCTCTGGCGACCAGTGAAAGGGCACAAGGAAATGGAACGAAGCTGTATCAAGGGAAGTTCAGATTGGATATTAGGAAAAAGTTCTTCACTGAGAATATAGTCAGTCACTGGAACAGGCTCCCCAGGTGTTGTGGTTTGGGCCAGACTGGCCACTCAGATGAATGACAGATGCTCTCCCCAACATCTCTCTCCAAGGAGAGGGGGGAGACAGAGAAAGAGACTTAGGGGTTTAGAAGAAACTTAACTGTTTAAATGAAATATTATTAATAAAAACGAAATAATGAAATATGTACAAAACTATATCAGGTTCCCAGGACGACAATCATGTCACTGGCAGGCACTGGGAAAGTCCCATACTAGACTCAGTGACAGATAGGAACTGCATTCTGGATCTGGATTCAAGAATGCACAGATTATGCTCAAAGGCAGACAAACAGACACAGTCCTTTTCAGAACCCGGCCATTGAAGAGACCTGACCCTTTGATCCCTCAGCATTTGTAATGAGCATGATGCAGATGGGATGGAATACCCTGTGGGTCAGTTTTGGGTCACCTGTCCTGTCCGCTCCTCCCCACAGGTGTGACCCCTCTACGCTCTTCTACTTCTGACCCTCCAACGGGGCAAATAACGAAGTTGTTTGGCCTTGGGTGTTCTATAAATAAGTGTAAGCAAGAGCCTCCCTGCATTCCAAGCCTTGGCATCAGCTATAAGCATGGGTCTTATCACTCAGAGTGAAGTTTCTGCACAACATGCTGTTAATTTCAGTAGTTAGAAGAGGCTTAGCTAAAAAGTAAAACTACTGAACAGAAAATTCATTCTGTTTTACCTCAAACCAGGACACCAGGGAAGCGGTCATGGCAGCAAGCTTGTCAGAGTTCATGAAGTGCCTGGACGACACTCTTAGTCATATGCTTTAATTTTAGGTAGTCTTGCAAGGAGCAGAGGGTTGGACTCAATGATCCTCATGGGTCCCTTGCAACTTGAGATACTGTATGATCCTGTGATTCCATGGAGTACATCTATATTGTGGTGGTAGTCTGAGTCCCTTCTGTCTGCTCCCACATATCGCTCTTTCCTCTCTTGCAGAGACCTTTTTTTAGAAAGGAGAAATTGTCTGCCCAGCAATCTCCGATTCCTCCCAGAATCTCATCCATTTTTTTCAAACCTTGCTTCAAAACCTGTGGGCCACATACACTTCCACAAACCTTGCCTGGAGCCAGCAGCAGGTAGAATGGAGATCCAACCCCACAGTTTGCTTATGTTGCCTATGCCCTTATTTTTCCTGCAGATTCATTACCGCTTTAGCGTGTTCTCTAAGCTTGGACAATTTTCCTGACACAGCAGTGGGATGCTGTGCAATTTGTAAACATACAGATCACAGCCCAGTGTCCTCAAATTTAAGACTTAGAGTATTTATGTTTTCCAAAATAACTTCACCAATTAATTTCTATATTATAAGAAATTGGAACCGATTTTCATTGTTTTTAGGGCAAAACAGTAATTTTGCTTCAGAGACAGCTGAAGAGAATTTTAAAAACTGCTATAGATTCAGAGAACCTGGAGCAATGCCTTCTGCAGATAATTTAGTTTTACACCAGTGAAATGAGGATTTATTCCTCTGCAGTGAGCAGATTTAAACTGAGGTACAACAGCAGTACCTGAGAGGCAAATAAGGTCTTGTGCTCTTTTAACAGGAGTTAAAGGGTGCCGAGCCTGGTGCCGCAGTAAAAATGAAGGTTTCTGCAAAATGATTTCCAAAAGCGCGTTTTCACCAACTGTTCCAGCTTTCAGAAAGCATAAGACAAGTGCTGATAAAAGTTTGCCAGAAGGTCTCCAGCATTTGCTTGCTGTGATTTGTCATTTCTAATACACTCTGCATCGTGCAAGCCAAGAAAGGAAAGGGGTAGGGGGCAGGGGGAGATTTACAAACAATTCCCTCACTCCTAACATTACATTTGTCCCTCCACATGCAAAAGGAAAGTCAGTTTTCCACTACTACTTTTGTATTACATTTACAACCTGAAGTGCTATGGAGAAGTCTGGTTAGCAACATGGTAATACAATCACACAATATAAACAGCAAGGAAAGACCGTAAACTGCTCTAGGAGTCCATCTAGCTTGGAGAATTGCAGGCAAACTTTGACTAACTTAAAAGAGACAGTCGCATTGCTTTGCCAGGATGGAAGATCCTGAGCCATAAAAGAAACCTTTTGATAGGAAAAAAGTGAAATGGAATACGTCAGAAATATACATCAGGATAGACAGGAAAATATACGAAGAAAATTTTAAGTTTCCTGTTGAACTACTCCTTCTATAAAAGAATTCCAGCCATGAGGAAGCTGTCAGAAATCCTGAAAATCCTAACAGCTTTCCATTTCTGGAAATGGAAAAATGGACAATCAGTCATTCTTCACTGCTGGCAGGCGATGCGCTTCCACATTTCCAGAGTTATAAAATAACACAATCAGCTCCTTTGGAGAGATTAATTTCCTAGTTCATGCTTCCCTGTAGTAAAAAGCCTCTTGTATTTTCATCTCTGTCTTACCAGACTTTCACCAGTTGTAAGTTTGAACTGGATCCTGAATTATCTACAGCTTTTCTTGGTCAGCATTGTCTTATCCTAAGAAAACAATAACTAACACTAACTACCATATCTATACCTTGGATAGATTCTGTTAGCTGTGGAAAAAGCACACATTTCTGGTGAAAACTTTGAGGAGTCTCACTTTCTGCAAAGAGATATAGATAGCTGACATCAAACTGGACCTTTTGATAGTGGCTTCATCATAGGGCCCTCTAAGCAAAACCCAAACAATGTTGTAGCTACTATCTCCTCTTTTTTTTTTTAATAATGACTTGATTTTTTCTAGAAGTGTGTGAACAGTAAAAGACAAAAAAAGACATATAAGCCTTGCATATATGACTCCGTTTCTACCACAATCTTTACATAAGATATTTCTATTACAGCTGCACATGGCTGTTTATGCTCTAATGCTAAAAGCACACATGACAATTGATAGTCACTGTTACTGTGCTCTTTATATTGAACATTTCTATAAATCTCCCTGAGATCTCTTTTTAAAAATTATTCAACTATTAAAATATGTTCCATGAGGCACAATGAACAACCAGAACTTCAGAAATTCTTTGCATGTATCGTCAAGCAAGTATGGAAATAGATACAGAATTTAAGGAAAATTACTTCTTTTGCTAAGATATTTAGCTAGCAAGCAAGTTGCCATTTTGTCCTGTCTTAGAAATGGGGAGCAGCAAGCTTGGAACTCACAGAAAACATTAAGACTACAAGTTCTTCTGCAATTACAAACCATTACTTTTAATGCACATACCACACAAAAGTCAATATGTTACGAAAGAGGTCACACTAGGTAATCATGTGTCCTAGGCTTGAAATTTATTTACAAATCTCCTTAAGGGATGTACATACCTATCTTCCCTTTGAAATCTGTTACCACAGATTATTTGCCTTCAATATTTAAAAGTTTTTTAAAAGCCAGTGTATTCCTTCGAGACATGCCAATACAATAGCGAATTGTTTACAACCATTCATTCAAGAGTGACACCTGCCGCCAAAATGTGCTCCCTTCGCCTTATTTCAGTACTAGCAATACCATTCTTTCTGCCAGCCAGCACCAGGCTGCAGCACATCAAACTATTCAGTCATGAACCAGTTATTTGAACACTTAAACAAAGAATAGTAAGAATTATGGAAGGATCAGTGACATTCCACATGTAAAATTTCCCTGAAATATGTTCTCTTGTAGCCAAAATTTTATTAAAAAGTTTTTACTTAAAAGTTTCTAGTTCTGCCTTTGGCCAACTCTGTCCAGGTACAGTGTGATGCCTAAATTTTGCAAATGTGGGCGCTAGAATTTATTAAGGTCTTTTGCTCATCTTACTTTCCTAAAATCTTCAGAGAAACCTAAGATACTTCCAGATTACACAACTTCTAATGAGGGTAAATTTGCACAGAGTGAATTTCAGATACTTATCAACAGCCATATGTAATGATCTGAATACTAGAGCCCTTTTGGCAGAAAAATATGATGCTTTCAGAGTTTGTAAACATGGAATTTGTAAGAATGAAAAATTGAATTCAGCTCTCGTAAGCTTTAGAAAGGTTTTAAAATACCAGCTTTTACCACAATCAGGTTAACTAAATCAGCAAGCACTATTAGGTTTTAGAAGGAAAAAATACTCTTTTAATTAAAACTGCCGTAATATTTTCTGGGTTTTCTTTCTGGAAACCTGCAGCTTGTGTACTTTCTTACAAGGCATTAACTTGTGAAGCCTTTTCTTTATGAAACTACATATGCATAAGCACAATACAGCTAGAACAGAAGCCAAAGCATTCGAGGCAGAGCACATGGCACCAAGTGGCTAAGTCACAGCAGCTGTAGCATCACCTAGCACTGCATTCAATTTTGGTCAGAGTAGTTTGCAAATGCCCCACTGCAGAGACAATTGAAAACATGGGTGCAGCAGCCCCGTCTATGAGAAACTCACAGGTATCGGTGAGTTGTGATTACCCACGGCCCCTGGCAGCACGACAGACCATCCAGTACAGAAGGTAACACATGGTAAAGAGAAAAACCCCGGGAGAAGTAGTAAAACATCACACCCAAGGACATCCCATGTTCTTATACAAGGCCATCATCCACGTCTCAAATTCATCAGGAGATCAGGGTGAGAGTGTTCTCTGCCCTGAGGTTTGTGCTGTCCCTGCACCAGACTGGAGGGACAGGGTCCTTGGATGCAGTACAAAGCACCCCTGTGTCAGGCAAGAGAAACCTCAGAAATCAGTATCCATCTGCTATGCCTATCCTGCACGGTAAAGAAGTTCCGGATTACATGTCATTGGGCAGTGTGGTTCTGCCCTGGCAGCCAACCCATTCAATTCTCCCATGACAGATGCCTACCATAAAAGTTACCAATGTTTTTTTTTACTTAACTGGTGTGTCAGTTGAACTATGCCTACCCAGGTGAAGCCACTCTCACTGCCCTTTCACTTTCTCTTGACAGTCAGATTGATTGGCATTCTGAAACGCATGAGATCGTGTTAAAACAGTCATTCAGAATTGTGTTCTTTCTTTTTCCCACGTGCATCTGTCAAACTTTCCAAATTGCAGGCATAACATACTGATGGGAATTTTAATTGCTGCATTTTCCTTTTCCAGTTGCTTCCCATATGGCCATTTCTATGAAGAAAACTGCAAATTGTTCTGTAAATTTAAATTTGTGAAGTGTTATATAGTCACTGATGTCTTAGTGATTACTTAGTTTACATGCATTCCTGACCAAATCCCTAGGCTGACTCCAGAGTGTAAACTAGTACCTTTTCATTGACACATGCTTTGTACATAGTGTTGCTAAACACCATAATCGACAAAGCACACCTATATTTCAAAGCAGTTTCTGGAAATGCTAGGAAACATGAAGGGGCTTTTCTCCAGAATTTTTCCATTTTGAAGCAGCAGGCTCTGATCACATAAATAATTTGAGAGCACAGTAAGTAACTCCACCAGCCCTTTTGACAGCCAGCTAGGATCTCAGAGGCTACTTCTTGTTCATTCATGCTGAAAACAGTTCCTGCAGGTTTCCCATCAAGAAAAGTCTCTACAGGAGCCAGGAATGTGGAGAGAAGAAAGCTGCAAGCTGAGAGCAGATGCTCTCAGATGTATAGAGAGATGTGAGAAAGGTGCCAGGGGCTGGAAGCAGCAAAGAGGAACACCCGAAACTAGAAGGAGCAAATGTGCTTAGAGGGCGGATGGGGAGAAACCACACAGGAAGACAATAAAGGCACTGTCGGACCTTAGACAAAAGGACAGGCAGTGTTGTAACAATGGATTGGAAGGAATTACAGAAAGCCCTCAGAGGTAAAAGGGTACCCAAGGCTTAAGTGGGAAGGAAGAGCTGTGGGAGAAGGGAGAATTGGTGTTAAACAGCCATTTTGAAAATCCAGATTTTGCTTTTAGTCATCAGTTTAACTTTAACTGGACAACTTGCACTAGTTGCAGAATAACCTGGCAAAATACACGCTGTGTCTTTGGCATGTTAAAGCCCTCTTACACCACTGCATTAACTTGCAGGCACATGTACTCACAATAGCTTGCTAGCCTGAGGTACTCAGTCCCTCTAAAATCCAAATATAACAGACTGAAAACACACTTGTGTGCAGCCTTTTAATGCTAAGTGGTGTGCATAAGAATATTTATAATAAAAACATACATAAATGTTTGAAATCTGACATCCTTCATGCCTGGCTTTTGGCTTGTGCAAAGCTGGTCATCACACAGTCTTGAAAGCCCCAACAGCGGTGTTTACTGGGAATCCAAGTGCAAATATTACACTAACCCAATGTCACAAATTAACAAACTTCTGCCATCTTGCATGTTGAAAGAACTACTTTGATAAGGACAGCGTGGTTACTTTTTCATAAGTGACTGGAAAGGCTGTGCGCAAACTATGTAATTTGAAGTTTTCTGATGTCATATTCCTCTTAAGCACTACACACAGTTCTTAAATCTTACAACAGTTAATGGAACCAAATGTGCAAAATGAAGCATTCAAAAACGAAGAAACACTGGCCTGTAGCAGCCCAGCCCAGCCCTGTTGTCGATGTTGACTACGGAATAGCTTAATTTACACAACCAAGCCCCGAATTTTCCAGAGGTAAAGACTCACTTGAGAGCCACGATTTCAAAGAATTTGGATCTTTTACCTTTGCTTGTTTGTTTTGGAACTGTTAGCATGTGTTGCTGTAAACAGGTCATTAAAAACAGCTGCAAGCACATCACTTATGAATGCGGATTAGGAACCAGCATGTGGGAATAAGTGGCAACAGCACACAATATTTAGACTGTGGCATCTTGGACTCGAGTCTGTAGTTTGTCTCTCTTAGCTGACAACTGGGTCTGGGCAAGTCCGAGTGACCTTAGGCCAGGTAACCTCTTCTTAAGTGTCTGCCCATATTGACCACTTTAAAGGAACTCAGCCTCAGGCACAGAGGGAAATCTGAAGGTTCAGCATTAAGTTTTATCCTGCCACGGTGCAATGGATCACACTGGATGGATTTGGTGCTTCACTTCTCATCCAAGAAGAACACCTGCATTCTTCTCTCCTTACATTCTTCAGAAAGAAGTTTTTGCCAATGGTGAAGTTGTTCTGCAACATTTGAACATGCTGAAAGTAGAAAATTCATAAATGTATCTAAACCTCATATTTTGTTCTTGTTGACGTGCTAGACATTTACTCTGGTGCAGATTAATTTATGTCTACAGGGTAAAAAATACCTTTGTTTCTCTGGCTAGCATAGCTTATTTTCCATTAAAGACACCACAAAACATCTGCAAGAGCTGCTGAACTCCACATTTTTAATCAATATTTACATAGGCTTTTCATTGAAAACAAAAATTCTTTCTGCATCATGCAGTATCAGTTCCAGCCCTTTCTCCACTTCTGCTGTCTCCGTCACAGAAAATGTGCATTCACATTTAACTGAAGTTTATTGCCAGGAAAATTAATTCTAGGAACAGAATGAAACATTTTCCTGAACTGAATGGCAATATGCAACAAATGCAAACTTATTTAAGCAACAGCTCTACCTGCTTTGATTTTTCTTCCAAAGTAAACGCTCTTGAAAGGCTGTCAGAGGAAAACACATCAATGAACCATGACTTGCAGAAGACTTGCAGGCCAGCAGCCAGGCAGACCTACAAACCCACAAAACCGTTTGACACGCGATGCTTCGCCATGCCCGGTTTCTCACTACGAGCCATCTCCACATCTACGCAACAAGAAGGAGTAGGAATGTTTGTTGACTAACATCAGCCTGCTGCCATCTTCTGGTGAAAAGCTGAGGACGTTAAACAACCGCAAATACAATCAATTCTTGCTCGCTCCTGTTATCTCGGGCTTTTACCTCACACTAAGGCAGTGCAATATTACTTCTGCAGTGATATTACTGGGAGAGAAACAAGCAGGCTAGTGATCTCACAGGGAGTAAACATCATTTTCACAAATGCCTTTTCACTGACCCATTACCATACCTGCAATAATCTGAACAGCGACTGCCAAAGTGGCTTAAGCATTAAGTAGTTGCTGTTATTTTACTTGGAAAAATACACCAATCCAGCAACAATAAAATATACCCCAGAAGCCATCTACTTGCATGCACTGTAAATAAGAGAGACAAAACATGACTAAAGTTGGGAAAGGCAGAATTCAATAATAAATAGGCAAAACAAGGTGACATTAACCAAGCCAGAACTGCAAGAGTATAAAATGGATGCCACTCCATTCATTTCTACCACCAGTTATTCTTGACTTTTGGCTGTTCTTTGCACTAAGTGCATGCAGCTGGAAAACGTTCCTCACAGGGTGACACATCCTGGGACATGAGAAAACAGCATGGGGCAACTCTAAAGGGAGATACAGGATTCACATGCCCAAGCCGCTTCTTCACATATTCACAATGAAGAGCAGCAAATTCTTCACCGCAACATAATGGCAAGGATAAGGAATACAGATGAGAAGATTACCTTAAGTGCACTATGGTATTAGTTTTGATGCTTAGAATATCCAGCAGAAAGATGACATCAATTTGCAATCCTTTAGCCCATTTAATCCAACCATAACCAGCTCTTGATGAATGGAGGTTGACTCACACAAAAAATCATTATTGAGAGACACAATTTCAAACATTTAGATGAACACACTCACAGTAAGATTACTCAGAAGGCAGCGCTGCCACAGTTCAACTGAGCACCAAACATTGCTAGGGGTAAAACATGCAGGTCTGCAAGTTACTCTGGCAGCCCAAGCAACAAAAAGTCAGATGCACAGTTTGCAGAATGCTTTGCAAGGCTGAAAAAAAAAATGTAAAATATACAGTAACTCTTATGCAGTACAGTCATTCCTTTCCTCAGGGAACAGGAAAGACAGACCTCCTGGTGCACTCAGACATAAGCTTCACCATAGCCTGAAAAGCAAAGACTCAAGGAAGGAAACTGAAAATTGATTGAAGGTCATAAGTTCCCAGCTGACTTCAGAAAGTCAACATCTATACCAGTACCCATCTTCAAAACCCTGCCAAGAGCAGTTTGTGCTATTGTAATACCAACCCAAGTTTTTAATAGAAAGAGACAGTTGTTTTTGACAGCTGTTTTCCATCAGAAGGTACTGATGGAAATATCCATGAAAGCAGGTTGATTTTTAGGCAATCTAATGAAAGTGTGTTTGATTTTAAAAACAGGTATGTTTTCCTGTTAATCTGTCTTCAAATTTTCCCTTTTTAATAGTTCAATGTTTTAATGTTTAATTTCATGTTCCAGCAATTTATACTCCTACAATGCCATGGTGATGCCTCTGGATGAAGTTACGTCAGAACATCTGGTAACACAAAAACCTCTCTTCTGATTCTACTTACATTACAATTCACTAAGTAGAGATTTTGAAATAACATGTAAAAAAAAATATTAATTATGCACTCCTACTAATGCAATGAGGGAAGAAAATACTGCGAAAGCATTAAACTGTAAGTCCTTGATAGAGTCAGGATTTTCTAACCATTAGCACTCCCCACTATTTGAGAAACAATGGTTGCAAGAAATATTAAGTGACAATTAATACCGACTTCTAAATCTGAACCTGCTAAACAGCAGGGAAAGGCCTTAAAAGACAAAAGTAAAGCTTACACTCCTGACCAGCATTACCACAGAGATTGTTCCTCCTACTGCAGAAAATCTGCCTGAAAAGAAAGCCAGCACAGCTGGTCAAGCCCCAGGAAATTATTCTTGGCTTGCACCAATGGTTTGCATCTTTAGGAAAGATCAACAGCTTTGATTTGCAAGAACCAGCTGTTCATGCTCCCTAAGCACCTAATTATATTGAAGAGTGAAGGCATGACCTCTGTATCTCTGTTTCAGCCCTGGTCTTTACTGCCATGACCATCTCTCAGCAATCCCAGGTCCCTGAGATCCGTGGGAAAGTCTGGGACATGGAAGACATACCCTGGGTGGAGGGGGAGCAGGTTAGGAAACACTTAAAGAAACAGCATACCCAAGTCCATGGAGCACCCGCAGGCACTGAGGGAGTTGGCCCATGTCATTTTGAGGCTATTCTCTTTATCACTGAAATGTTGTAACAACTGGGGTGGGGGGGAGCTCCTTAGGGCTGGCAGAGTAAACATCAGTCCTGTCTTCAAGAAAGGCAAGGAGGAGGATCTGGGGAACTACAGGCCAGTCAGCCTCAATCCCTGTAAAGATGACAAAGTAAATAGTCCTAGAAAACCAATCCCAGACACTAGCTGTCAAAAGGGCTTGAGGAGGTCATTTGGAGCAGTCAGCATGAATTTATGAATGCCAAACTGAAAGCCTTCTGCAATGAGAAGACTGGCTTGGTAGGTGAGGGATAAGCAGTAGAAGTTGCTTATCTTGACTTCGGTAAGGCTTTGGACACTATCTCCCATAACATCCTCGTCAACAAACTGATGAAACTATGGACCAGATAAGCGGACAGTGCAGTGGACTAAATGCTGGACTCAAAAGATTGCAATCAGAGGCACAAAGTCCAGCCAGAAGTCAGTCACCAGCTGTGTGCCACCAGGCTGGATAATGGGGCAAATACTATTAAGTGTCTTTCACGAATGACCTGGATAATGGGGCAGATGGCACCATCAGCAGGTTTGCAAATGATACAGAAGTGAGGGAAGACCCACTGTGTATGTTGCCATTGAGACGGAACATCAACAGAACGAAGAAATGGGCCAACAGGAACATCATGAAACTCAAAGGGAAACACAAAGTTGTGCATTTGGGGAGGAATAACCCCAGGCAGTAGGGAAGTCTGGTGTCCAACCATCTGGAAAGCAGTTTGTCAGAAAAAGCCACGATGGTCATGGTAGACAAGTTGGTCAAGAACCCGCAACACGCCCTTGTGGCGAAGGCCAGTGGCACTCTGGATTGCATTGAACAGAGCATTGCCAGCCCATCAAGGGAAGTGATCCCTCCTCTACTCAGCACTGAGGAACAGGCATCCGAATGCTGTGTCCAGACTCCAGACCTGGACTCCCTATGAGACATGGACATACTGGACCAAGGGGCCACAATGATGTTAAAGGACTGGAACATATCTCATGAGGAGAGACTGAGAAAGTTTAGAGAAGGCTTAGAGACCCTACCAATACATATCAATAGCTGGTAGGCCTGGGTATAAAGACGAGGGAGGTAGGCTCTCAGTGGTGCCCAGTGATAGGACAGGTCATCCACAGAAGCAGGTAAGAAGTAATCTGAAACAATCCTCGCCACACCACCACCTGACAAAAAGTATCCATGCCACATCCTCCACAGTGACTTCTTTGTACTACACATTGATTCCTCTTTAGACTACTTTTTATTGTAATGATACAGGAACACTAATTAAGCAGGACCGGAAAGTTATTTGAAAAAAAGCAAAAAAAAGCACCACACCAGCAAAAGCACATATAAATTGTGTGCTGTACTGAAGACAAGGATTCTAAGCACTCCAGCTCTGAGTTTTTAAGTAGTGCTTAGCATGTGCATCTCCTGTTGGCTTAAATGGGATTTGTAGCTACCCTTAACTGGCCTATCTCTGTCCAATTTTTTCGTTCTTTAAGCCAAGGCCATAAGAATACCACTATCTTTTCCAATACCATGACAAATCAACTCACTTTACAGTCTTTAAGGTGAGGGAAGGCATTTCATAAAAGGATGAGACCCATTCTGCATGGGTCCAGTGAGAGCTAAGTACATGAAGAGATTTTGGGGTGGGGCAGGGGTTTCCCCTGCCTTTGAAGAATCTCCTTTGACTACTTAATGTGAAGTATACTTTAAACATTTGCTGTGTTCAAGAATATCAAAGGCATCTGAAAAACACTTCTAAACTTTGCTTTTGATTCCCCACTCACTCCCTACAATCATTTAAACATTCTACAGGCTGAATATTGGAGCCAACGGTATACAGCCAGCAGAAACACATCAACTTACACCAGTACTGTAAAAACCTAATGCAGTAAGGCCACCTAGTGACCTGGTGCCATGACCTCCTCCTGCATTTTGGAAGTGACAGCAGTCCAAATGCTGCTTTTTCCCAACTGAAGATATTTTATAAAAAACCCCACATTTTCTACAAATGCTGCATGGAAAGAGAAGGGAACAGAAAAAGAAGGGTTAAAAAAAAAAATCGGCTTGAAAAAACAGAGGACCTATGTTCTTGCAATGCTAAAAGACTGTAACTTCTATAAATAGGGGTTTAATTCTAGAGCACTGTACTCATGTGTAGTAACAATGGATTGCACTGGTAATACGTAATTGTAAAAGGTAGTAATGTGTGAAAGTAATAGATAGGAAGTCACCAGTCACTTTCAGAAGGACTGACAGAATTGAAATCAAAGAATTCAGAGTGTCCAGCATAGGCTTTGCATTTATGTATGTATGTTTAGAAACACCTTGGTTCTTCTGTAGAAATAAAGAAAATTTTCTGTTAGGGTTCTAAGAACTCTTTTACTGGAATTCAAGGCAATTGTGTCCTTTAATAAAGCTCTTTCTAGACTTGCATTTGCCAGTTAATTAAACTATTTCCAGTAGAGCAAAAATGATGAAGACTTAAGCATCTTTAGTATCTGCTAAAAGAAATCCCATGCAGCTTTTTAAAAGTTGGTTTAAACTTAAAGCCAGAATTTCATTAAAACTAATAAAAGTATTTTCACTGTAGACGTCTAACTATGCAAAATTACGTAGATATGTATTCAGTCTGTTCAGACCTTTTTTTTTATGACAACCCTTGCTGACTAACAAAATTACCTTTTTACATGACAGATGCTTTTAAGCAGTGCCCAAGCCTATGCTCCCAACCATTTCCTACAAATACTAACAAAATATCTGATCTTTCAAAACAGTAAACAGCCACTGACAAAAATTTCAGCCCCCATGACATGAAATAAGAGAACTGCCCAAAAATTCAGATAGGAATACTGGGTATCAGAACCCTGTGTGTTAGGAATACAGACAGCACTGGTGAATCCCACACTGAGTGAACCTTTCTCTGAGATGATACATACTGCAAAACTCAGATCAAGCACTTTTGATAAAAATTACTATCCAGAATCTCGATTTGGTCATTTGGTCTTTATGTTGCCATGAATTGCCTGAGAATCAAACACAACTTCCAGTCTGTAGGACAGCACAGAATGCAATATGGGCACTGTGTAAGAGGGAAGCAGAACAGCTACAGTAAACTTATTCCAAGGACAACGGAATCAGACATTTTTCACCCAGTTTGTTTCAGGGCTTTTGATGATCTGCGCAACACAGTTCCCACATACTCATACTGTTCTCTCTTATATTTTGATGAACAACATTAGCAGGACACCTTACCACTTCCTTTCTTTCCCACAGGATACCTTACTTGCCATCTCCTTGAATCGCAACATGTGCCAGTTGTGTCCTAGTCTCCATTTCTCTTCATACATGTATTTTCTACAGCAGCCACAGCATACACCCCACCAGTCCTCTTTTGATTAAAACCATCCATCTTCCACATCTCCAGTTTGGCTTCTTGGCTAGATTTTTGTCTTTTAGTCTGAAAGTCTCTTGGGACAAGTACTGTTTCTAGTTGTATTTGTCATTTCTCAATTACTTAAAAATACTCTGTAAATAAACTCTTTTAAGCAACTAAAGATGTCCAGGCACAAACAAGTGAAATGATTGTGCCCCTGGCTCCTGTGGTACTTCATGTTAACCATGAAAGGGCTTCCAGCAGCTTTCCTTGACTGGTATTCCCAAGTACAAACTACTAAAATGCACGCAGCTGGAAGAGATAGTCAAGCCAGAAAGTATGTAAATGAGTGATGATGGATTAGATCTACCTCTCAGGACAACAAATATATCAAACTACTGTCGGTGCCACAGAGAAACGCCATCAGATGTGATACGTGATTTAGGAGTCTTAAAACACACAGAATAGGGACAGAAAGATATTCAAACTCTCTCCAGTTGTGCTTTATGCCAATTAAACACAGAGCTTCCCAGCTGTAAACTGACTCACAACACATTAGACAGCTGAACCATTTGACATAGATTGGAGCATAGGTAGGTATCACAAGGTTGGATGGTCCGAACAGCACTCTCATATGGAAGAGCTACCTGCAAATGGTGCCACACTTCACAAGTTAGCCCAGCTGAAATTGTTAAGCATTGCAGATGGTAAACTAGAGCTTTCATGCAGTATTCTGCCATAGCTACCAATAGAGAAATTTTTGCCAAAGTCTTTCCAAATGATGCAACACAGAAGACTGAATCAGAACTATCAAGTCATGAACGTAACTCAGGTTTGCTAGAGGACCCCGTGGCTGAACTCAAACTGGTGCACTCATATCCTTTTACATCCTTATTCAGCCCATTTTCTTCCAACCTCCACCAAAAAATAGTTTCACAAGTAGCTATGAACTATCTTAGATCATTTCCCAGCTCAGCTCTGAGAAACTTCTCTGTAGCTGTGCTGAAGATGAATATAACACTCTTCTACACAGAAATCAATGACAGCTATGAGTTATTAGGCAAAAGTGTATGATCACTTCAACATGTATCTCAACTACACCACAAAAGTCTTCCTTCTATTCAGTTGTCCCCATGACACTGTGGAAGACTGCTCATCCCTTGTGCAAGGCATCCCAAGAACTTCAGCTATGTGCTTACCAAAACTTTAGCAATTCCCCCTTACTTCCCTGTGCATTTTTGCAAAACCCTTGTGCAAGGGTTTTGCACAAGATGCAGGAGCAAGAAGTACTCTTGCCTGCAGTTGCTCTTGTTCTCACACATTCTTAATTCAAAAGACTGTCGTCAGTAGATCCACACAAAAGGGAAATAAGAAACCAAGGTTATGAACTCACCAGTTATCTCAAACACCTTCTCACTGTACAGCTGCTGCTACAAAAAGCCAGTTTGCATTGCTGCCCTAATACACCAGAATTCTTACCTCATGCCTCCATCTATCATCTCACACACCCCTACCCCCCCCAACCATGAATGAAAGAAACTTGGTGTGAATTTGCCCCATAAAGAGCGATACATGTATTTCTGTATCTCTCCATACATGCATATACATGGACACATCCAAAAATGTCACTTAGCATGCAGCTGTTGTGTGGTAAACATCCATACTGAGAAGTACTGAGCACTGAACATCCTGGAATCACTGGAACATTCATAGCTCTCATATAGTATATTAGCTAGAACAGCTAGGTTAACAGAGTCTTTCTCTAACATCTCAAAGCTGGGATGCAAATGATCATCTTTAAAGAAAATAAAATACATAATTCATAGCCTCTACTTCTTTTGCATCTCCCAGCTGATAAAAGTATTTTCTCAATCCACACCATCACAGACAGTACAGAATGTATAAAGGACTCATTAAAACCTTATCTTTCTGCCATTATGCAGAATTAACATACATATTCTATTCACAGCCATTCCTAGCACAAGGTAGAAGTTTCTCTCTCTCAGCTAGTGCTTCCACTGGCCACAAGGAATCATTCTAAAAACAGTAGTTACACAGCAGAGGGGACTTGCTGTTCATTCAGTCTTGTAATTGAGACTGTTTCTCCCATTACTTGCAGAAATAGAACAGTATTTGCTTTTTTCAATGCTCAGTAAACTAGTGACAGTCAATTCTATGTTCTTCTAGCTTTACTTTTTAATAAAAATAGACTGATTTATGTTCAGTACAGACACATACAGGACAAGACTGCAAATATCTGTTATCCTACAGAAGTTACAGCAATTTGTGGGGTTTCTATAGCTCCACATTATTTGATGTACTACTACTAAACATGGTACCATTTGATATACTTGGAGGAAATATTTCAGAGATGCTTCATCATATACACATGTGAAATGTGTATATTCTTTGTTAAGAAGATAATGTTGGTATAATCTTCTAAAGTAAAAAAAAAAAAGGAAAGAGACCAAGGAGCATAGAAGTTTGTTAACCTGTCCTTTTGGAACTCACCCAGGAAGGATGGGCAAACCTAAACTGCAAAATACTGACTGCTCTGCAGTGCTGCAGTAAATTGTAGCATGTTCTCCTCTGAAGAGGAAAGTGAGGTATTTGCACTGTGTACTTCAGCTAATGATAATCTAGTGCACCTAACTTCAGGAGCCCAAATTCCTTCTTCTTAAGAAGTTAAATGGAGGAATCTTGTGATTAGGAAATTAATGAGAAAACTAGTTTCCCAAACTTGATGGGCAAGTACTTCTGAATGATTATTTCAGGATAGGTGTCTTAGCCACTTAACACTGTACATTATGAATACTGTATTCCTCTTCAGCAAATACACAATTTTAAAGAAGTCACAAAAATATATAAAAAGTTGTAACCATAGCTGCTGGTAATACCCTGTTGTTCTCCCAACTTCCCTTCACTGATCAGTAAATCACTGCTCTACAAGAGGATTTGATCCTAAACTTCAACATAATTATGATGGCCTTCTAATATAAGCCTAACCAAAATTTTTTTAAGTGTCCACAACAAACAAGTGGACAGGTGAGCTACTATTTACAACACAAGAAACATAGTGTTGTACTCACCTGCAAAGCAGTAAAGATCCCTACGGTGCACACGTGTATTTCTGCTTTTTTATCTATCACTTGGCATCTGAGGCCAGGTCTTCACAAGAAACTCTAATTTTTTATCTGTCACGTCTTAATCCAGAACCATCAATGTAGTAGCAACTCAAAATGCAGTTCAACTTTTCTTAAGACAGGCCATGATCAAGGTATCATTCACATCCTTAGACTGACGTTCCCTACTAGCTCATCTAGCATCTGAAAGTTTACTGCCAGCCTCAAAAATCAACCTACACTTCAGTACATTACTTGGTTAGAACCAGAGGATCCTTCTCAATCCAGATCTCCGTGGTACATGTTCAGGTCCTTGATAGCACAGTCCTCTAACACAATAATCAAATTGCTGTTACTTCTCTTTGGAACAGGTTTCCCCGTGCCAAATATAAATATAAAAAAGGAATGATACAGAATGAGGAATGGAGGGAGCAGATGAGCTTGTACCTTCCAAGTAAGAGTTCAATAGAAGTACTCAAAAATACAGTTTGCAATCTGCTTGGTATCAACATTTCTACTGGTTTTCTTTTTGGAGTACATGTGCTTGGTTTTTTATGATGAATAACAATAATGCATACCCGCCCAATATAACCTCTGCGTGGGAATTTTGCACTTTTAAACTCTCCTTGTAATTATTTAGGAGCTTTAAAACAAACTAGATACACACCCACCCTCCCATTCTCATTATTTATAAGAATAATTTTATTCTTAACCTGCAAATATGGGAAAATGGACGTTATGCTGAATGGCCTAAAGCTAACCATTGCTTTCAAGAAAAGTTTGCGTACATTCACAAGATTGACACTAACAAACCCATTAATGAATCTCGGTATTTTCCGTTGTCTCTTTCATTTGTAAAGAACTATCCCTTTATCTTTTCCAGAATTAGCAAGTTTACAGATTAAGTATCACTTTCTATTACATTAAAACACAGTCTCAAAGCCACTAACACCCTTCTAAAAGCAAGTTTGTGGCAAAAAAGTGGAAAGCGTTCTTCTTAGAGAAGCAATCCACATTGGAATCCTACATTGGAAAAATGGGACATCTCCCTGCCATTTGTTTACTCCTATGACAAAAACTAGAACCACGTGGTTGAATCAGCAGAAAGGGGGAAAAATACTTCCCGTTTTAGAGCTTTAAAAATGCTCCAAGATACTTCTAATTTTTCATATACAACTTACAGCAGTGAATAACAGTGCACCCCTAAAGATGAGTGCAGCCCGCTAGCCAAGTAACCACTACCCCAAGCTCCTTCCCCCAGCCTCTTTTACATACCCACAGGAGCACAGCTGGCAAATGCACTTCTTCAAGGATGGAACTACAGTCGAAGGCGTAGGCGACACAGAAGACATGTTTGCTGAGAAACACAGTTACGGTTCAGGTCTTTCTCAGCAGATGCTCTGCAGCAGAGCAAAAAAAAAAACCACACAACAAAAAAACCAAACCACAAAACCAAAAAAAATTCACCACTCTTCAGTAGCAATCTCTAGAGACAATTACGTCAGATGTTCTAGGAACCTCCACAAGACGGGACAGAGCAGACAACACTGATAAAGACTGCACTACACATCCCAGCTGACCAGCTCCTTCCATAGGGCAGCACACCCAGATTCCTCTGGTAGCAACCCAATGACAGTGCTATGGCCCTGCTTTCAAGCCTCTTCTGCCCATGGCATGAAAGGTGTGACAGCCACATGAGGAACCTTTGTGAAGTCACCAGCACCAAGCTCTAGAGCCCTGGTCTGCAAGGAACACAGCTGGGCCAATAGCTAAGGTCAGACCTTTCAATTCTCTAGCCATCTGACCATGATTAGATCAGCATGTAAATAGGCTACTAAGAAGCACTTCCTTCTTAGCTGTTAACATGTCAGCAGCTCTATTATAGCTTCGACAACTAGACACATAAATCTCTTTGCATAAAGTTTGACAAATGCTTCTTTATAAGAAAGATGTAAATACAGGTGAAGATTCTTAAAACCTATTTACAACTGTCTTGAAAGAAAGGAGAAAGATATACCAGAACAGAAAGCCAGCTTTATTTAGCAATGCTTCAAAACCCTGTAAACACATCAGGTTAGGGGTGAGTACTTTTACAGCAAGAAGTTTATCTGCTGGAACCTCAACTTTTACATTCCCACCCCACCACAAGCCATATTATCAGTTACTTAAACCACAAAGTCATAATGTATATCAACTATATGCAAATAAAGTGACATTAACACTAGCACAACTCATAAATTTATAGTTTAATAACTTTATTCAGACAGCAGCCTCTATCAACAGGTAGAGCTAATGGCAGTTAACAATCTGAAGTCCCGATAAGACAGAAGAACCCGAAGAACTCAGCGCACCAAGCAAAATTTGGGTGGGGTTTTTTTGAGGGGTAAGGGTGGAATTAGGGGCAAGACAGAGATACTGAAGACTTCACTAGTTCTCATTTGAGACTTGATTTTCTGTTTTCTAGGATCATGTCACCTATTCAGTATCTGCTATTTTTAAAAATATGCTTAAAAAGGAATATATAGGTCTGTACAGAAGGATGGGCTGTACATAGAATGCTACTATGGACGATGTGAAATTGGAAGAAGCAGAGCAGGTAACTAACACTCTTGAAACAAGGAGACTAGAATATAGTCTCTGCAAAAAAATAGGAATGCAACTTCTGTATTTAGGTAATACTTGGAAAAGATCCTACACGCTCAAGTGAACCATAACTGCGCTACTATGGTTATGCTTGTGCTTTACAAATGCTGTCCTGACGATGGTTTCTTTGTGCCCAGCTCCTCATTGAGCTGCTCTTGATCTGGAAGAAAAAGTGTATTAGTTAGCATTCTACAATATTCAATTAATTGACAGAAATAATGCTCCAGAAGTGTTTGGCTTAAATAAAAACAAATCATATATGAAATGGTACTTCTAGTTTCGATATGTGCTCCAAGTAAGGTAAAATCATCTGCCATCAGTACAGCTATAGTTTTAAGGAAAAGCTGAATTGCAGCAAGCCTTTGCACAACATATGAATCTCACTACTCCTTGACATGAACTTGCAGTGCTAAATTCCTAGTATTCCATTAAGTAGCACCTGTTTTGCTGAAAGTCTTCTGTATAACCATTACTGGCTTATTTTTACTAATGCATTTCAAAAGTTGACTTCACACATAACTAAACATCACACTATTGATTAAAGAAACTTGACACTTCTGTTTAGAAGTTGAGTGAGGAGGCAGGCAGGCTAGAATGCAGGATATTTCATAATAAAAAGTATATTAATAAAGTATTACAGACTATGAACACCTGACTGACCTCACAAAAGTTTGCTACCTGCAACACAGTTCTAAACAGCCAAATTTGTTCAGAGTAAACACAACATTTCAAACTTTTGAATTCTCACAATTTAGCTTCAGATGACTCCACTGCTAATGCATCTTAAGGTCTGGGGTTTTTTAATAGCTGCAATTACCACAGAAAGTCAGATAAGTACCTTCCTCCTACTTGCAAGATGTTGGTGCAACTAAACAAAGCATGTCTCCTTTGCTTTTAAGTCTCATCTTCCATAAGGAATAAGCATACAAACAACCCATCTCTCTACAGTTCCACAGCAGAACTCTACTATTCAGACTAGGTTATTTGTGGTAATATACTGAGTGGCAAAACAGACAAAATCTTGTTCCTAAATACATGGACACTTACCATTCCATTTATCTGTTAAGTCAAATGGGATTTCGTCTAGCATTGATGCCATTTCCTCCAGCTTTTGAGAAGTCATCAGCAAAGATGACAGGGAGTATTTTCTTTCATTGAGAGATATTGGCGATGGCGTCGTGGTAAATCCTTGATCCAAGCAGAAGAGTTCTACAGGACTGTACAAATCATCTCTCTTTTTTTCTGGTGTAAGACTTCGGTCTGATCTACCACCTAGAGATTCACCTCCACTATGTGTTTCACGCAGCTCCTCTTCACTTCTAGATGCAATCTTTTTCAGTGCTTTATGTCTGTTGAATAGGGACTGTAGATCTAGCTTGGGTTTTTGAATATCGCCCATATTTTCTGGGCGATCTGTTTCATCTGTGCTGTCTATTACATCAGACTCAAACACTGAGTTCTCAAGTCTAGCGATATCCATGTCATCAAGTTCTTCTGGAAAGGTCTCATCCGATATCCCCAAGTGGGAGTCTCCCTGACTTAAGAAACTGAACAATGGGGCTACACTCTGGTTCAGCACCCCATCCATTAAGAAGCCTTTGAAGTGGTCTGAAGGTAGAACATTTGTTCCACTATTGTTTTCTGAACACATATCTGGAGTATTCATGCCCTTCTTTACATATTGAGAACTCTGTTCTTCTGGATCTTCTGCAGAATTTACATTCTGTACAAAAACATTTTCAATACTTTTTAAGTCCTGTTCTTCGATTCTCTCCCTCTCTCGCATACCAGGTATTTCCAAAATTGGAGATTCAATATGACTTGCCCTTATCTGCTCTTGAAGTCCAAGTTCTGTAGAACTTAACTGGGATCTCCTTTCTGACAGGAGATGATCACAGTCAGTTACAGGAGGTGCAGGGATAGAGCATGCAAATCTAGAGTCTGATGTTTCCTTCATTACAGGTTTAGCATCCATTGGAGCTGCTTCTGTCATTACTTCAGCTGGGGTCAGCTCTTTGTCCAATGAGCCCTCAATTTGAATAGCTTTTCTCCATGAGCTTCTAATTTCAGTAACTAAATGGAACAAACACCAAGGTAAAATTTTAGTACTTTCGTATGAGAGTAATCTCAATCAACCTATTTTTCTACTGTCCCTTCAGTAACATAAGCAATCGAAGAAGGAGGATGAACAGCTGCTTTATATTATTTATGCTTAGTCTTGTTCCTCAACACAAAGGGGATTCTACACAGGAAAAAAAAAGTCTGTTAAATCAAATTCACAGTATTCACATCTTAAGCCTACCGTGTTCCGGCAAAGGGCTCTTTTTGGGGGCTCTGGAAGGTGGGAAAAGCGGTGAGCTCGTGCCAGCACCACATGGGAGGGCGGCTGACGGGGCAGGGGCGAAGCCAGCGCCACCCGCGGCAGCTTTAAACGAGCCTCAGGAGTGCAGCAACCAGTCACTGTGCCCCCAGCAACTCAGCTCACATTTGGGTAAGTGTATTGAGGGTAACTGATCTCCCTTCCTGGCTCGAGGGGAAGACTTAATTGGTGGTCACTGCCCTCACAGGGGGGGAAGAGAGAAAAAACAACCCACAAATCATGGTTGCCACTCATCTGAAAGCTGTTGTAAAAAGGAACGTGGTGACCCAGACAGACCTTCCAGGCAAACATGTGGCCGTGCAAGTCTCTGGCTGCAGGGAGTGCCTGAGCCTGGCACTAGGGACAGCAGAGACAGCGTCTGTGTGCAGTGTGACCAGGTGAACGATCTGCTCAGCCTGGTGGTGGAGCTGAGAGAGGAGGTGGAAAGGCTGAGGAGCATCAGAGAGTGTGAGAGGGAGATGGATTGGTGGAGCCACGGCCTGAGGCGCGGGCAGCAGGGAGAAGGCCTGCAGGAAGCAAAGAATCCCCTTCCCTCTTGCCACCAGGCAGAAGTGGGGGAGCGAAGTGACAGGGGAGAATGGAAACAGGTCCCTGCTCAGGGAGACAGGTGATTTCCCCCCGGCCTCCCTCACCGTCCCAGCTGCCTTGACATAACAGGTAGGGGGCCCTGGAACTTGAGGGTCAGGCAAGTGAGGACATAGAAGAAGGTTCTTCTGTGGGGGTCGCCTGGGACAAGGCAGTCTGTCCCACATATTAGGACTGCCTCTGTCAAGAAAAAAAGAAGGGTAATTGTTGTAGGTGTTTCCCTTTTGAGAGGAACAGAGGCTCGGGTCAGGGATGTTGCCAGGAAACTCCCTTGTCTAGTGCGGCCCTCTGATTACTATCCTCTCCTGGTTGTGCAAGCTGGGAGCGATGGGATCGAAGGCAGGAGCATAAAAACC